>JANEHU010004895.1:0-609111 GCA_027563435.1 Nasonovia ribisnigri | reverse complement strand
TTTTTCTTTCTAAAAAAATTTTTTGCGGGACTTTGTTCATTTTTTTTTTAAATTTTTTTTTAAATTTTTATTGTAAAAATATACATAATATGATTTACATATTATTAAATGTTTACAATAAAGTAACTACCTCCTTTAAGCGTAATGCTTGTGATGGTGGTAGTGAGTTACATTACATAATATAATAAACAAAATTACATACAAATAAACCTAATTTCAAATTAACACAAATAAAAAGATAGAATAACATAATACATTTGATAAGTAACATTCAAAATATTTTAAAACTTATTCCATATTTTAATTATTATAAAATTGAAAAATGTATTTATTTATAATTTTTTTTTTAGGCTATTAGTGAAAATAACTAAAATTGTTACATTACATATTAATAAACAAAATTAAATACAAATGAACGTAATTCCAAATTAACATAAATAAAAAGATAGAGTAACATAATAAATTTCATAAGCAATATTAAAAATATTTCAAAACGTATTCCAATTTTAATTATTAAAGTTCATATTATGCCCTTTTAAAAAAAAGCGTTTGCCCGGCCCATAGAGTGCAAGTTCATGGCTGCATTCACGTGCACATGATTATGAGCTGCGCATTTATGCACAAATAGAAATATAAGCTGAAAGTTCTAGTAGAAGGGGTGATAAACGTATCTGATTTGAATTGAGAAACATATCGAAATTTATGTTTAAAAATTCAAAGTGTGATAATCAGGGATAAACGCATGAAATATGTCGGGTGGTGAGGTTTCATAATCTTAGTATTGTTGTATCTATATTAATAATAGGTAGGTAGGTACATATCATTGGTATTATTGATATTATTGAAACGGTCACGGCGAATAGTCCGCCGGCGAAACGGTCACGGCGAATAGTCCGCCGGCGAAACGGTCGCGGCGAAACGGTCCGCGGCGAAATGTCCGGCGGCGAAAAAGTCCACGGCGAAACGGTGCGGCGGCGAAACGGTCTGCGGCGAAATGGTACAGCGGCGAAACGGTCTGCGGCGAAACGGTCCGCGGCGAAACGGTCACGGCGAAACGGTCACGGCGAATCGGTCGCGGCGAAATGTCCGGGTCCGATGTATTTATGCCAAACACAATTGACTCTGAGCTCGACATTTTGCATTGCCAACCACTTAATGCAACACGTGAAAAAATCAAACATTTCTCGCCGTTGGAAGTTGCTAAAGAAATAGATAACAACTTAAACCCAAAAAAATCACCAGGCTATGATGAAATTAGTCCAAAAATGCTGAAAGAACTTCCAAGGAAGGCTATAATTCATCTTACACACATATACAACGCTATTTTGCGCATGGAATACATTCCAGAACAATGGAAACGAGCACAAGTGATCATGTTGCTCAAACCAGGAAAACCGCCTGAAAATGTCACATCATACCGACCGATATCACTCCTTCCAAGTTTATCTAAACTTTTAGAGAAACTTCTGCTTAAACGCCTAAAACCGATTATAGAGAGAAAAAATCTTATACCAGAACATCAGTTTGGATTTCGCAACAAACATTCAACAATCGATCAAGTACATCGAGTAACTAATGTGATTAGTAAAGCTCTTGAAGAAAAAAAGTACTGCTGTGGAGTATTCCTTGACGTAGCCCAGGCTTTTGACAAAGTCTGGCACAAAGGATTCCTCATCAAACTGCGTGATCAGCTACCACATACTTGGTGTGCACTTCTTGAATCATACTTGACCGACCGTCAATTTCGAGTTATACACGAAGAAGCAATAACCGAATGGAAAGACATATCAGCTGGAGTACCGCAAGGTAGTGTTCTAGGACCTATATTGTACTTACTCTATACGGCTGATATACCAAACGATGACAACACAACATTAGCTCTGTTTGCCGACGATACGGCAATTTTATCAACACGTAATAATCAGCTCACTGCAACTGATAACTTACAGAAGTCAATTAACAGTATCTTTGCCTGGACAAGACGTTGGAAAATTAAGATCAATGGCGATAAATCGGTGCATGTTAACTATACGTTACGTAAAACCGAAAATATCCAAATAGTACTGAATCAATCACCAATCCCACAAAAAGATTCAGCAAAATATCTTGGAATGCACCTCGACTCTCGTCTAAACTGGAAACACCACGTCTATCAGAAAAAAATTCAAATTAAAGAAAAAATGCGAAAACTTTATTGGTTAGTCGGACCCCGCTCCGAGTTAACCATCGAAAACAAACGTCTACTGTACGTAGCAATTATAAAACCGATCTGGATTTATGGCATTCAACTGTGGGGTTGTGCCAGTAAGTCTAACATCGATGTAATACAACGCTGTCAAAACATCGCCCTTCGGACCATCACTGCAGCCTACCGGTTCGAAAGAAACAACGCAATTCACCGTGATATGATGCTGCCTACAGTAGCAGACGAAATCCAAAGGTTTGCTCGCAAGCACGAGACGAGGCTAGATCACCATGTCAATCCACTAGCCATTCAATTATTAGATAACTCCAAAGATATCAGACGTCTTAAGCGTCTGAAACCATACGACTTAGTTTAAGATTTTAAATTAAGGCAGGGGCCACTTCGTTGGAAGTGTCTCCATCAACGTGTAATATATATATTTTGTATCTAGTATGTAAAATATGTATAATTGTCAAACATATTTATAAAGACCTTTGGGTCGTTTAAATAATAAAGCCCCAGGGCATTTAAAAAAAAAAAAAAAAAAAAAAATTAGTGAGAAAGAAAAACAGTAATAGTTCATTAATGTATGCCAGGTTATTTTAGCGGGAATTTATTTTTAAATTGTATAATAATTATCCTGTAAAGTTTAAATAAATAATTATTATTAATTCTTAAGACTATTTAGACGTTGTCCAATCAATAAAGTATTTACTAATTTTCAAATTTAATAAAATAATAATATTCTAATGTATAGTTAAATGTTCAATTTTCTCCCGGGTGCCCGAAGCCGTAATAGCAATAATTGTGTTCAACCGGCTCCGGGCTAGCAAAATATAGACTCCAACTACCAACAGTTTTTAGATTCGTAGAGAAGCGATGAATGTATTAATTTTACAATGATGAGCGTTTTGTTTTCCGTATATGTTTATTGTTTATACATGGTATACTCAGTCGAAATGTTTCAATTTTCAATGTCAGTATCTTTTCTGGTGGGAAAATTCAAAATTGAAAATCAAAAACATTGGGACAAAAACAAAAAAAATTAAGGAAAAACGCAGGACAAGTTTTTGACAAAATCGATTTAGTTTTTTTTTTTGTGTACCTAATATCTGGTCATAATTTAAGTGTTTACCGAATGAAACCTCTGAATAACTGACACGCTCAGTCCCCGAAGTTTTGTTCGCAATTCAGAGGTGTACATTTTGAAATTCAAGGATAATGTGTAAAATGAAAAAATTTGGGCTATGTTAAATTAAATTACATATAATGTTGTTATAAAAATGTAATTTAAAATATAAATGTAATTATTATGTACTAATTATGTAGATTTAATGATATTGGGTAGGTATGTATACCTATAATAATTTTAATAATTGTATTTATGCATATAGTTTAATACATTATGTATACGCATTGAGCACATATAAAAATTGCATTCAAGGATAGAAAAAATCAGTCCTTCGTTTTGTACTATCTTTTTTTATACACCTTTAACATTTCAAAATATTTTGACTCTTTTTGAGCTATTAATAGGCATAAGGCATTTCAATTTTTATGAGGTTTTTTTAAATTACTGTCTATAAAAAATTCTCCTTGGTTAAAATACTTGAACATTTAGTACAAGGTTACTCATAAATTTTTAGTAGAAATTAGTAAAAATTTAAGTGTAAAACAACAATAATTTTTCATGAGCGTCTGAAGTTAGAATTTTGACAAAATTCGTCAACATCACGAAAATTTGGAAAATATGAGTTTTTTTGTTAGAATTCATAAAAATGTTCTATTTATATCTAAGATTAATTTGAATAAGAAAATATAATAAAAGATTCCTCATAAGTTTTCCTATCAAACAAAAAAGTACACCCGAAAGTCATACAGTTTTTATGAGCGTTTATAGTTAAAATTTTTTCGACATTTGACTTACAGCCGTAAATTAACAAATTCTCTTCGAACAATCTTCTTTTTTTGTTGTAATTACTGAATATTAATATTAAGTAATAGCCGAAAATACTTGAAACTTTCACCTAATGTTTATATTATCATTTTCTATCTATGATTATACATTTAAAAAATATTTGATTCATTTTAAGCTATTTATAGACATTTTCAGTTTTCAGTTTTTTTAGTTTTTATTTCCTATAAATGTGAATACAATTTTAAAAAAGGTATCTCATAAATAGTTAATACTACTAAAAATCTAATATTTAAACACAGTTTTTGTTATTGTAATTTTAGGTTCAAATTTGTACAAAATTAGATATTTAAACAAAGAATAACGATTTTTAATTATTTTGTAATTTAAAATTATTGCTATAATAATATTACTATAGGCTGACTGATGGACAGTCTCTGCTCAGCATCGTTTTTTGTATACAATGATATTATAATACAAGATTTTATAATTATATCATTGAATTCAAATTTTAAAACATTTATTACAATGATCCACTTGTAACATTCTGTAAGAAAAACTGCAGTATCCACTTCTTTTAATATTTTACTAGATAATTTCTGTAAGTTTGACATTTATTTAAATATTTTTTAACGGCTTAAGAAATTGGTAAATTTGTCCAGCCTTAGACACTGCAATATATAATATAAATAAATGCATGTAGATAAAAATTAGGTCTACTTATATAATTTATTGAACTTTCCAAAATAGAAAGATGCGAGTAAAGCAATGAGAGAGTTAAAAATAAAAGCTAGGTTGGGTAATAAATTGCTAAAAAAATATATAACTAATGAAGGCCACATTAGTTTTTTTATGAGCGTTTTTAAACATTTTTTTTATTAAATGGACTTTATTGAGTCTGAGCCAAACAGTCTTTATAGTACAAAAACTCACCTCATTAGACAAACTCTCACGTTCGATTTTGATTTTTTTTTTTTATAGTAGAAATACAGGGATGCATAATGGATTTGAATTTTAAAAAATCGATTTTCAGTAATTTGAATAGACATTTAAAATAGTTAAATATACTATATCATAATAAAAAATAAAATTGTAATCCAATCCAGTCTGATTACCTGAATAATATTTTCCATTTTCCAATATAAAAATTAATAAATATCCGACCGTCTAATTATCATTTAAATGGTTTGATTGTATGCTTCTGTATGGCCGCCGCAGCACGTAAGATAGGCACGAATCTAGAAATATGGAATGGATGAGGGGGCTAAATTTTTTCAGTAAAGATACTATTATAATTTTAGTGGGCTACATAATAGATTATAATATTATGTACCTAGTATATATACCTACCTTTACATTATATATAACAGTATAGATAAGATATTATAACAATATTAACATTTTTATTTATATTTTACATTTATGGATTTTAAATTGCATGAACTATTAATTAAATAAATAACACAAATAATGTATAAAATTTCTGAGGGGGAAGCCCGTAAGGCATTCTCTTGGATCCGTGACCGACTTGAGATGGAACTGAAAATTACTTGAAGTTTACCCCTTGAAAAATAGTGGTATCGACACCTTTCAGTAATAAGTAGTAGGTACTAACCTATGCATACCATAATCTCAATATCGGATTTTCGCATATTTATAGGTATAGGTTTTGACTATCAATCTCGATAATTGTATAGTCACATAACAATAATAATCTCCTTGAAATCTATACGATTATATTATTAGTAATATGTATAATCTAAAAATATTTTTTTTATTTACTCGTGTGGGGGCCCTTGAGTTCTCAATTTCAAATATAAATTCCTTAAATACTTATAGTTATTATAAATTAAACAATTACAATTTACAATACACATTTATCACATAATAAAATATAAATATAAATAAATACATATTTTTTCTTTGCTTACCTACATAATATTATAATATAATATTATGCAAATATCATGTACCTAGTTAAATGATACAATAATATAAAGCTATATAACTAATATTTTCCATAATTACTAACATCATCATCTAGTCAATATACCTAATAAATAATACAATAATATTGTCCTATACATTTGTTATAAGACTGTTTATATTTTGTTCTTTTAGTATGGCCAGAGTGTAGTTTTTTTTTTTAGAATCTAGAAAGAGTAACTATGTTTAGTTTCTAATGTAATACGTGTATCGTAAATTGTTGTACCGATATATAAGTGGGTATAGAAGGATGTGGATTGTGTTAATTTTTGTGCATTGATTAAAATATTTGTCTAACATTACCTATATCCGTGTTCCGTTTTAAAAGTAAGATTATTTTGAATTATCTTAAGTACCGAAACTTTAAAAAATATACTATAATTTTTTTTAATGGCATTACTTCATCTCGTATAGTGGCATAAGTATTTTGTATGGTACCTACCTTGAGTATTTTTTTAGAATAATTTTTGGATTTTTTTTAATGGGTCTATAGTTGTTTTATACATACCTCCCCATAAAGAAATACTATAATTAATTGTAGATTCTATTTAATATGCTTGATGCACTAACGATTCAGTACTATATCTTTACTATAACAGTGTATATTTTATATTCTTATCTAGCCGATAGTTTTTACGATATCTTCCATTGGGCTTTTATCATAATTTATTGTTTTACGAAATCAATCTAAAAACTAGTATAATTTTATTATTTTCTAGTAAACTCGAAACGTCGCAATAAGCTTTAATCAACCTAATATACTATATAATAATATGTTCGAACGCAGTTTAATAAAATAAATAAACAAACTGTAGCTTAGGTACAGTACCCGTGTATACATTTATACTTAGTACAGTATTTGAAGGTACCTGCACTCTGCAGTATTATAAAGTTATATATTGGTGACACGCTACGAGAAAAAAAAATGTAATAATAATGACAAAAGTGTTTAACACTGTGACAACAAACGGGTTCAGGGAATTATTTTTCCTATGGGCATGTTATAATGTAAGCGACCGCAAAATATATCATGTTCTAGGTAAATCGTACATGCATAATGTAGGTACTTACATATTAATAATAAAAAACAATATAATATTATAATATTTTACGGCGGCGTTGTGTTCACGCTGAGAAAAAATAGTGAAATATATTTTTGCCGATTTTCGATAGACGTCTATTAATTGTTACAACAAGCGCACTGCAGTGGCTCCTGTGGAGCAGACAACATTATTATACCTATTATACTAAGTACCCGTAGCTATGTTATAAAATATTATTATTTGACGTGTGTTTTTTTTTTATTCGTCGATAAAGTTCAACGGTCGGAGGAGGAAGCGGTACAGATGGAACCGTTTTCGGACGACAATAAGAGACACGGTCGAGGAGACTCACAGGACAACGACGAATACGACGAGAATGACAAGTTAATAATGTGCCGCATTTGCTACGATGGTATGTACATAACATAAATATTATACTATACTAATATTGAGTTCTAAGAAATAATTAGAGACATTTTCCTCTCCACTGTCTATTTTCCTCAGAAAAAAAAATTACTTTTGAATTATATCAATTGTTTTTTTTTATGATACATATTATATTATTTTTTAGTCAAATTACATTTAATACAAATAAAAGGGCTAAATAGTTTAATATTTGGTGGAAAATAGAAACCAACCTATTACAATAAATACCTAGTTAAAGTCAAAAATTAAAAATAGAATACAATAATTTACAGTAACTATAAATAAAACGCAAATTTGAAACTCTAAAATAAAATAATAGTTTGTTATATCAAACAACCGATAGAGGTGATTGAAATTATTTTGTATATTGACGTATGAATATGACATATATTACGTAATATAGTCGGAATAAGGATCCCAAATATCCAGCTTTTAAATAATTGTAAACAGTATAGAGATAAAAATAAATATAAGAATATCTCCGTTTTGCCTCACGTTTCCTATATGACGATATCAGTGGACGTAATTTCAGAGTTTTACAAAATAATTTACCAATAGCAATATTGTAAAATTAGAGCCGATCGCTCGTGAAATATTTTTATAATTAAATATTATTATCGTTAAAGCAACATTGAAACATAAATAAAATTATCTATTAATAACGTCCGTCTTTATTTTCTACAAAATATGCAAAACAAGTGCATATTATACAATGAGAAAATATACCTAAGTAATATGTTCTTAAAAATTAGCATACGGAAATTCGTAAGATAAATTAAGAGACGTAATACAACAATTGAAGCACAGTAACTATAAATATATTATGTATTTCAAAGCGATTAAAGTAATTATTCGAGA
Organism: Nasonovia ribisnigri; assembly: GCA_027563435.1. Lineage (NCBI taxonomy): Eukaryota > Metazoa > Arthropoda > Insecta > Hemiptera > Aphididae > Nasonovia > Nasonovia ribisnigri. The sequence continues at coordinate 600,698 of JANEHU010004895.1, read as the reverse complement.
GAGAAATGTATATCAGAAATTTAAAAATATATATTATATAATATATAATATTTATCAATTGTAAATGTCTAATGGCATGAATATTTTAATATTTTATGGTGGAAAGTTTTTTTTAACTGAAAGAAAACATCTGTAAGAGTATATTATGTACGTGAGATACCTTTGAGCTTTGTATATTGTATCCCACAAATCACACGTCATCTGCCGGTCACAATTTAATATAATATACACTTATGCCCGATTAAAATATAGATATTATTAATATTCATATTGGGTTATCAAGCGTGTTCTGTCGCTCTATGAATAAAATTTAATAATATTATATTATTAAATGTGAGCACTGAGCATATATTTGACGCTTTTACAACTTAATAATATAATAATATACATTAAATCATCCTACTTATATCGAGATCAAACAATCTAAAGTATAACCGACTATCAAAATAATAATATATAAATACAATAAATGTATAACTATTTGAAATAGAAAAAATGATAATGCGGTGACATCCTATATAGGAAGTTTCGCATTACCTACAATCTACACAATAATCTCTCCGATATTCGTCACAAAAATGTATAAGACCTCAATGTTATAAAATCATTGAAAATAGTGCACAAACAATACTATGTGTAACAGAGGAAACCTATACACATTTAGTTTTATTTTTTTTTATCATGAGACATGAAAGTTAATTAGATGTATTTTATAATCATCGTAATAATAATTATTGTATTTTAACACATGATCGTAATAAACGATTCCTAACAATATAACATTATAGACATTAACAATCAACGACTATTGAATAATTAATTACAAAAAACAAACATAATGCAATTACAAGTACATTAAACGTTCCTAATTACAATCCTGGCGGAAAATGACGTAATCTATACAACTAATATGTCTATATTGTTAGTAGTATAGTTATTAGTTAAGCTCAGATTTGAATGCATTTGTAAACAAATGTTGCTCGAAATAATTGGTATTGCGTATATTAGAATGGTGCGTAAGCAAGCACAAAATATTTTTCATGTACGAGTGATTAAAAATACGAATTCTTTTACTGCATATTTTACAATTATTAGGTCATATTTGGTCTTTTTATGGCATATCGCACTATATTGTATCTTAAGAACAAAACTTAAAAACGTAAAAATTTCGAGAAAATAAACATTTCAATATAGACTGCTGCCGATTCTATAGTGGTAATAGTGAAAGCAAAGAGATAAATTCAACGTCAAACGGACAACCTACTACCCAATGATTATTTTATAGTTTTATACCATAATATTTTTTTCTGCATCATACTTATAATTGTTTAGGAAATTATAATCACGCAATAATAAATAAATAGGTATTTCTGTAACTAGTGTACCTTGTTTTATAATAATTTAAAACTAAAATCAAACTTTTTTAAAACACTGCAGGCTTTAGGAGCATAGTTGGCAAATTTTGCTGTATAAGCGCATATATTTTATACTGTATAGCCGTATAGGTATTTCTTGATTTCTACTGCATGTAAATCCGATCCCTTCAAATAACATATACCTAAACCATGGATTATAATTATTCATAACTTATCAGCAAAGCGGATATTGTCATATTGATGACTTGCATTTGTCTGTCTGCGTATAGTCTTAGCCCTTAGGTAACAGTTCAGTAGGTACCTATGAAAAACCGTGTCGTTGTTTAGATTTTAATAATAAATTATATTATTGTATAAAATATATTGCTGTTTTGCAGTTTTTTTTATCTTTCGCCTCAGGCAGGACACATTTAGTTGGTACATATTATTATTATGAATTAACATTTTTTTTTTTATTATTATTTTCGCATTTAGAATGAATGTACCCACTAATATTGTGTATTATTATTTTTTAGTATAGGCCGACGCCGTTTGTAAAAAAATTTAATGTTTTTCGTATAATACGTACAATTATAAATTATAGGCCTCTATCGCCTGTTGTTGTTGTGTTCATTATACTAACCGTTATATTATAATAGAGTCATACCCAAGTATCTACAGGATGATTCTCCAGGCTGGATGTTCACTCCCGTTTTTTTTTAAGCTATGCAGTTATTTAAAGTCTGATTTGTAGAATTTTTAAATAGACTTATATCATAATATTTTCAAATTGTTCGTACCACCTATAAATTTGTAGCGAAACAAACTTTTTTTTTTTAATAAGAACACCCATTTTTATTGTAAATTATTGAGTGAATATTTGTTTTTGAAAATGTAAATGTAGGTACCTAATTCAAAATTTTAAATAGTATAGTTTCTATATTATAAATAATAATACATTCCTTAATAATTATTTATCAAAAATATAAGATAGCTGTTATATTGGATCTATTATTTATTATGCTTGGACCATTTTTACAAACCATAAATGCATTTATGGGGTATATTTATAAATTCCAAAAATTAGGCTTTTAATAGCTGTATTATTGAAGCAAAAAAATGAGTGATCCGCATACTTCGTGAATCTTTCTCTACTGTACTAAGAGGACTGCATTCGATATTAAAATAATAATCTAATAACAAATACATCAAATTGTATACCATAATGTACATTATACACATAATATTATGTAGTGTAGATACCAGGTACCTGTTTTGTAAAAACGACACACTGGCAGCTTTTAGTCCAAGAGTATTCTTAAGTGTTGTACGGTAGTGATGTTGCAGATGATCATAGCTATATGATATTTTATGAACTCATTATTGCTCATTGTGATTTTTATGTTATTCAGACGATAAGAAAGAAAACACAGTATCGCCATGCAACTGTGTCGGATCTCATGCGCACGTCCACGTGACGTGCCTCGAACAATGGCTATCAGTATCAAAATCCAGTACATGTGACATCTGCAGTTACACTTTCAAGACAGTCGAACGTTCTTTAACTATATACGAGGTAAATCAGCATGCCTATTATAATATACCTAGGTAACCATAATTATAAGCACAAGACAAAACATTAGGTAAACATGTTATTGTTAATATTTTATTAATATTAGTTTTTCCATTTATATATTTTGAAGGTATCATACATATTACCTTCGTGCACCTAATTTACAAAATATTTATATACAATTTTATTTTACAACGTGCGTGTACACACACGTTAATATCTATTTCTTAATCTGACATAATATTATCAGTTTTAAAGTGGCCGAAGCACGGTCCCGTATTCCATTATTATTGCGACACATAGAACGACTTTAAAACATTTATTTGTTTTTTTTCCTAGAAAGAAGTGAACTTTATCTATATTGATAAAGTGTCTTTTTTATTTTATACTCTTATAAACACTTTTTTCTTAAATTTCAATAAAAAGTTTAACGATAATTTTTATTTCTGAGAAACTTATAATAGTTAGGACAGTTAGGTACATAAAAACGTATTGACTCTTCTACGAAAAAATTAGTTCTTTAAATTTTAACGAAAAAAACCAATATGACCATTCAATCAATCGACAATGAAATAAATCACAAGTCACAACTGACAATGTACGAAAACATATTTTTAACGAAGCTCGTATGACTAAACATCAGTAAATAATGGTAGGTTTGTACTGGTATGTGATACAAGAAACTACTTTAAACATTTTAAGAGTGATTTATTGGTTTTACAATAGTGTCTTTTATTGTTGAGTAGACTAATTCGTAAAGCTATTTATAAGCTTTGAAATTTTTGAACTTTTCCTATAAATTTCCTATAAATGTTTCCTATAAAATTTTTACCCTAGGTTGAAAAAATATATAAAATATCTCTTAAGTTGTTTTTTCAGTAATTTAAAAATATCAAAAATACAGTCACAGTTTTTTTTTAAGCGTTATTTGCCGAAGTTCGACAAAATCATTAAAATTTGTTAACTGTTTTGTAATTAAATTTATTAAGTTGTCAATTTTATTAGCTCGAGCTTGAATTTTTTATACAAGATTCCTCAACATTTTTAATTGAACTTAATTTTAATTAACGTTTCAACATTTGAAATATATCGAAAATATATCGGTAGGTAATAATATGCAAAAATATTATCATTTTCTATACAGTATATAATGTACAATGTTTTTTAACCATATACAATCATGATGATTTTATAAAATTGAATTTTTTAACACATCCTTTACTGTGGTGACCTACACGACACCCAATACACAGCAGAGTGGTACCCACTTGTCAATTTTTTTATTATTTTTACTGAATTGTATTTTTAAAATGTTTAGACTATTTTTAAACTATTTGACACAGCTTAACTATTCAGGTTTACACCATGCGGCATGCATGGTCAATGGGTACCAGCTGGTACCCGGTACCTACTCTCTACGGTTCATCGGTATGACTTATAATAAGTTATAATATAATATGAATAATATAATAATTATAATTGAACAAATTATGTGATATTTTTGGCAGAAATTAGTTTAATCTACCGTATCACTAATTTCCAATAGCAAACATAAATAGCATATATAAATTATAAAGACTTATCGTTAGAATTGATGAAGAGTGCTGACGGTGTGTCATATAAACTGTACCTACCTATCTACATAAACGCTGTGATACCGCTCAGAATCGTTTTTCGTATGATTCATCACATTGAATTAACATTTAACTCATCCATTACATACAATTACAGATATTATTAATGATGAAATTGACGATACTATATTATAGTCCGTAATAAACGATAAGTATTTATTAGGTATTTAATCAAACCGTGGTTTTTTTCGGATGAACATAACATCTGGTTTAAATTGTTTTATGTATTAGATATTCATAAAAATGAATAGTGTTATTGTGTTATAACTGTGTGAGAGTTATAACTGTCTGATGATACCTTATTTTGTCAAGACTCCAACCCTACTAACTTAAAAGCCTAGTTACCCCCATCTATAATACCAAGTGTCCAAGTAATATGTACTAGGTAACTATGTGCAGAGTGTATCGAAAAAATCTGACAGTTTTAGTATTTTACACTGAAATCATCTGTTACCACGATCCTTGGTTATTATAGACTTAGGGACTGGAACCTTGATGATTTTTACGGTGCCAGTTCCGGTTCGGTTTTCAGAAAAACTAAAATTTCGGTTGCGATTCCGGTTCGGTTCTTAAAAAATGTAAAATTCGTTGCCTGTTTTGGATTTACATATGTAAAAAAAATCATAAAGTGAAAGTATCGGTTCCGGTAAGGTTCAGGTTTTTAAATAAATTTAAATAAGGGTTTCGATGAGGTTTCGGTTACCAATATTCAAAAGGTTCCGGTTTCAAAACCGGTTCTTTTCGGTAAGGTTCAGTCCCTGGCGTTATACATACATTAATATAATATTAGCCATTAGATACACACCTATATACAAACTTTAATATATGTTATATTTTTATTATTGTTTACAATCATTGTACAAAAAGTTATAATCATCATCGTTCATCGTCAAACTATTATTTGTGCACAGTGGTTGCGGGAGAGAAGAAACTGCCAAGGTTTCTGTCAACAGTTCACGGTCATGTTCTTTTTCGTATCAGTATGGTGTTTAGTGCTCATAGCCTGTGGAATGAAAACTATTGAATATTTCCTAGACACAGAGGATAAAAATTCATTTTCCAACGGGCTTCTCATGACCATCATAACGTTTGCAATGGCTGCCATGTTGTGGTTTTGGCTCATAATTTTTTCATCGTCAGTATATAAAAATAGCACATACCTATAATTATATTACCTGCTGTACCTACTTATCTATACTATTGGTTCCAGGATTTATATGCAAATGCATAGATACTTTTATATATTTGGTTTAAAATGCATTCGGATTTAAACTACCTACCGGTATACCGGTATACATTTCATAATATGTAGATTTAAATGCTAAAATGTACTCGCATACATTCGCATGTTTCTAAATAAATTGGTACCTAACTACAAGTAGCGGACTGTCTATTTTATAAACTCATTTATTATTTTTTTTTATACCAGGTGGTATAGTTACTAAATACTATAATAATTTATACATAGCTAAAATGTATAGCAATGTAACCAACCTAATGTAATTTTTTTTTACAAAAATAATTCTAAAATTCTTCCTAGACTTGTAACTTATAAATAAACTATCATGGATAATACAAATTATAAGAAATAATGAGTGGATGGTATGAAATTGATGAACTGTCAGCTAAAGATTCGTCCAACTTTAAATATATCATGTACCTATCGTATCAAATTACCTATACATCAGAAAAAGTGTATAAAGTATTGTATGAGTAATCATAGGAGCTTTAAATTTGAAAATCTTAAATAAATGTTCGTATAATCGCATAACATCATAGTTCATACTCTAGGTACAGTGTTACACATTTCATAATAATAAATATAATAAGTACCTGGTTAGGTTCGATACCTATTAGTATAGGTAATTCAAAATAATATTACATTACGCAATATTAAATTTTGATTTTGTTATATTATTACCTACGTTAAATATTATAAATATTTTATTTAAGTAGTTTCATGCAAATGTTTCCTAATTATTATTATTATTAAAAATAAATTTGATTTTATTAGCATGTAGGTATATGGGGTGATCCGTTTAATGAAAGACACTCATTATCATAGATAACACTAGTTTTTAAAAAAATTTTTCTTTCATAACTTTAAATCTTTATACAAAATAACATTCTTTTTTTCGTAATTATTTATAAATTGTTTACTGTTTTGAATGCCACAATCATTTTTATATTCATAGCAGAATATTATAGTATTTCGGTCTATAAAAGTTGCGGACAAGTAGTTATTATAAGTTATAAGTATTTAAAGATAGATAGTGAACCAATATTTTGCGGGCTATGTTACCTACCTACCCCGGTATACCACTCTACTCTGCTTAATTAAATTTTAATTAATATTTATAATTCATAAACTACTCGTCAAACATTCGATTTTTATGTATCAAAGAACTACAAATTCTGTTTTGGAAAATGTTTTTGATTAAAACAATAAAAAATAGTAAAACATAACCATTTATTTTTTTAAAAAAAGCACAACAGCGGCTGCGTGAATATAATAATATACAAAACCATCGGTTCAGGACTGGTTCTACGTATCAATATGAAATTTACAATTAATATAACTATTTATTATTTATTTAAAACTGTTATAGGTACCTGTAATATCATGATATTATGTTATTAATTTAAAACAGAAAAACGCCGCCATGGTTGTGCCAAGTGCCCGAGTGTCTCGTACCTACTTGGTAGTGATTAACAAATAAAAATATAAATACGCTTATAAATTAATTGAAGATATGAGATTTATTTTTTGCTTGTTTATGCATTTTTAAGTGCATATATTACGAGTTGTTTGCATATAAATCCGAACCATATGAACTTAAAAACAATGGTACCTTAGCCCTTAGGTACGCCTTTATTCACCTCGAAAAATGTTTTTATTTACAGAATATGGAAGCGTATGAACACCGTGATACGCTTGGACAAGAACTATTTAAACGGTGCCAATGATATCAACAATGCGTTTGATGTCTGATAACTGATAAGCTTGACTAATTTATATTATTTTATAATATTAAGATTAATTGCTACTTATTATAAACAATTTCTATTCTAAAATATATCGATAATCATAATACATAATTAATAGGGTATTTAACGGTTAGATTTTAACCTAACCTGTTTGAGTTCTACGGAAAAATTATGTAAAACAAAATGTACGAATTGAAATATATAAATACTAAATAATAATATCGATATTTAGGTACCTTTTAGTATTTTAGTGTGAAATTGAGTTGTACCTATACTTATAATTAATACCTAACTCTCTCCTTATAATATGCCTTAGGCTCTGAGCGATATTGAGAAGAGTTTTACAGTTTTACAGTATAAATTCAAAATATCCATTATCTATATGTATTACGGTCTAAGCATTTGTTCTGGTTCACTGTTCAATCAAATGGTTAGAAGTAATTTAATCTAAATAAAAATAAAAAAAATTACCATGGCATGCATTTTTTGTTTATATAGGTACTCACTTTCGTCGTACGTGAATAAGTTAATAGTGAACAAAATAAAGGCCGAATATTTACTAAATATACTGTCAATGATAGGCAGCCGCTACTAGCACTAAAAGTGTCATTGTGTCCACATAAACTAATAAAAGTTACTTTTTAAATTAACTGAGAGTTGATACTCGATTCAACACTATCACATTACATATCCATTAACGTGAGTTAATAAATTCTTTACCCAACTTAAGTCCCTACAACCTACGTTAATCAATATGTTAAAATAGTAAAATTAATTAAACTTAAATTTACTAACTCTTATTTAATCTTCTGCAGCATTGTCCTATAATAACTATCTCTGGCAAGTGACAATAATATAGGCACCTAGGTACTTATACACGTTATACAAATAATACCTTATAAATTGAGCAGATAAGTAGGTACCTGAATGCTCCAAAAACCAACTCTAATAGGTACTCAATATAATAGGTAAAATAACTTACCAAAAAAAAATAATTTATGTATATTTTTAAATAGGTTTATCCCCACAATATTTTCTAAGCTTGGGATATTTAAAATTTAAATTTAAATGAAATTAGAAATGTTTAAAGATAAAATAAAATAAATGGGTACCGTAAATTGAAATAATTTCCTTGGATAACGGATTAAATTAATCTGTTTTAAATAATTATTAAGTATTTTATAATAACTCAAAAATAAAGGTGTTCTTTGCAGTTCTCCTCTTATTTCATAAAAATCTAAAAGTTTAAATTTAAATTTAAAAGTTTTTCATATTATAAACTGACGAAATTATTGTATGTTTAATATATAACCGAAAAAGCGGTAAAATATACCTTAATAATTAAAATGTTGCAAAATAAATATATAGGTATACAAATTGTAATTTTTTTTTTTTAAATATTCTTTTTTTCCTCACAGTAATTCATATTTTAATAACCAGGAATTAATTCAAATTGAGGAAGTACATGATTCTCTTTATTTGAAAGTACTTTACTTAAAAACTCTAAAAAAAAAATGGTTAAGCAATAAATTGTTAATTTATAACACTAATTTTAAATTTAAATATTAGTAATTATACCTAAATCAATGACAATGGCTTCAATTAGAATACTAAATCTACCAATTCTTAGTCAATTGACAACTGACTTTATTATCTTTTACTGAGTTTTACCATTAAATAATATTTATATAAAATTATATTGTTACCTATCAACTTATTTTAAATTGTAGTCGCCAAAAAAATAAATGAGACTAATTGTTGAGAAAATTAACCGATTAGCATAGTAACGTTAAAACATATTATATTCTACTAATTTAATTTAATAGCCGATAGAAAACTATCAAAATTTACAACAATAAGTAATTATGAAATGAAAAACTACATCTCAGTATTGGTAATAAGTAGACACTGGATGTAGATCAATCACTATCACAGTGGCTAGCCAATTATTATAGTGGCTATCAACTTTAATACAGAAGAAGGCAGCAAACAATTTTGAAAAAGACTTCTTTATTAATTAATAAACAAAGAAAAATATTTTGTATGTTATAAATATTATTAATATTAAGATTTTGTGGTTTTTTAAATTAGTACAACACAAATGTATGACTACCATGATAATGTCATCAAAGGTTCTTTTTGTAAACAACATTGGCACTTTGTAAACAATGTTATAATGATGTAAATATTATATACCTATTGTAGGTACCTATATTGTAAGTTATTAGTATTAAAAGTTAGGATTTTATATTTTATATAATAGGTATCCATGTATGTTTTGGATGAGATCCCATATTTACTTTTATTATTAATACCTAGGTACCTTGTAGATGCCATTATAAATATAATATGACATTGTTAAAAAAAAATGTATACAACAATATTTACAAGTCTCAACTCTCAAGAATTATTTATACTTATACATTTCCAAATATTTTATAGAAATATTATAATCTTGACATAAACATCTAAATTAAAATGTAGTAATTTCAATGAAACTGTGTAAAAATATCATAACTATTCTTATAAGAACTTTTTATTAATATTAAAAACTTCTACTATAAAACCATATTATAATTAGTTTTAAAAACAATCTACTTATTTTGGTTTTATTTTTCATACTTTTTCCAGATTCATTGTCAAATGGTGCACAAAAGTTATTATAATGCAAAATGTGACAAAGAATATCATGTGGTTAAGATCCGTAACCTTCCCTCTCTCATTGGTATTTTTTTTTTTACTTTACGATTATACTCTATTCAGAATAAGATTGGTACCAGGCTGCGACCAGGTTTTGTGTTTAGCGCCGGTCAGATGCTTCTCATTACATTATTACAATTTTCAAAATGTATATTTTTGAGTAATTTATAAATTCTAAAAAACTAATAAGTAGCTACCTACATTATTCTATAAACCAGGGGTCGTCAAGTAATTTATATTGGAGTTCTAATGATTAAAATAATAAATCAATGAGGTCCAGAAAAAAAATCTTTGTCTAATCTGTATATTTGAAAAATAGCAGTATAAAAATAGAAATAATTATAATATAGTTATTACAATTAATTTATACCAAAAATTACAATATTAGCAGTATGAGAATAAAAAAAAATATGTTTTTATTATAGTCATTTTATATTAAAAAATTACAATATTAGGTGAATACACCGTCGGTATTATTGTCGTTGTATTTGGTATTTTCACAACTCGGCCGTCGGTTATTATTACCTACCCGATAAAATATTTGCAATGAATATATATATATATAATATATGGTTATATATCTATAACCTGAGTTTGATAAATGAAATAAAATGAAATATACATTTCCTATTTATAATAATAATATAATAATATAATATAGTACGCATACACTATTACAGTAAATAACATAATCAAATACAATGTGTTGACAGAGTCCAGAGTTTTGCCTTCCGCCAGTTGACGACCCTTGCTATAAACCATAGGTAAACTGGGGCCTGTGGGGGTACCCAGGCATTTCTAGATCTTTCACCCAAGGCCGTAGTAATTAAATAAAAACCCTAATGGATTGATTAGTTTAAGATATTTTTTTGTTTATCGTATGTGAATAATGTTATTACCTGGTTTTTTACTTAAAGTATGTATTTAGGTTTTGGAGCTTTACTTAAAATAAGCAGCAAAGATCAGAGCTAAATATTATTGTTAATGAAAGTTACCAATGAACCGAAATAACAAAAAACTTTGTTTTTCTATCAAAAAGGTACTGTACGTATTGGAGTTGTTCACTGAAAATATGAATAGTTTCTCAAAAACTGGTATGTTATCAATTATTTGTATAGTTCATATTTTTTTATTGTTTTCTACATAACTTGATTTACCTATACAAATGATTATTTTTATTTAAATAGAGTTTTTGATCAATTTTCACTGAAAGAATTGTTAAAATTGAAAAAAAATTTCCCTTACCTAATGGCTTTCAAAACTCTTGTAGGCCCTAATTTATAATGTGCATTTTGCAACCTCCTCCACCGACCACATAAAAAGTCTGCGCACGGCTATGCCAAAAACTAAGCTGTATTTGTTATTGTTTTGTCAAATGCGATTGATCGTCACACAGCTTTGTTTTCAATATCACTACACAGTAGTTGTACACTACCCTGTCGGCTGTCTCTCTTCAGGCTCATCTTTTTTCGGTTTCAAATCTCACATCGAATCTTTCTTTAACCGAACGCATTAAGTTGTAAGAATTACCTACCACGCCGTCGTAACTTAAGTTGTAACTCGTAAGGCACTAGAAAATTGGAAGGTAGAAAAAACCAATTACTAAGGACGGATGTAAGATCGCCAACATTGTAGTTGTTATCAGTATTATTTTGTTTTTACGACGACTGCCGATAAGGGCCACACATTTTTGTATTATCGCTGTTATCTATGTTATCTATGTTATCGTTTTGGCGTCTACATAATACAACTACTGCTGCTCACGATCAGAAATCGGGTGTCGGATGTCTGAAACTCTGAATATTAGCGATAACAAGTAACTAGAGTAACACAACGACTAACGACAACTGCGACAGTCGAATACCAAAATATATCTGGCTATTATTTAGTCGGGCGATTTAATTTTTTTTAATTAATAGCGCAATACCTCCGGATTGTTGCAAGTGTACTTACGCAATATTGAAAGTGATTGCCCCCACCACGCCCGTCCTTGTTTAAAAGTCGCTGTGAACAAATAATAGGTAATCATAATATTAACATTGGAATATCGTTGTAGACGTTTTAGGTGTCTATAAGTTCACATTCTCACATTCCACGGTATCGACATCGATCAGTCTTTGTTGAAAATATTGTCTGATCATACGCAGCGAGTGTGTTAGATAACGGTTATCGTACCTACATCATGGACACGGGTGGCATAGAGTTCTTGTCACAAATTCAAGAAGGACAACTGTACAAATACACAAATGTAGTTAAAGGATGGCAACACAGGTGGTTTATAGTGGACCCAAGAGAAGGAACTTTAAGTTATTTTTTGGTAAGACATATACATCATTATGTTATATCATAATATTTTTGAAATTGGTATACTTAAATACATAGTTTTCCATCTAGATTGCTATCTTTTTAAGTCTTACAATTCTTCCACTTTACTGGTCAATAGTTTTAAAAATATAAAGAGCTGAATGCTTAAAAAAAAATATTGTATTGCTTTCAATAATTATCAATCTAAATTGATTGCTATTAAGATTTACCTAACATCATTTGATTTTTTCACAATTCAATATAATAATTTTAACACACTTATGCACATTTACTCAGTTTTTAATTCATGTAACTTAGTATAAAACCTTATGAATTTAGGTATAATATTATGTTGTGTCGCATGAACGTTCACTAAATATTTAATGAATTAATATTTGACTAATAGCCCCTCATAACATGATTTAGCGATTGTTGGGCTAGTTATTGGTTTGCAAAATGTTGATGCACAATAAACAAAACTGTGACTATTATTAGTACCTACTTTTAAAATTATTTGTATCAATAAAAAATTCAAACTAAAATGATGTCTATTAAATTTAGAATCATTCAATTGTTTGATAGCCAAATACTTATAAAATAAAAATAAATAATACCAATATAGTAGTCATTAATAATTTTGATTAACATTAAGTAGGTATAAGACTAAATTTAAGAAACAATTACATTTTTAAAAACCTTATAAGTTAAATATCTATGATTTTTCTGAGTAATTAAACTGAAAACTATGAATACAAATTCTACACTATGATTATTCATTATTGATTTTAAATTTTAAATATCACTCAGAACTTAATTTGGTAAATTTAATTTAATACCTGTTTCAGAGAGCATGGTGGTTATGGTATATATAAGTGTATAAATAAGTAAATTTATTAATATTATAATATTATAATATTAAAATAAATTTGAACAATTTGTTATCATTGATATTGTACCTATGTATAATATTAATTTACTATTAAGTCATACAAATATAACTGTTTAAAGTATAACTGACTTATTTTTTGTAATATAAAACACCTATTCAAAATAACGGTTAAAAACTTAAAAATAGTGTCCCTATAAATCTTGGTTTTTACTTTGAATTTGACACGTTGACGGAAAGTCGATCAATTTTACTGTTATAGCAGTAATCGTCTAATTGTGTCTATAATGGCAGTTTAAAATATTACTGCTATATCAGTACTCTAAAAACTTTTTTAAAAGTGGCATTACTGTAATAGCAGTAATAATTCTAATGGTTTCTTATGAAGGAGGAAGTTTTATTACCATTATTTAAATCAATTGATATTGATAATTTATAAAATTTCCTTCAAACAAATGGTACTTACTATATCTCATATTAATATTTATAGTATGTGCTAACTAATTAACTGCAAAACAATTGAATACTTTTACTAATACATCCAAACAAATGTAAATTTAACCTACATAAATTATCAAAATATAATGTAGTAGAAAACTAATAACTAGTGAGTTAACTAGAACTTATTACCATTGATTATACAAACCATATATTATAATTTATAATCAATTCTATTACTAATATAAAATATTACTAATTACTATAAGTATTAAAAATTATGTTGTTTAATTATGCAGAGTGAAAATGATACAAAGCAACAACCACGAGGATTTATTTTTTTGGAATCTGCTGTTGTATCTCCAAGTGATGAGGATTCAAATACATTTTCCGTGAACTCTTGGAATGGTGAATGTTATAAGCTAAGAGCTGTTGATGCACGAGCTAGACAAGATTGGGTGAATCGCTTGAGAGCTGCTGCAGAGTTTCATTCCCAAGTATTTATCAAATAAACTTTAAATGATTTATTTAAATCAATGCTGTAACTACTTTCTTATTTATAGAAAAATGTACAAAAATATTCACGAACAAATTATGTATATGATTTTTGCCCAAGTGGCGTTAAAAGATCATTGGCCAACGCACGACAATACTTATCTCAAGCTGAAAACAATTTTATTGATATGGCTCGAGTCATAGAGAAGCTACCATCTCAAGGTAAAATCTAATATATAATTTATTATATGTCGAGAATTTTAAATATATCATAGTGTAAAATACTGGTAGGTATTAATAATATTCATGAGACCACTCCATTGTATATTATAAAAAGTATTTAAAATATATCTAAAAAAAAAAAAAATATATTAATATTAATTTATTATTTTTTTTTTTATTATTAAATATTTATGTCTATTAGGGTCCTCACTATTTCTAATTTGCCAACAATGATAATTATTTTCATTAAATATTAAAAATTAAAATACTACTCCGTCATTATTTTTTATCTTACTCATTTTACTAGCTAACAAACTAATTCGCTCATAAACAAAGATTGAATATTAATGACTTTCGATTTTTCACCTTCATCATAAACAATGCTATCTTAGTTAAAAACTCATTTAAAGCTTTATAGATTTAGAATATATAAATTCAATTTTTTAATTTTTGCATTCCTAGGTATTCCCAAGTGTTTTATTGTTTTTTTAAAGTAATTTATTTATATTATAGTTAAGTTTTTAGTTTTTATACATTGTAGGAGACTTTTCTTTAAGTTAAGAATTCAAAGTAAATTTTTAAATTTATTATTATTATTATTAGATGGATTTTGTTGTAATTTATCAGATACAAATGTGTCATACTACACACACCTTGACAGACTTATGTATAAATAGTTATCAAACATTTGATTGATACATTTTATCCTATAAATCTGATGAACAAATTGTAATATTGTTTTTATTATACCATGTAAAGCTATATTAATTACTTGTCTATTTTTAACTTAATATCTACAATATCTAACATAGGTACAGTTAATTTTTCAATGCATATTACTCCATTATTGTTGAACAATAAAAGTGTTTTCAGATAAATAATTTTGAAATAATATAGTTTATTTTTATAGTTTTTAGGTTGTTAAAGTGTTTTTATTTATCATGTTTGGTACATTTAAAATCATTAATATTCTATCACTTATTAATAATACCTATTATATTTTGTTCTTTGTGTCATCTTTCTAGTCATCAAAATGCGCGATTGAAGCCCAAACACAGGTAGTTTTATTGCCTCCCAAATAAAAGTATTCCGATTGCGTTCAAACACAAATTGATTCACCAAAAAGTATTATAAATGAACATAAACATAAATATGTATGTACATATTTTTTATGAAACAATCAATAATATATCTAGGTACATAAATTAGTTATACATAATATATACCTAGTGAAATTAGAAAAAGATATGAAATGTATACCAAATAATATCATGATACAAAACGTTAATAAATAGTTAAGTCAACTCAATTGTATAATGTTACAGGCTGATTATCACAAACTCAAAATATATTTAACTGTTTCTTAGTTTTTCAATTTGAATTTGTATAAACTTTTGTTTACTTTTTTGATTTATTATTATACTAGGAGTACAAAACATTGATTGTATTTTAATTTGAGAATCTGTTAGGCATTGTTATAAAATTTCTAGAAAATAATATATATTTAGATAGGAAATTTAAAACTAGTATACATGTATAAAAAGATTGAATTTGACATGAAAACTTTCACATGCATTAGTTGTTAAATACGTACTATAACTAGTAGCTCATATTGCAGGTGGAAAATCATAAAGTGTCTACTAAATTGTCACAACATTTTTACCTTTAAAATCTTGCAGTTTATTGGCATTGCTGTCTTTAATGGACTCTATGTACCATTTACACCAAATATGTGACCGCTGTATTCTATTTAAATCAAAATAATATTATGTTAGACACTATTGGGATATTTATTTAGTTTTAATAACCATTGACAACAGTTTTCCTTACCTACTTCGTACGGCCACAATCGGAATATGAAAAAGAAAAAAATATCACTTTGGGCTGCAATCGGGCAACACTCTCAAAATGATTCTGAATGTTAATAGAAATAAAATAATTCCTGTGCTGCTAGAGTATATACAAACATTGATGTGCTATGAAGCTGTAATTACTATATAATATTATAGAAAAAAAAATACACTTGCTTAGTAACTGATAACATGAATTTATGTGGATTGAGTAACTTGGTATTCTATTGTACTTTGTAGAATTTTTTTTAGTTGAGTTAAACTACAGTGATAAAATATCATGTAATATTTTTATAGATTTGTATTTATTATCAAATTTAAAGAATATTCCTGTGTTTAGTTGAATTTTTCAAGTTTATAGCAAGTTATGAGCATTTTTAAATTACAATTTTTTATCAGTAAAAGCTTTAAAATATAAAAAAACCTGTTGAAAGAACACAAGTGTCGTTACCCTTAAAATCTAATAAAAGTAAATTTACTTTTATATTAAAAATTGTATAAGGAATACTGTTGAATGCAAATATGGTATGTACAGATACATAATATCTGGGCATACATTAGGTATCCTACTGAATACAACTGTACAAATTAACAAGAATAATAGAAAATAAAACCTTGTTTTATTATTGACTGGTGGTGATCATTGGTACTTGGTACTTCTAAAGAATGGCCATGTAATACAACTGTATCTATAATTGTAACTTCCGACCTATGATTTAGATTATTATATCGTGTGTACTATAAGAAATATTTCCATTCACTTATCACAAAATTATATACTTTGTTATAATTTAATGCAATCTTATCTACAAAAATATACAAAATTATGAAAATAATTTACGAAATTATATACATAATCAAAATTATGAAAAATGTAATATATTTATAATAATTTAATAAGTAATGCACACATTAATATTCTACACTTTAAGTAAATTTGTTTTTTTCATTCATTAATAATAATTTTGTTTTTATTTTAAACTATAGGTTCTCGCTTAAGGAATACTGATCCAGACTTGTTAATAATAAAAGCAACATCACAGTCAATGATGTGTGCGTTAGAAAATTGTTATAAGATTCTACAACATTCGAGCATAGAACAACCAATCATTCGAACTTATTCATTTTTGAATTCAAAACAGTCTTCCTCTACACATTCAAAAAGAAAATCACATACTACAAGTACTTAACTAATAAGTAATAAATTAACATCATGTTTCTCTCTTATTTTTATACCGTGATTTATGTATATTCCATTGATTATAATTAATTATTTATAATAGTTATTTAATATAGTATTACATTTTTTAAAACTTATTGTTATTTAGGGATTTTTTTTTTTATTTTTATGTATCTAAATCTTACTATTGTATATCAATTTTAATCGTTCACAAATTTGTCATAAGTTTTTTTTTTTAATTTTAGAGACAGGAGGTATAATAGTTTAGTTACTGAAATCTCAATAAAATGAATCAAAAGTATTAAGGTATTTGATTAAAATAAATATAATTATATGTTAATAATATATTATAAAGTATTATAGAGCTGGACCTAATCAGATGGTTCATTTTGTACGATACATTCCAGTTTTTCAAACTAAAAATGTTATTAGGTAGACTATTTTACAATATGATCCTTGGCTTTTATGTTTTTATACTTTCAGTGGTACCATTACTATTAGAGATTCTAATTAAATATTTTAGTTAAATAAATCTTTTATTTATATTTCAAACCCTCCAAGTGAGTGAAGAAGTACTTATTAATTTAATAACAATGTATTTTTTTTTTTAATAAAACTCATGGTTTTTAGAATGTAGCACATAATTTATTTATAACAAATATAGAATTAGTATAACAAATTTTATAATTTTTATGGAAACAGTGAAATCACAATGTATTAATTATTAATTAGTAAAAACCGAAATATTATGATCACCAACATGAAAATATTATTTGTTGGTTTATATAAAAATAAAAATAAATAATTATATCATAAAATATTTATATTGTATAAGTTGTTATACAGTACTATACATTATGATATTAGGAAAATATGGCCTAAAAATAAGTCACTAGATTTGCAATTGTTTTTAAAAACATCAACAAATATTTATATTGGGTTGAATATAATTAAAATGTTAATTTCCCTTTTAAGTCTTTAACCCAACACTGTTGAGACTATGAATATAATATTGTACCAGTTAATGTACACGTTGCCAGGTCAATATGGTCCTACCCGAGCAATTTTGATCACGGACTCAAACAAATTATTTTTTATTAAATTTATTATTACTAATAATTATATAATGTTCATGGAAAAAACATAAATAAAAAATAATTACAATATTATTAATTCTTATTAGTTATTTATTAGCACTGAATATTTTAAAACAATGATCAATAACAATAATTATATACCTAATATTGAGGCATAAATTACAAAATAAATAATTAATAATATTTCATTATTCTATAAAGATTATTTGAATTTTATTATTACGCATTTATTTGTATATAATGTACATGTATGTTTTCCTACAATAGCATTTCTTTTTTTAGAAAACTGCTTACAAGCAGTTCAATGATCATCTGTCCATATTAGATAAATAACTATTATCAATATTATAATTGTTTTCAAATATTCTTAGTATAATAAAATTAATTATCATTGTTTTCAAATATTTAGTTTATAATAAACAGGTGACAAATAAATCAATTTCAATTAATACTATATTGATTATTTTTTTTTGTTTTATCAACATTGTATAATTATTAATTATTATTAGTAATAACTAATAATATATAAAATAAAAAAATTTTCACAAATAATAATTTGTTTGTTTTTGCGGTTCGGATGGCCCGGACTGGACCAAATTAACCAGGCAATGTACACATAAAAGTTATAAGTAACAAAAACATCACTTTATCTGTATTTGATTTGTATACACTCAAATAACCAAACACAGTATTTTTACTACCATAATATTGTTACAAATGAAGAGACGCTCGTGTCCTTTTTTTATTTAAAAAATATTTATATACTATTTCTATCATACCCTAATCAATTATCCATTTAACTACTCACCTTTTTTTTTACACTTGTGCAACCTACTAATTTTTTCCAATTCAAGCACTGTCATTAATCTGAATAATTGCATGTAATGCCACAACTGTTGAATTTTTTTGTTTATGCCCAATATACATTTCTGTGACATAGCTCATAACATTTTGGAAACTACTTTTAAAATCAATTTTTTTTACAATCAACACATTCTAAAACAATTATTCTTTATCATTAAAAATGTCTACTTGTTCTCTGAAAAAATCCATCAATATTTTCCTCAGAAAAATAAATTTATGTTTTACTTACATACATGTTGTAATTTATGTTTCTATCATAGGGTGTAACTATTTCACAGATCTGGTCATGAGTAATTTTTCAGAAATTTCCTTATGGAACCATAACTTTTCCCTAAAAGAAATTCTGAAAATTAGTCTTGAAACAATTTAAATTCACAAGTTTGGCCCTGAATATAATCCAATGATTATTGTTTATATTTAATTCACTTAATTAGAAATACTTTAATCCTGTGTTAAATCACAAAATACCATAATATGAAAAAATAATATGTAGACTCTTAAGAAATTAAGTAGGTACTTAAACCTATGTAAGTAGCTAATAGGTAACTAGAATTAAGTACTTTATTAATGTATAATAATAATTATAAGAAGATTGTTTTGAGATCTTACTGATTTTAATGGAATATGGTTTTGAATTTTAATATTTTGATTTTACAATTTTAACATCTATAATATTTACATGGGCTATAATTATTTCATATTATATTACTTGTTATCATATTTAACTATTTAAGTACATGGCTACATGCCTACATCAAAACCTTTTGTTTTAATTGTGCCTACCTATAAAATATATGTACCTAAATAGATAAGACGTCCGATATTCATATATCATGAATACATATTATGAATTTACTAACTTAACAATATGCATTACTATTTGACAAATTTTACTTATTGACAAACCCTTTAAAAAGCCAAAATTATTTTGAGAAAAGTAGTTATTATTTTTAAATTTTATAATTTCTACTTAAACACTTACTCTGTGTATTATAAATTATAATCATAAGTGCAATATCGCTTAACCTCTCCCCTCAAAATTATTCAATTGTTTCCTAAAATATTAAAAACATTTTACAATTTAACTGTAGGTAACTAATTCTTTTTTTTTTTTTTTGAAAAAAATTATTATATTTTATTTTAGGTATTTAAAGTTTATACTTATTTTATATTGTCTATAATAAATATGGTAAATATCATCAGCTGTATGCCTGTATTTATTTTTTGTATTAAACTTTAACATAAATGATCTGAAAAGTGAAATGTTCGTGTTCAAAAATGTTATTGGTGATAACTGATCATATAATAAAGGACTTCAATTTTACAAAATGTATATAATGGTACATGTAGCTATTACTTGGCCAACTACATCTGACACATCAAATCGATATTTTTCAGCTATCAGGAACATAAACACATACTTATACTCTACAATAAACCAAGATCAGTTTAGTAACTTATTGTACTTCATATTGAAAAGATATTAATAATTCAAATTGATAAAATATTAAAAAAAAATTACTGACATAAATAAAATTAAAATTAAACTTGGCAAATTAACTACTTTTTATTAAATTTAAATTAAATTAATAACATATAAGGTAGGTATAGGTTAGGCTATAAATGAGGCTTAAAAATATATATAAGGCAGACAATAACTACAAACAGATACTAACATTTCCTTCATAGAAATTATGAATTTATGATATCTGTTGATATTATTAGGTAGGTCTCTACCGATTTCTGTAAATAATTCTTGTAGATATGTTATGTTTTTTAATAGAACGTGCTATAAATATAAATTAAATTAAAACACTTTTAAATTCTGAGCGGAGCGATGAATGTATTGATTTCACAATGATGTGTGTTTTTTTTAAAATTATTTTTATTTTTGTGTCTGTCATCCCTTTTAGGACAGTAAAAATGCTTCGATTTTCTTCAATAGTACCTTTTCTGATAGGAAAGTGAATCTAATTGGTACTTTGGGGAGTCAAAAGTTTCAAAAGCGCCGTGAAAAACAAATGAAAAATTAAGGAAAAAACGGGAATTTTTACAAAAGACCAATTTTCGACAAAATCGAGTATAATTATATAATATATATATTTTGGTATAACTCTAAAAGAAATGACGGTAGATACATGAAATGTTGACTGAATGTTTATATAAGAATTTTCTACACACCATACCATTTTCAAAATATTCTGACTTATTTTGAGCTAGCTATTAACGGAAATTTTCAGTTTCCAATTTTTTTAGTTTTTTTTTGCTATAAATGTCAATAAAATGTTATCTGTTGGGTAAGAAATCTTGAAAATTTCTAATATAGGCTTCTAATATATAGTTTCAAAGGCAGATAAAAAATATTAAAAATCCATAGTCACATTTTTTTTTATAGGTAATCAAAATTCAAATTTTGACAAAATACGTAAAAATGACGAAAATGTGCAATTTATTTTGAGTTAGAAAAAAATTTTTCTTTTTAAATCTAAGGTTTGAAAATGTAATGCAATATTCTTCATAAGTTTGCCTAATTTTATCAATAAAAAAATGTTTATAAGCAAGTCAAAATAAATTTTTATGAGCATTTTAAGTTCAAATTTTTACAAGATTTGCAATTCAAAAATGAATAACTGTAGATGCATGCATCTCTATGTATACATTTCACTAAATTTTTATATTAGCATTTTCTACACACCATCTAATTTTGAATATGCTTTTTACTGTTTTTGAGCTTTTTATGGATCATTTAAATTTTAAATTTTTTAGTTTTTTTTTTATATAAATAAAAATAAATTTTTATTTGTTGGGCCAAAAATAATGAAAATTTAATACAAGGCTCCTGATATTATATTGTTACAATAGCAATGAAAAAATATTAAAAATAAATAGACACACATTTTTTTTATAAGCATTTAAGGTTCGAATTTTGACAAAATTCATCAAAATCTCGAAAATTATCAATCATTCTAATTAAATAATTATAAAATGGTCAGTTTTTATAACTAAAGATTGAAAATTTAAAACAAAGATTCTAATAAATAGTAAATACTTTTATCAAAAAATCTAAAAAATATATAAACACATTTATTTTTTACAGACATTTTAAGTTCAAATTTGGACGAAATTACATATTAAAATCAATTTTAACGAGTAAAAGTATATATTATAATATTTTTCTAGCATTACTGATCATTTTAGGTTAATAATTAAATAATATGAATAATATTAATTCAACTTACCAGCTACCATATAGTAACAATATCAATATAATTTAAAATATCCTAGACTGACATAGGTACTGTCTCTGCTCAGAATCGTTTTTCGTATACAATGATATTATATTATCATTGAATTCGAATTTAATACCATCCATTATACAGTGATTTACTTGTAACCTACTGTACAGCAGAGCGACATCCCCTTGACCCCCTTTTTTATTGTTTATTTCAATAAGTATGTGATTTAGTTGATGTGCATGTATAGTATTGTTCTGAAATTGCACTGTTAGAAAATTATTAATCAAACCATTAATAACATAAATAATTGTCATATTTTTTTTTTTATAAAAACATAATATGATATTATTAATTTCTGATGTTAATTATGCAATACCAATTACATTATAATTAATTTAGGGATGAGAAATTATATAAGATTTACATATGTATATATATGTTTTTCTGTATCTTCTATTTATAGCTAGGTAAGCAAAAAATGTGTTCTATGTATAAGCAAATAAGATAATATTTGATGTTAAACCTAACTTATCGGGCTTATAATTTAGCATATAAATAAAAATTTAGTAAAATGATATAGATACTTCCCTACCTAGTTTTAAATAGGTTTGGGATATGGGTTAGGTTTATTATGCGATAGGTACCTATGTAGTTAGGAAATGTATAGTTTCATTTCAGACTTTGGATACCTATTATAATATCATAGTGGATTATATAAGAATCTTATAATAAGATATATTAATCTACTTTTCACTTTCAACATGTTGAAAATTTTTCTTTGGCTACTGTTCTGTATATGTTTTACCGTACCTATTGGTAAAACAGTTAGTTGTCTTCGGTGTTTATAGTAAGATGGATTATTGATGTATAGGTACATATTATAATATTATGTATAGGTATTTCTGTATCTTCCGACCACGTTGAGTGGAAGTTGTAGCAATATCAAATTTCCTGTTTTATTATAGGTACGTTTTCAGATACGACGGCTATGATGTTTTCATACCTGACTGTGAAGTAGATCTATAATTTTATTTTCACCATTATTACTGTAAAAGGTACACAATAAGATTCTTCAAAAATGACGACTGTGTATTTTCTCCTGTTCGTACGATGTACAGTGTTTTTACATACTACGGTGGTAGCCCTTATAGTGATTAAGTTCTTCCGAGAGTATTTTGATCACTATACTATTATAAATCACCATCATTGGCGACTCGAAAAGCAGGTAAAAAATAGCGGTACACAGTTATTTTTTTTAAATATTTTATTTTGGTAAGTACATAATATCAAACATTTATTAGAACATTGTGTTACGTTTCAAAATACACAGTAAGTACTTAATTTGACACTCATGTTCTTTCAAAAACGTCAGTGATGTGGGTCCGCCTGCTTTTTTCGTGTATAGAGACCGACACAGTGTGCTCTAAGTTGTTGTAAGTAGCAATATGTATAGTGTTTGCCTATGTCGTATATTTTCTCCTTTTGTATAGTTTATACTTAATTCTAAATTGTTATACGTAAT
Source organism: Nasonovia ribisnigri (assembly GCA_027563435.1). Taxonomy (NCBI): domain Eukaryota; kingdom Metazoa; phylum Arthropoda; class Insecta; order Hemiptera; family Aphididae; genus Nasonovia; species Nasonovia ribisnigri. The sequence goes on along the minus strand of JANEHU010004895.1, from coordinate 576,354 downwards.
TCTATTCCTGGTATATGCTAAGACTATATTGACTATATTATATGAACCATAGCTAGACGGAGCCAGCCTTCATGTTTAGAGGGTGTAAATATTTCTGGAAATCTTAACCCTCATAAAAAACATTATAAAAATGTAATTATAATATAGAAAATATCTATAGGAACCGACGGAAAACATCGATTTGCAAGCCCGTATACAGGGGTGGAGGCACCTCCCCCCCCCCGAAAATGCATCCTGAATACGTCCTTGTCGTCTTGCGCGGGAAAGCGTCTTGATCGGGAACGCCTCGAGCGAGAGCGTCTTAATAAGCTAGTTTTTCTATAGAAAACTATGTTTAAACATGTTTCCTACCTATACAATAAGGTATGTATTGCATTTACAATTTAGTAGCATTTGAAATTAAAATAAATAAATTTAATAGAAAGCTTCACATATAAAGAACTTTTTTTGTTTAGGGGGCGACACCGCATACACTGCACACACCGCGTGGTCCCGCCTATGCCAACTGCCAAGTAGTATAATTTTTGTCATTAATTATTTGATAGATATTATTGTCAATAATTAGTAAGTTTATAATACACCCAGGTCCCGGATTTACATGCACTTTAAATCTTAAAAACAAGATATTTCTATGCTCTATAATTTCATTGAAATAATCTTTTATATGCAAAAATATTCTTTTTCGTAAAAATGCACTAGATACTAAAAAAACAAATAAAAGTAGTGGCTTATAAAAATTATAAGGTAGTTTAATTAGGTAATCCTAATCTTTAAAGATTATTCAAATAGTCATATTTAATCTATAATACTGTGATATACTGGTGTATCTATATTGTTTAATTATATTTTGGATGTGTGGCTGTAGCACATAGTTACATACTTTAAATATAAGATTACCTATATCAGTATGTCCTATATTATGTATATTTACATTATTTTTATGTTAATATGACACAATATGTATAATATTATATACCTAAGAAAATTAAATAATAATATACAATTTTTGTCAATAATTAGTAAGGATAATAGTTATGTATATAATATATAAAACACAAATAAACACAATATGTCACAAACCTACTCATATTATGATTTAAATTGATTTATATAAATTATAAAAAAATGATAAAGGTCAATATAATTGTGTTCTGTCGACATCTGATTTTGGTTTGGGCTGGTGCATTACATTTTGAAATAATTGTTTGGAACTAATTTAACAAAATCATACTTAAAAATGTGATTACAATAATACGTACCTATATTATTGTAGTTGCCATCACAATTTATTAAACTCGACGATCTCCTATCAAATAATTAATGACAAAAATTATATATAGGTTTTAATAATTTTCTGTATATACCTATAACATAAAATATTATGGTATATCAAACTTTTTGTATTGTATAATTTTCAAAATTGTATATTTTTATTTAATTCTTTTATATAATAATATACATATTGTGACTTATTAACATAAAAATAATGTTAATATAGAGGTATTCTTATGTTTTAAATATTAAAACTTAAACTTTTAAAACTTTAAAAATTATAATTTCCATAATATTACAAAAATTATAAACCAATTTTTTATTTTTTCTACATAATATATTATATAACTTTTTGTTTTGGTCGAAAAGGGTCTCGCCCATCCAAACTAGGCCCTCGTCTTACTCTTGGACTAGTAAATACTTAAAAAAAAAAATGCTCATTGTATGATTGTATATTTGTATTGGTGTTACAACATAAAATATGTATACCTAGTTATGTTTTATAATATATAGTTATACTAAATTATACCACAATTGATGCAAAATTTTATGCTTAGAATTGGGTTTAATATTGGGTTGGGACTTAAACAAATGTTTACAATCTCTTCAAGGACATAGGTAGGTACAATTTTAATTTTAACACCTAAAGCTTGAAAAATTAATACAAGAATCCATACCCGTACGTTATTTTTAATCGAAATTCAAATTTGTTTTAATGTAATAATATTTTTAGGTACGTAAATTAACAAATTCTTCTGCATTTTGGTATTTTTTAATCATTCAAAAAGTACAAATCATTGTGAAAACTCGGAAATATTTTACTTTAACATATATTTTTTTTAGCTACTTTAATTAATAACTATAGGTAAGTAGGTACCAACAATAAAGCAGAGCTTCGGTTTTTTTATTTTAATGACGTCCAAATACAGATAAAAAAAACGATGATTAATAAAATTATTTGCGATTTTTCATGACTTTTCGTGGTTTTGTCAAAATCTAAGCTTCAAACCGTTATAAAAAAATTGTGACCATTTACTATCAATATTTTTTAATTGCAACGAGGAAAACAAACGTTATACCAATTACAATAGGAAAATTTTTTTACCCATAAACAAACATTTAAATGTAAATAATTGTCTATTGTAGATATAACTTTATACTTTTTAAATAATAGTATCATTCTTCTTTTTAAATACTATCATCTTCTACAGACAGGTATTCATATATTAATAATAATGTAATAGAAAAATAAAAATAATTTGAAATTCACTTGACTCGTACCTATATTACTATAAATTCTCACCATTTTACCTTATCTTTATTTAAATCTAAGCACAATGCATAATGTTTTTTTATTCTAATCTTTCTACATTTCAATACATAAATTAATTCTTGTATTAATGGATACTAGCATATTATTAATTACTGTTGAATACTTTTTTTTTATACAGGTACCTATATAATTTTACAATATTAACATAGGTAGGTAGGTACCTACTCCATTAGATGTACAAAGGTAAACACAATAATGTAGATATGCACATTTTCATATCTATATATTCCGTATATTACATTATAAGAGTCAGAAATAAAATTAGATACAGTACTTATGTCCTAATCGTTTAATCAATGATTAATTTATGTAATTACCTATTGAAATGTAAAAAAGTTAGAATAAAAAAAATTCAAATTTAAATCCTATTATTTTTATTTATTTACAAAATTTTGATAAACAAAACCACGTGTCTTGAATGAAATTTCCGTTTCGTCTCCGCTGTTTTCTCTTGCAACGATTATGAATACAACAAATTCTTGTTTGTGTTGCTTTATTTTCAAATCCTTGAGGCTATCAAAACAGACAAATGTATATTTTATTTAATTTTTTTAATTTTATTGTTTTTATTACCATTTCAACATTATCATTATCAGTTATTATTTCAGTTTGTTCGTTTTGGCTTTTACAAATATTAACACATTCTGGATAGCTTGTGGTTTCTGGTATCTGTGTTTTGTTTTCTGATGTCGGTTTACTGGTTTCTGATGTCGGTTTTCTGGTTTCTGGTGTCGGTTTTCTGATTTCTGGTGTCGGTTTTCTGATTTCTGTTGTCGGTTTTTTGGTTTCTGGTGTCGGTTTTTTGGTTTCCGGTGTCGGTTTTTTGGTTTCTGGTGTCGGTTTTTTTGTTTCTGGTGTCGGTTTTTTGGTTTCTGGTGCCGGATTTATGATTTCTGGTGACTGGTTTTTGGATTGTTTTGGTTGACTAGCCACTGGCTTCTGGGGTTCCTGCACTTTTGCCACCTGTCCAATTTGATTCTTATCAATCGGTTTTCTCTTAAAGCTGAATTTTTTTGTTTTATGCCTTTTGGCATTACAAGCGTTATTAGACATATTTATACAATATACATTTTTGTAAAATAAACTGATATGAAATGAATAATATATTTAAAAAAAAATCAAAATTAACTATTTATTTAAAATATTTCCATAGAAACGAAAAAAATATTATTTTCGTTAAAATATTTATTATTTTCAAGTACCAAAATATTAATTTACCACAAGCATGAACACCAAAGAAAGGGTGTTGAAGTGATTAAAGTGGTCCGGGAATTGTCGCACCCGACAATATTATACACTCCAACCAGTATGCCTATTATAATGATGTACTAATGTCGTTTTTATATGTACCTACTGAGTTGATAATTTTATTGTCTTTTATTATTTGATCATAGAATATGGTTAACATTGTCAATACAAACTATTATCATTCATTATTTTATAGCCAGATTTTTATCGATCCAATTAATGCATTCCGAATGCAGTTAATAGAATAAGATATAGTTAATGTTTTTAAAACTCATCCGATGTTACTTATTACCTAACTGTATTACTCGACTCGCCGTGTTAAAACTAATCATTCTTCTACTATTTTTCCTTTTGATTCAATTGAAAACATAATTATTATAATGATTTTCCATTTCACAATTCTCGAAATATTTTTGATGTAAACGTAAAAAACTGTTGACAGATTCAACTACAATGCTTAAAGCCGATGTAAATCCAATTCTGTTAAGACTTCCAGTACTCATCAATCACCTAAATGGGTTCACATAAAAAATATGCCTAGAATTTAGAAAACAGATTATGATTTCATAAATATTTGGTTTTAAGATGTTTAAAAAAAAATATATTTGTAAAAATGTTGATATGCTGTAATAGTAATATATACATATTGTATCTAATAATATTTTAATAATAGTAATATAATCTGTAACTTATGGAAACGATTTAAATAAAAAAACAATACTCGGTTTTCATGAGCCAAAATTAAATAAAAGTGTAAGCCACCTATAGCAACTTATAGGGGTTGCAAAAATAAGCCCCTCGAGACATAAAGAATCAAAATTGATATAACTTATATTGAAAACGTTTTTGCGTCTATACAGGACAAACAAAGAAATGTGACGGTGTTCGCTCACGCTAATTTTCAAAATCAGTTACTAGTTAGGTTTAACTTTTTAAATTTTAATAACATTTTGTAAATGTATCTTGCTTGGTCCAACTTGAGAGATAAAATAGTTATTATTTCAATTTGTACAAAATTGATGAATTGTAATTTTTTTTTTTTATATCTAAATGGTTGCAATTGGTTACATAGATATCATACTACTATTATATTTAGAAAAAAATGTGGCATAACTGGTGGTAAGTACCTACAAATTTTTTACAAATGTATTTATTAAAGATACAAATATTTGGCCTGGACAACGTTGGACGGACATAATATATAAGGATATTATATAATATCAGAGGACAATTTCTTTAAAAATTCTTTCAGTGTTTTGTGGAAATACCTATTTTAGAACAGTAGCATCATGTGAGGTGGTGCAGGGTATGCTTAAACGAATCGCGGAAAAAAACGTCAAAAATGTATTTTTATCCAAAAATCACAATAATGGTTTTTAAGTTTATTGATAAAATAATGATACAATATTACTATAAACAGTTTGGTGAAATATAAAAATTAAAATTAAAATTAAAAATCTATATACATAAAAATGAGTTGCTGTTCGTTTTAAAAAATCACAAACATCAAATAGTATATAATATGTTATATAGCTCCGGGTATAGCTGTTATATAAAAAAAAATTTTAAAAATCACAAATATCGTATAGTATATGCAATAGATTTTAAAAAATTTGGAATATCTCTTTACCCACTTGAATATTCTTTACATATATTTTTAATTTATTTTGTAACTGCATATAGCTTCGATTTTTTTTTTTTTTTGATAATGTCCCCAATGCATTTTGAGCTAGTGCATTTCCCTCTAGGATGGCAATGTCCCACTAACTTTGAAAATCTATGATTCCATCCCTCAGTTTCATTATTAGTCCGATCACCGTCATTAAATGTGATATTATGGACATTCCATATGTGAAGTGGAAATAAGGGTTGACAATTCCGCAAGCGTATGCAATTGCCAATTATCTTGTATCGAATTAATTCTCCTAAATGTACCGGTCACATAATAAGTACTGTCAAAATATTCTAATATAGCTGAACTTTATTCTGGCATTATACTTTTTAAGTATACCATTCCTTCAGCTATATCACATAATGGTAAAAATGCTAATGTGTCCAATTGTCGGCAAAATTCAGAAAATTTTTCGATTTATAGTAATTTGTTAATCCCATTTTTTGAATGTGACGATGTGTTGTTTGTGTTAGATGATAAAAACAACCATTCACCTCAACGTGTTCACCTATAACCGTTTTCATTGCATTTATAATTGCTTTTTCAAAATCAACATGTACGTACATGTAGGGTCAAGAAAAATATTCTTCTCTGCACATTTTTCCAGTAAAACTATGTACTGTATGTCTGTATTACTTATTATAACTTATAATTTTGTCGTTTTTTACCGATTACCTACCGCTTAAACAGTTAATTTAGCCTACAATTTGTCAAAATTGCATTTTGGCCTGATTACCTATAATTTTTCTACGCCGGGCAAAATAACAATATTTAATTAATTTTTAAAAATTTTAAGAGCCCATCTCATATTTATTAATTTTATTGTTTACTAAATATTCTACTACAATAATATTATCGTCTAAAAATATATGTATGAAGATGATCCATGCCGATTGGCTGTTGTAATAATAACTTTCATTAGCTATGTCACAAATATCTATCCATAAATAATCCATGTCTGTGAGTGTACAAAAATAATAGTTTAGAATTATAACTTATACAGTTTAACATAATCCTTTTATCAATAACTAATTGTTTCTCCATTAGTTAGAACTGTATATTTTAACAAATTTAGAATTTTTAAAGTACTTATTCAAAAGCACAAAATCTAATAAATACTTTCACGTTTTAGATTCTGAGCGGAGCGATGAATGTATTGGTTATTTTTTTTATTTTTTTTTGTGTCTGTCATCACGTTTTGGGGCAGTAAAAGTGCTTAGATTTTCTTCAATAGTACCTTTTCTGATAGGAAAGTGAATCTAGTTGGTACTTTGGGGGGTCAAAAGTAAACATTTTCCAGTAGTTTTCAAAAGTACCGTGAAAAACAAATGGAAAATTAAGGAAAAAACGGGAATTTTTACGCAACATTGATTTTCGATAAAATCGATTTTGGTTTTTGGTGTAAGTCTAAAAAAAATGACGGTAAATACATGAAATTTTTACTGAATGTTTATATAAGCAGTTTCTATATACCATACCGTTTTCAAAATATTTTGACTTATTTTGAGCTGTTTACAGACATTTTAAATTTCCAATCTTTTTGGTTTTTTTTTTTAAAAAAATCAATAACATTTTATTTATTCGTTAAAAATTCTTGAAAATTTAATAGAATACTCCTAATATATTATTTCAAAGGTAGATGAAAAATATTAAAAATCTGTAGTCACAATTTTTTTTTTTAAGCATTTAAAGTTGAAATTTTGACAAAATACGTAAAAATGACGAAAATTTGCAAATTATTTAGAGTTAGAAATTCATAAAAATTTTTCTTTTTAAATCTAAGATTTTAAAATGTAACACGAGATTTAACATAAGTTTATCTACTTTTATCAAAAACAAAATATCTAAAAGCAAGTAAAAATAAATTTGTATTAACGTTTTAAGTTCATAATTTTACAACATTGGATATTCTCTCGATTTCTCATGTAGCGTTTTTCTTATTTGGTTATAATTCAAAAACGAATAATTGTAGATGCATGAAAATTTCACTGAATGTTTATATTCTTATTTTCTATATACTATACAATTTTGAAAATATTTTGATTTGTTTTGAGCTGTTTAAAGACATTTTCAGTTTTCAATTTTTTTAGTTTTTTTTTTTATAATTGTCAATTAAATTTTATTTGGTGGGCCAAAAAGTCTGAAAATATAATACAAGCTTTATAACATATTGTTACAATATCAGTTGAAAATTTTTAAAAATACATAGGCACGATTTTTTTTTTATAAGCATTTAAAGTTCGAATTTTGACAAAATTTGTCAAAATCTCGAAAATTATCAATCATTGGAATTAAAAAATTATAAAATGTTCAATTTTAGATTCTGAGCGGAGCGATGAATGTATTGATTTTACAATGATGTGTGTTTTTTTTTTATTTTTTTTTTTATTTTTGTGTCTGCTATCACGTTTTAGGACAGTAAAAATGCTTCGATTTTCTTCAATAGTACCTTTTCTGATAGGAAAGTGAATCTAGTTGGTACTTTGGGGGGTCAAAAGTCAAAATTTCCCAGTAGTTTTCATGAGCGCCTGGAAAAACAAATGAAAAATTAAGGGAAAAACGGGAATTTTTACGGAAAACCAATTTTCGACAAAATCGATTTTGGTTTTTGGTATAACTCTAAAAGAAATGACCGTACAGACATGAAATTTTGACCGAATGTTTATATAAGCATTTTCTATACACCATAGCATTTTCAAAATATTCTGACTTATTTTGAGCTGTTAACAGACATTTTCATGTAGAATTTAATAGTAGGCTTCTAATATATAGTTTCAAAGGCAGATGAAAAATATTAAAAATCCGTAGTCACAATTTTTATTTATATGTAATCAAAGTTCAAATTTTGACAAAATACGTAAAAATGACGAAAATGTGCAATTTATTTAGAGTTAGAAATTCATAAAAATTTTTCTTTTTATATCTAAGGTTTGAAAATGTAATACAAGATTCCTCATAAGTTTGCCTAATTTTATCAATAAAAAAAAGTTTATAAGCAAGTCATAATAAATTTTTATGAGCATTTTAAGTTCAAATTTGTACGAGATTCGATATTCACTCGATTTCTCACGTAGCGATTTTCTTATTTTGTTGCAATTCAAAAACAAATAACTGTAGATGCATGAAAATTTCACTGAATGTTTATATAAGCTATTTCTATACACCATCTAATTTTTAATATATTTTGACTGTTTTTCAGTATTTTACGGACGATTTCAATTTTCAAATTTTTTAGTTTTTTTTTCTATTAATATCAATAAAATTTTATTTGTTGGGCCAAAAATAATGAAAATTTAATACAAGGCTCCTGATATATTGTTACAATAGCAATTGAAAAATATTAAAAATACATAGGCACACATTTTTTTTATAAGCATTTAAAGTTCGAATTTTGACAAAATTCATCAAAATCTCGAAAATGATCAATCATTGTAATTAAACAATTATAAAATGGTCAGTTTTTATAACTAAGGATTGAAAATTTAAAGCAAAGATTCTAATAAATAGTACATACTGTAATCAAAAAATCTAAAAAATATTAAACACAGTTATTTTTTACAGACATTTTAAGTTCAAATTTGGACGAAATTACATATTAAAATCAATTTTAACGAGTAAAAGTATATATTATAATATTTTTATAGCATCACTGATAATTTTAGGTTAATAATTAAATAATATGAATAATATTAATTCAACTTAGCAGTTACCGTATAATAACAATATCAATATAATTTAAAATATCCTAGACTGACATACCGTCTCCGCTCAGAATCGTTTTTCGTATACAATGATATTATATCATTGAATTCAAATCCATTATACCATCCATTATAGTACAGTGATCTACTTGTACTTCTACTAGCGGAGCGACATCCACTTGACCCCCTTGGTTTTTTATTTTATCTTCAATATGTTTTTAATTATTTTTAACCATTATTTATTATATTATAATAAATAAACGATTTCTTTAACACTCAATTTTTAATGACAGGGATTTCTGAGGGATTTAAATATAGAAAATTACTATAATATTAACTATTAGTCTTCAGTGTTCAGTGTTTTTGTATAATATGGGTACAATAGACTCATTTAACATCAGTGCACATTTTTAAGATAACGCGAGAAACATGTAAAATATATTTTTCTGAATTTTCCTCTCCGTGTGCTCATTGACGGATTAGGATATAAATTCGGCCCGGGAAATCTGTACGTATACCAACCTTTTATGAAAAAAAGTATACACTCTTGACTCTTGGTAAATTTATACAATGTATTTATAACAAATTAATTGAATAGTACAATAGCTACAAATTTGCCGGACTAAACCGTTGTGAAAAATAATGCACCGGGGTATTTGGACCATATCGTTTACATGGTTCATTAACCCGGTGTGGGATAATTTTAAACCGGTCTAGTTTAGCAAATTTCTCATTGTTCTTACTTCTTTGGTTAATGTTTTTGAGTTACTTTTTACTTTATTGATGATTTCGTCTGTTTCAATATTGCGAAAAGCAGATCTTTTTCGATGGACATTTACCGCGAACGCCTCAAGTTGAGAGGCAATCGCGGATGAATCGTGTTAGGCATCACTAAATACATTTTTTGGTATAAATTAAAACTACTTTACCAGGCAACGGTTTTAGAACCTACGTACCTATACTAACGAGCTACAACAATGGTGCAATCAAAATTCGGACCATAACGCTGTCAAAAGTACGGACTAAACACTAAGATATAATTAATATATATCTATAAGTATATAATATACTTCGTATAACTATAGTATACTTCGTGTGGTTAAAAGTATTTAATATATTTATCATTATTACAATTTATGATTAATCGCCTATTTAGTTAGAAATGTAATAATATAGGTACTTTAATGAAACCATTAATTTTTTATGACAATACCAATTGTCAAAATCTATAAAATATAATTAGCTCATTAGCTTACTGCCTGTATACAACAACTTATTACTATGAGTAATAGGATTTTATGAAAATGCATAATTGAAGATCTGGAAGCAACAACAAGACATTTCCAATCAATACAATTTTTAAAGAGGCACTTAAAAATGTTTTTAACATAAAATAATAGTTTTAAATGTTTACATAAAATATACTTAGATCCAACTTCAATTCGTATAAGTAATTGGTAGCCAGTGAAAAATTGTCAAATTGGAATTTATATGATCTCAAAGCAAAAAAAGTTTGATAAGTGGGTGTCGCTCTGCTGTGCAGTAGGTTACAAGTGGGTAACCGTAATGGATGGTATTAATTTTAAATACAATGAAACAAATATCGTTGTACCTATGTAAAAAATGATTTTGAGCGAAGACGGTTAATCAGCCTATGATATATTAATAAGTTTACTCGATGAGAAAATTGTGAATAAAGTTATTATTTATCTATTTACGTGAAACCTTGTTTTAAATTTTCAATTCTGAGTTATAAAAGTTAAACATTTTTAAAATTTTCAACTATACTTACAATGTTTTAAATTTGATGAATTATGTCAAAAATTGAACTTTAAATGCTAATAAAAAAAGATGTGTGCTCGTGTATTTTTAATAGGTATTTTTTGACTATAATTGTAAAAATAAATCATGAGACTTGATTAAATAAATTAATTAATTCCCGGTTTTTGACCCAACAGATATTATAGAAAATATTCAAAGGAAAAAAAACTAAAAATATTGGAAACTGAATATGTTTGTAAACAGTTCAAAACAAATAAAAATATTTTAAAAATGTCCAAAACTAAAATCGATTTTGCGTAAAAATTCTCGTTTTTCTTTCTACTGATAATTTTAAATTTTTTACCTCCCAATGTACCAACTAGATTCACTTTCCCGTTGAACAAGATACTGGAGTTGAAAATTGTAACATTATTTCTACTACTTATCGTGTACACAGACACAAATAAAAAAATAAAACACACAATGTCAATGTAAAAACAATATATTCATCGCCCTCTCAGAATCTAAAATAAACCTTAAAAATGTAGTCTAATTGTTGCACTAAGAAATAATTACACAATATATTATACATTTATACTTATAATGAATAAATTATTTTATTACAACAAAAAGACATCTCCATATTATATCTCTGTATTTGATAATCGTATTTGTTTGGTCCCTGAGGATACTACACCAAAAGCGAAATGTACCCAACGTCCAAGACAGTGTGCTGTTAAATGTTTTGACCAAAATATTGAGATATCTTGTGGTAGCTCAGTGGTCTTCAATTTTATTTTGAAATGTTGAATGAATTTTACCACATTCAATTAAAATGTAAAGATTTTGACAGCAATGTTATTTCGAAACATACCAAATGAATATGTTCATTTGATTAAAGAAAATTGTGTAATTTAAATTTTACATGATAATGCACATAAGATAATATCATAATTATTGAATGATTGTTTAGTAAATGATTAATCTGTAAAATTGATTTTCATAACTATAACACAAATTTAAATTATTATATTAAAATGTAGACGTTTAATTAAATTAATGAAAATTATAAAATCTTAACTTTCCCATCAAAAAAATTTTAGAATCACAAACACTGTTTAGTTTTATTATATTATTTCTAAGTAGGCTCAGCATATAACGAACATTACAGAAGGACACCGACAATCTATACTAACTATGAAAATTTATTGTAATTTTGGGCTATTAAGTAGTCTGGTTAATTTATTGGTAAATTTTTTTTAATAATACATTTTCTTCCTATTATAATTAAATATATTTAAGGAAAACAAGACATATTACATTACTTATACTTAATATTATGTTGCACATGATTTATTAATGTGTATTTTATTTTATAAAAACATCTCCTTTTAAACAAAACATTGAAAATGACAAATTGTATATTTAATAAAAATGTATAGGTACAATGAAGACATAAAAACCAACATTTAGTCTGATATAATGAATATTAAGTTGTATAATATTGCTTTATTTTAATTTTTGGTTCGATTTACAAAAATCAAAATATATGATACATTAATGCTTTATTAGAAAAATAGTTTCAGTCAAAAATTCTACTTAAATTTAAATTGTAAAGTCAAATGTTACACAATGTAGGTTAAGGCAGTTCTTAGGGGCTATTGTTTAAGGGGCCACATTTAGGCAATTTAAAATCTCGTTGATGATGTCAGTCATTTTTAGTTAGTCGTAAATGATTATTGTGTGTACTCTGGATTCCTCATCACCTGGCTCCAGGCAAACGAGACGACTACGTTCTGTAGCACACGTACACCCATGTCATTGTAGGCAGGGTAGAAAATATTTTGAATTTGTTTTTCTTCTATTCTATGTTATGTAGAAGGCGGATTTTTGAAATTATTAAAAGTATTAGTATTATAGTTCCAAATTAATTTACTCAATTTCTCAAAATAAATATGTACTTTAAAAGACTAATGAGACAAAACAATTTTAAATTTTTCTTCCAAGACATAAAAAAAAGCTAATGAATTCAAATTAGTTCAAAAATTAAAATTGGATTACTAGAACAATTATGCTTATTTTTCACCAGCTTTTAGGTATATGCATGAAAAATCCAATCCCCTAGATCCGCCTTAAAATCAATTATAATAAATATTGTAACTTTGTTATTATATTTTAAAGTTGTTATTCTTAAAAACATTGTATGTTTTTCATTATTATGATTTAAAACTTAATTAAATATAATATATAATATTAATATTTTTATCCAAATTGCGCAATCGTTTTAAAATACATTAACTAGATTAGTAAAAAATATCTTAATTAGTTACCTATACATAAATTATTAACTTAATACATGATCGATCTAATCTATTATTGTATTATTTTATATTAAAATATAATATGTTTGTTTCAACCCAATAATACAGCGGTTACCAACCCAGGGCCCATTTGTGGGCGGAGGGCAATGTGGAACTGGGCCACGGACGGTGGTCAGGAGTCTAAGCCTTTAATTGGCATCAATGTCGAGATTTTTATATGATTTTATACACGTTTATATTTCTTTTATCATCTTATTTTTTGTATGTTAGTATTATTTACCTGTATATTAGGTAAGTAATCCATTAAATTGTTTTACATAATCGGTTGTACGCACAACTAAAAAGATTGGGAACCGCTGCAATAATAGAATAAATAAAAATAACGTTCAACTATAAGAATCAAACATTTAAATAAATAATTAAAAATAACTACCTCATTTTCTTCAAACTATAAATGTTGTTTTTAAAAATTACATTTAGGTATAGGATAGTAGTGTAATATCATATTAGTAACAAACAATTTTAAAAATAAAATAATAATTGTAATAGTTTTGTTTTACATTAAAAGATAAAATATATAAATAATTTAATAAAGCCGTTAATGACAACTTACGATTAAAAATACTTAGAATTACATTTTGAAAAAACACTAATGTTTAAATAAGTAGTAAATAGTAATGAATGTTGAATCATTATATTATTGTAGCTCAGAAGCATTAAATGGCTTGAATATGTTAAGATTACCATCACTGCATGCGAGTATGTTTACCTGTGCCTGTTTCATCCAAAGAAGATGATTTATTAGGACTTTGTCTAGGAGATGGACGTTTAGTAACATTGGACGATCGATTATTTGTTTGTGGGGATAAGCGCTGTTGAGCATTCCCTTTTGTTAAATTTGTATTAGACCGTGGTTGTTTTAATAACTCCTGCTGTTGAACATTTGTCTCAGCTACAATACTATTACTTCCAATGCCGTGTTGCAGCTGCATTTGCTGCTCTTGCTGCACAACACTATTCTGAAGTAATGGCGAGCTCCCTGGTCGTGAAACTTGCAATAGATTTGAAGTTTGCTGCTTGTGAGTACTTGTGATAGTTGTTTGTACACATTGTTGGGCTAAAATATTAGGTTCTTTTCGATCATTTAAATGCAGCTGTTCTTGACCTGTAGTGGTTTTTATTTGCATGTGTTGAATACTTGTATGCATTGTTAAGCTACTGTTACCAAAGTTATGTTGTTTTGCTGTTGTTATTTTTGATTTTTGTGACGCTTGTGTTTTATTTAATTTTTGTGATTTACTCGTTTTTGGTAATTGAACATTTGTTGAATGAATATTTATAGAGTTTACATTGCTTGTCCGAACATTTTGTTGAACAGGCGATAAGTAAGCATTTTGAAGATTTTTAGTTATAGCCACTGCTGGAATTAATCGTATATTTTCTGATTGATATTCAGAACTTAATTTAGATATTTCATCGGCAGTTAAATTAAATGGTGCAGATCTTAAATTCATACTTAAAAAATTTGGAAATGTTGTTTTTTTAAACTGATCATCAGTGTTTATTTGATATTTAAAATCATAAGTAGGATTTGGTGTTGTCGAACTCAATCCACGTAAAGGTCTCATTGAATTGCCATTGTTGTCAATAATATGTTGTGGGAAAAATAATTTAGACAATGGTGAAGGTCCCCTTTGAGATTTTTGTTCACTTTTCATTTGTGAAGCTTTTTCTTTGTTTCTTGTAGTTAGTGGTTTAAGACCCCCTGATTTATCAGGAATGCCTATTGTATACACTATATTGTCAATAATTTGTAAGGAAATCAGACGATGAAATGGAGTTTCAAATCCATTTACTTTACAAGAGGAATCTTTATAATTCCTAATAAAAAATAAAAAAAATGAAATAAATATAATATAATAAGTATATTGTATACATTAAAAAAATAAAAATAAATATTTTACTTACAGTGTAGTGTCACATTTTAAAACAACCCCACTAGTCATTGAAGCTAATAATACATCTTTTGTTAACCACACCAGATCCGAAAATAACACGTGACCAACTCCAATCTCCCATACTATTTCACCAGATGACATATCCCATACAAATATTTCTCCGCTAGCAGCTAAAAAAGATATTTCAAAATTATACAAACTAAACTATAAGATATAAAAGGAAATATTGTAGGATAGACCAATTTTTATTACTCAAAATTAAAATAGTACGTTTACATAAAACATTACAGTTATAGGTATTGCTTAAATTATATATTCAGCAGTTTTTCTATAAAATAAACGGGTCTTTGTCTAAAAAGCAGTATTATATAAGCTCCCCAAAAACCTTGCCTAACATAACCAACCTTCCCCTATAAAAAAATAAATAAGACTCACAAGCAGATGCTAGATAGTTAGAATTTTCAGCATTAAATTCTAAACAGGTGATATAATCGGTGTGTCCAGTTAAAACTCTATGACAGTCACCACTTGTTAGCTCAAACACTCTAATAGTTTTATCTGATGAACCAGTAGCTAAGAACACTTGATTTGGATGGAATTTTAAAACCTGAAGTATAATTTGTAAAAAATAATATAAATTATGAACTATTCAAAGATCAACAATAATCTTACCAAAATATCATCGAGATGACCCACATACATTCTTAACGGACGTTTATAGTTCAAAAACCATAAACAGCTAGCACCCTCGCAAGATCCTGTGGCCACTTGCAAAGTATACGGACTGGCAGCAATACACCATGTCCTATGTTCATGTTCACTAAAAAAATCAAATGAAAGGTTAAAGGTCTTTTAGTAGACACTAAGAATAATTGTACAGGGAAACAAAACCAAATTTAATTCTATATGTTTTTTTATGGACAATGGACATATTAATTAATATTATATTTTTATTTACGTTCAGTTGTAGAATTTGCTGATTTAGACATAAATTGTGTTTTGTTTATTATATTTCTGTCTTTTAATGTTTCAATTTTTAATTTTAATGTTTAATCTACTTTAATTACTCAGGTTTTATATTGGTACTCCAATTTCACCAATAAGAGGTTTATCCTCAGTGGTGTGTTGGGCCATATTACTCAATTTTGTTACCACAATTTCTGTACTGTAATCATATTATGGCCAATAAATAAATTATTATTATTAAAATTAATGCAGAGAGTCATTTCGTAAGTTGAACCACAATTTTTATATTTTTTATAGTTACATAAGGATTTTAATATTCAAGCTATCAAGCTAATTAAATAATTGAAGGATTTAGACAATTCCTAGTTATAAAAATACCTTATTTTAAATATGACAAGTTTCAGAATCAAAAAATATAAAATATGTTTGATTACTAGCATTTAATTGATTTGTTGGTTAATAAGAAACTTAGAACATGAAAACAACATTGTTTATATTCTAAAAATTAAGAAACAAAAAACCAAAATTTAACAAATGTATGGCAAAATAAAATTTAGTACTTATGGATTTCCTGACTTAATAATTAATTTATAATATGTATAGGTACATGAATTCTCCAGTTATGAATAAGAGACGAATACATTGTTTTACTATATTATGGTAATATTGTTTATATAATGTTTTGATTCATATTATTTTTGTATATAAATCTAATAATTATTATAGAACTGCGTTTTTTTATCACCTAAAAAAAAAATTGTAACTCACTCGTATACTTCTAAACACTGTTTAGATACCATGTCCCAAGCTCTGTAAGTTTTGTCATTAGATGCACTGAGAAGGATTTTAGCTGATGGTAATTCAGCTAAATCAAATATAGATCCACCATGTCCACGTAATACAAAAGCTTTACTTTTGTCTAAACTACAAAAAACATTGATAGTCCAATCATTTCTATATAAAGACAGGTTAAAATATTGTAAAATTATTTACTATTCAACTAAATTGTTTCCTTCTACTGATGATGCAAAATTACTGGAATTTATATTTCCAATGGTATGTAGAACATCACGAGATTTTTCTGATACAGATTGTTTATTATCTCTTCTTTCCCACAAATAAATCAAAGAATCTATTGAACCAGCAACAACAACATTTTGATCAAAAGTCAAAATAGAACACGATAATCTATGAATCAATAGCAAATATCAATTAACAGTTTATTTTTTAAAAAAAAACATTAATACTATTTCAAAATTATAAATTAAGATGTGTTTGAAAAAATTATATTTAAGGATAAAAATGTTGTTTATTTGTACAATAAAGCAACGTTACTTGATCTATGGTACGTAGAAAACTCATATATGGTACACAAAGAAAGTCTACCTTTATAAAAAATGTATTTAACACATTAAATATTCTTTTGTTATCAGTAACACTATAAATAATAATTGTCAATATTTAATTACATTTTTTTGTATTAAATTCTGATATTTTCATAATTTTTTAGTTCCTAATAATATAAAATTTGATACATCTAAAAATGTAAAATAACGTATACATTTTTGATAAGCTAAACAAAAAGGTTAATGATTTATCAAATGGTAAGAAGTACATGCAAATTTTCAAACTATGTAGGTGGTACCCGGATGTAAAAAGGTTGAGAACCGCTATTGTAAATGTATGAGCATTTTCAAATATATTGAAGTTATTCTTTAATATTTTTAGATAATAATTATTTATTAAACACGTACTTGCTACAGTTTTTCAAGATTATTTTTTGACTAAAGCGTAGATACAAATCTTCATCAAGGGGTTTCAAATCAATTTTGGTAATTTTTATGCTTTTCAAACGACATGAAGTTTCCTTTAATATATAAATTAAATAGTTTTTAAACAATTATAAAAATAAGAAAACTAGATACTAACATAGCATAAACGTTGAGCTGATTTTTTGTTATTTCTCATATATTTACGCATCGCAATTTCTTCATCACAAGAAGATGAGTACAAAGAACTGGAATCCTCCAAGGAATCCTTAAATTTATTACTGATTAGCTTATCTTATGAAACAGTGATACTATTTTTACTCTTACTTCAGCTGAACAACTTTCACTTGGACTAGTAATATTCTTAATGAGCTCAATACTTCTTCTGGCATTTGATTTATGATTTTCTTTATCTTTATTTAGGCTTTCTTGATCCTTTGACATCATCAAAAATATTCACATTATTAAAAGTGTTTTATGTTCTATCTATTATGATTATAATTATATAATTATGAATAAATAATTTCTTGTTTTTACAAATGTATATTTGTACCCAATTGTCTAATTTTAGATATTTAAAAATGAATTGTTACATTGTTTATGAACGAAAATATAATTGTGTACTTACTTCAGACGAGCTTCCACACAAACTACTATCATTTATACTATGATCAGATTTTTCCTGACCTCTTGTTTTTTTTTTCTTTTGAGGTTTTTGAAATTTTTGTTCATCACTTGATATCTTTAAAATGTACACATTGTAAAATTAAAGATATTATAAATTTAAGATATTTTTAAAACAACTAATATAATATATAACAAGGCATTTAAAAATAAAGAAGATTATGTTAATCACAGGATGGAGATGTAAATTTAGAGTTAATTATATACCTTTATGCCCCGATTATTAGTATCAGTGATGACAAATTCTCTGCTACTTATACCATTAAGTAAATTTTTTGATTTATTACGTTTCAATAGATACATTTAAAATTTTAAAAATTATTGGAACTTAATTTTTAATCTTGCATCTTTTTGTTACTTAGTATATTGAACATGGGTTAGTAAAACCATATGTAATAACGGGATATATTTTTTCTTACTTCAGACATACGATTATTATCATCATTGGTAGACTTGGTTTTGCTTCGTTTATTTTGAGGTTTTTGCTTTTTTTCACCCTCATTTGATATCTTTAAAAATAAATACAGATAAAATTATTGTTTAATATTCTAACTTATAATAAGATTGAATATAGATAATGCATTTTTTACATTTAAAAAACAGATATTTATCATGTAATAATAATTCTAGAAAATTAAAAAGTATTTTTAAAACAAGCATTAAAAAAATCGCATGATAAAAGTAAGATTATATTTCTCTTACATCAGACAGACTACTTATATTCATATTATCATCACTGATAGATTTGCTTTTGCCACTTTTCTTTGGTCGTTTACATTTATTTTTTTCTTCATCAGATACCTTTAAAAACGTATATTATTAATTGTAATTTCTCATTTATAGACTATACTCTATTCAGGTTAAGAACTATACTCAGCGGCTCAATTGTCCACATGTGCATAACAAAACAAGTTTATAGATGAGGTGACCAACAAGTGTCGAGTATTGACTGACTGCCACCAGATGAAACCTGATTGGTATCGAGTACGATTTTTAAGTTGAATAAAGTATAGTTTAAACATAAATTTTATATTTTTATTCTATTGTAAATAACAAAAATAAAAAAGAATTTTTAAATAACATTTTAAGGTTCATAGAAAAAATAAAATTTTAATCTTACTTCTAAGCTTTCATTCTTTTGTGTGTTATTATCATCATTTGTAGATTTTTTTCTGCCACTATTCTTATGTCTTTTATAATTTTTTTGTTTGTTGTCAGATACCTTAAAAAATATACATCGTTAAGTATAGATTTTCATCTCCCACTTATTACTAGTCCAGTTATTGAATGAAATTTTTTTTTCATTTTAAAAATAAAACTGTGATAAGTAATATTTACAAATAGTTAAAATTGATTTTATTAATAGACATTTTATAGTTCATCAAAAGAGATTATTTTACTCTTACTTCAGATAAACATTCACTCATTTCCATATTATTATCATCTTTTGTAGATTTTCTTCCACTACTTTTCTTCTGCCGCTTGAACTTTTTGTCTTCGTCATCGTTATCAGATATCTTCAAAAATTAATATAATATATTGAATTAATATTTTTAAACTTACACTTATAGCTCTGTGGTTTGGTGCAAGAAGTGCCAATGACAAAAAATAACATGTTTAGGTAATTTATTTTTAAAATATGCCAATTTTTTAAATCAAATTATTACAACTATGGATTTTACATTCAAGTTTTGGAATTTAATTGACTACATTTGTTTTCATTCTTAATTTAATGAAACATTTTATTTTTGCAAAACCAGAAAAAGTAATTATTTTATTTTCATATTGGCCTTCTTAATAAATGTACTATATTATTAATATCTGGCTAAAAACTGATATATAAAATAAACACTTTTTTAATAATTAAAAAAACTTAACATTTTCATTAAAACATAATAATAGTATTCAACTGCATATAATGTTAATAACTTATATTTTATAAGGTTTATTGATTGATTGGCTTGCGGCCATAGATAATACGTGACTGATTTCGATATTGCCTCTTAATATAACTAGATAAAATAATATTTACTTCAATCAATTAATGTGAAAATGGCTAATATCTGAATTACTTTAATTATGCTGCATCAGATATACTCGCCAAATAATCTCAAATTAGTTTAAATGTGACATTAGCCTTTCTTGCACTAAGCCACAGAGATAATCTAGCATTAGATCAACTATATTTTATATTTTTTAAATAAATATTAAACAAAATGTATTAAATGTTTGAAAAAAAGTTTTAATTGATATTAACAAAATGTATAAAATTGGGATAAGTTTTAGATCAATAGTTTATATATTAAATTCAACATTATCAGTACATATTTTTATATAAATATATATACATATATATTAGTGTCATTGTATAAAACTATAAAATATTTTATTAAGAATTCTATAATTGATTTTAAATAATAAAATAATATGTTACTATACTCTGGTAAAAATAAGAAGAGAACCGGTAAAGAACTGGTTGCCACCTGAGTTACTTCTTATTTTTAACGGTGAATAGGTATATCAAAAATTTGATATTACTTATTTAGTTAAGGCATATAATTATAAAAAAAAACAAGTAAATTATGTGCAGTTTACTATTTACTATGTATTGTAATTTTAATATTTTAATCATGCTTTTTTTACATTAAAAATTAAATTAAATGGAACCTTTTTTTTTAAAATAATTATTGCTTTTAATGTAAGCAGAAATTATTTTCTAATAATTATTATTTTGTTCAAAATGATATGCAATTTAATGTATTATTATTACAATAAATATTACAGTAGAACAATTACTATTACTGATGTTATTATTAGAAAAAAATTCCTATTAATTAATTATTGGATCAAATTAGAATGGATTTATAATTTTTTATTGACGCGTATTACCTATAACATGATATAATCTTTATATTTGCTGTTCATGGTACACATTTGTTTATGGTATACACCTTAGATCATATACAATGGATGGATTCATAGAATATTGCATATCACACCTATAAAATGAGTTGAAGCCAACATAACCACTTAATTATAGGACCCGTGATATCTGTGCATACGTAAATTGCTTACGAAACCTTTATAGTTTATCTTGTTCATTTATTGAACTTGTTTTTTTATCTGCACCAGAAAAGGAACCACGCGCAAGCGTATATCACTGCGGTCCTACAATTATGTTGGCTTCGCAAATTGTTCGTATGACTCTATCCGTTGTATATGGTCTTAACTCTAAAGTGACACCTAAGGTACATTTTATAATGTATAAAGTCTACAAAATATCTGCTGTATAAATCTTAGGTCCAATGTGGAATGTTGGATTGATATCTATCCACATAGGAGACTACCATAACCTTAGGCTGTGAAGACGTCGGGTTTCATACAGAAATATAATCATCACAGATTTCTATATAATACATATTTATACATAGTGTATATTTCTATATAGTAGTATAGAAGTCAGTGTAGAAACTATAACAATCGCTTCCAATGAGAATAACTTAACTACAGTGTAGTTACAAAGACGTCACACCCACTGGTTACACACGTTTGTCTCCGTCTTACACACGGACGACATAGCAAATTTTCGTTCGCCAATTTCAATGGTGTGCTGTTAGTATTCATATTAGAGTGAATTGTAGAACTTGTAGGTAATAAAATTAACTGTGTTCTCTCGTTGGTTATTTACGATATTGAAATTTTTAAGTGAATTATGTGCATTTTCAATTATTTATGTTATACATACTCATAACTCACATGAAAAATAAAATAACGAAAAAACCAACGAGAGAACACAGATAATGTTGTTACTTAGAATTTTGTTAATATGTTATATGTCAATTAACTCTAATATCAAACTGACAGCATTCTATTGAATTCGGCGAACGTACATTTTATATGTCGTATGTGTGTACAACAGAGTCAGCACATGTGGGTGCGACGTTCTATTTATCATTTTGGAATAGGTCATGATGGCTAAATAAACAGGCATTTTCAGATGTTCTACTAAATTTTAGATTCACGATCACTGCACATTGCCCAAGCTGAAGTCACGTTCTGAACTTCGTTCTAACACGTTATTTACTTCTCCACCCCGTAGCCCAAGCTACGTCATAATAATATGCGCACTATTATCTAGAGGATATGCCTGTATATTTAGCCATGGTATAGGTCGATGCACAATCTGTATAATATTTTGGTAAGCGTAGAGGTACTGTCAGAACATACCAAGTCACTTTTTGGCTTTAAGCAAAAACTCACCAACTGCAGAACCCCAATATTGGGAAATTAAATAATAAACAATTTTTCAAACTAGAAAGGTATTTAGATTTTATTAAAAAAGTAAAAAGTGACTATTGATAAATAATGAGTTTTTGATTAAAAGATACAAGTATTTTGTTCTGAGCATTAAGCATTATGTGATATTAAGTTCTAAATCTTAAAAAATAGTAGACAAATTTATAATGAGATTTTATTTTGAGTCTACGACCTAGTTTTTCAATACATTAAATACTACATACTACAGTAGAATCATTAATGAATAACAATAATATAAAAATATCTGACGGGAATTTAAAATAAGTCTTTACTATTGTTGATAAAACTTATAAAATATGTGTATTATTGAAATCTTACTTCGGATAATTTTTCACATGAACGACTGGTAGATTTACTTCTGTTGCATGATTTAATTTTCTTCCGCAATTGTTTGTCATTATTTGATATCTTTAAAAACATACATAGTTAAAATTAATTTTAAATATCTTATTCCTCAATATAATAGTATAAATTAAGAGGGTATCAGCAAAATATTTGTTTTCTCTCTTAGACATGCAATCTAGATAAAAAGCTTTCCCCAAAAATTGTTTTTTGATGTGAAAACATATTAAACAGCGTTCAGATGTTTCCGCTTTGGTAATTTTTTGAAAAGCACCAAAAATTCTTTTGCCACTAACAGTCTAATTAGGACGTTGAACTAAGCGTCAACCTTGGAGGTAAGTCGAGATCAGAATTCGTGTCGAGCAAATTTTCTATGGAGGTAATATATATTTTTACCTCCATATACATATACCTACCTATTATGTAAATATTTTATTTTATTAAAAGTGATCTTTTTGTGTTCTGAAGTAAAATATTTGAAACAATATAATTCTTAAAAATGTTCAATCCTATACTACAAATAATATGAAATCACGTATTTTAAATTAAAAATATTTTCTTTAAATTCAACATAAACCTATATTCTATATATCAATTTCTATATTTAAGCTCAAATATATGTTTTCACATTTTATGGGGGTCGCCTGTGCCACTCTGTTTTCTTTTTTTTTTTATGAATTTTTAAGTCATCTCAGAGTAAAATCAACTATTAGAAAAACTATAGAGGAAAATATTTTTGAGGGTATAAAATAAAGATTTTATATTTTATTATTATTTGACTATGTATTTGACTTTTTAAATAAACAAAAAATGTTGTAAATTTAAATGATGTTTAAATTGTTTTGAGAAAATATTTAAACAAATTATTGATATGTATATTATTCTCTATCATTTTTGTAATTGGTGATTTTACTCTAAGATTACTTAATAACATAAAAAAAAATGATTCTGCGTAAATGCTTTTTGTATATTATGTTGAGCGTGGGCCAAAGAGAGAAAACCAATAGTGTGCTGACATCCTCTTAAGTATTTTTAAGATTTATATTTATTCAGTCCAAGAAATGTTGTTTTGTATTATTGAAAGTTAAAGTCATAATAATAATTCAT
This sequence comes from Nasonovia ribisnigri, assembly GCA_027563435.1. NCBI lineage: Eukaryota > Metazoa > Arthropoda > Insecta > Hemiptera > Aphididae > Nasonovia > Nasonovia ribisnigri. The sequence continues at coordinate 551,903 of JANEHU010004895.1, read as the reverse complement.
TTTACTCTTACTTCATTAGAGTTTTCATGCAAATTGTTATCGGAGGTAGATTTTTTTTTGACTCTTGATTTATGTTTTTTATGGTGCTTACGAGACTTTTTCCCTTTATTTGACACCTAAAAAAAATACAAATACATAATCAAATTCTTAATAATTTTTCATTTACCAGTAATTTTGATATAAATAAGTGTACAAAATGTATATTTAATAGGTTCATCTAAAAAAATAGTCAAAAAGTACATTTTAATATTATAGTATAGAGGTACCTATTTCTTTGATAAAATATTTTAAAGATGGGACCGCGTTTGGTAATTAAGGGCGCCCACAGGGGGGGGGGGGCGGAAGGACCATGCCCCCCTTTTTTTTGCCAATGTTTGTATATTACAGTATATTTTTATAAATAATGATAAAAATGATAACAATATAGATTTTCTAAAATTATTAGATGAAGTCACATTTCTACCTTCAATAAAAAAATGTCTTTTAATAGCAGCTACACTTCCATCTACTACATGTAGCGTTGAAAGGTCTTTTAGGTTAGTATTACAGTTTATAATATATTGTTTTATTTTTACTACTTCAATTATTAATTATACTTAATATTTGCTTTAAATCAGCTCGCTTAAAAGATTTAAAACATGGCTTCGTAATACTGTTACTGAGAACCGCTTGAATGGCTTGGCATTAATGAATATTTACAAAACTTATGTGCAAACTCAAAAATCAAACATAATAGATGAAACAATCAAACTATTTGGTATAAAGCCTAGGCGCATTCAATTTTCATTTAATGACCAATAATTTTAATATTTTTATAAAATTAGATACTTAAAATGATATAAATAATAATTTATAAGATTTTTTTTTTTAGTGCTCTTGATGTCTTATATAATATTTTGATGAAAATATACAGTTTATCATATTATGGTGTCATCAGTTTGTTTACTAAATTTGTAATGAAACTATAAAATACTATACCATATATATTATAGCTATGTTTAAATATATGTATAATATACACCTTGCCCCCGGTGAAAATTTCTGCGGGCGCCCTTGTTGGTAATGGATACTTTATACATTAATAAACTTAGTAGTTAAAACTATTTTGTTTACAAATGTTTCAATTGTAGTCAACAAAAAAACAATACCTTTTAGTACAGTTAATGTAATATTAATAATGGATTTCAGCCTAATAATTAAACTCTGATAAATTTAAATTTATATTAAGCAAATGAAGACATGATATTATAAATACTTTTACAGTTACATAATACATTAAGTAACTGTACGTACATATAAAAGAACTGATTATATTATTTATTAAAGAAAATTAATGCAAGGTATTTCGATTCACATAATACTAGTTATTTTACAAAGATTAATTTCAAAGTTCTTCAATTTTCTTTATGATTTGTTCGCCCTTTATACAAATTCTCTATTATAAATAGTGTTTACTGTAATTACATATATTTTCTGCTAAATGTATTAAATAAACCACAAACAAAAATAATATTTTTTACTTTAATTTTTGCTAAATGTTGTACTATTTATAATAAATAATATATTGTATTATCAAAAGTGTGAAAACAGGAGAAAATTCTTACATATATTTTTTAATTTGCTTTAATAAAAATAAAATTTCATTAATAATATTAACTAAATTGATAAAATTATTAATGATTTGATAAGGTATCATATTGTTATCTATATCTAAGTAAATAAAAATTTAACAGTGGCAAAAACAAAAGCTAAAGAGCAATTCAATTTTGATTTTTTTTTGAAAACAGTATACATAATTATTAGAATAAATTATAAAAATTGAATAGAATAAATAAATATTTTTTGGTAAACGCAAAAAAAAAAAATATTATCAAAACTTGAATACTTATGACTATGCCAACTCAAACCCCATTTAGTTTTTCATTCAAGGCTTGTCTACAGTACACATAGGCTCTCATTTTTCACTGATAAAACTTTTTAAATATTCCACATTTACAATAACAAAGAGTAACAAATAATAAACTGTTTAAGTGAATTAAGATTGTTAAATAATATATTATAATATAGAGTTTGAAATAAGGACACATATTTATGTAATACGGTTAAAATAAATAAATATAAAATTAATAAAACAATTACTTGTTCTTCATTTGATTTCTCCAGCATAGAATTTTCGGAATCATTAGGTTCTTTCTTCTCATTACTGGCAATCTTTTTGAAATAGATTTAATAATATTAAAACATAATACTGCATACAACATCAGGGATAATACATTGTTATGTCAAGATGACAATGTATGTAAAATTGATTTATTGTTCTTGAAACTTAGTTGCCATGATTGGATTGACTATATTTATTTTTTTAATGATTTTAAATTGTTATTTTAAACTTAAGGTATGGGATTAATGTGTTTAGATGAATTATTTTCCTATTTATATGTTGTATAGTTTTTCAAAGATTCTTTTACCTAGACCATTTTTTAAATTGGTTTATTATTATCAAAGTACTTAATAATAGGTAAATTATTTAAAAAATTAACACACACACACACACACACACACACACACACACACACACAAAATAGTGTACTAATAAAAGTTGCCTTTAACAAAATTAACATGATCTAACATGATTATTTAACTGCTATATTTTAAGGCTAATGATATAACATTCAGTACATTATTAATTTGTTTAAATAAATATTCCTATGAAATGCAAAATAAATATGTAAATAATTTTAAATCCTAAATAATATCTATAAAATATAATGCAAATTAATTATTCATTATAAATTAATTTTACATTAAACTACATAAGTTAATTGAATTTTTAAAACAATACTATTGAATTTGTCAAAAAAATCAGCTCATCATGACAACTGAATTATAGTTGAAAATAGTCAATATATAAACTATACTGCTACAAACTTAGTTTTAAAGGATTTTAAGTATGAATTTGAACAATATAATAATTAAAATATAAATTATAATTACAACGTGTAATCTGTTGGACTTTCTTGAAATACGTAATATTATCCTTTCTTCTTTAACTTCTTTCTGATTAGATGAACCTTCTCTAACTGACTTTTTGATCAAAATTATAACAATAAATAATTATAGTACATTTTATAAGAATTTAATACTTAAAAATAAAATATAATGTCGATTTACTTCTTCCGTTAATTTTTCACTTTCTTGATGACTTATAGATCTTTTTTGTAAACTGGTATCATCATATTTTTCAACGCGGAATTTCTATTCATTATTTAGAAAAGTTGTATAAAATACATGTTAAACAATTTTTATGTAGGTATAAATTGTATGTTCACTATTATATAAATTACCTTAAGTCTTCTTGTTTCTCGTTCATACGACGAAGGACGATCCCTGTCATGTCTCATATGTTTTCTTTTGATATTTTTCTTCTTGTAAGTCAAAATAATGTATACATTATTATTTTATATCTCAATTATAAAGTAAATTATATTTTAGTTAAAAAAAATAAGTGTAGATTGTATTGTTATTAAATATAATAAAATAAAATAAAAATATACAGTCGGTATCATCATTAATGATGACCAAGGGATCGTTAAGAATACATTGTTATAACCAAAAGTCATGGTAACAAATTTTTTTTTTTAATATAATCATTTTAATGAAACCAGTTAGAATTTAGCCAGACCAAACATTATAATGGCCCCGTAAATACTAAAATATTATCACACATAATATTTTCATGATACAGATAGTGATACTGTAAGACACGTTTTAGTAAGTAATTACAAAGAATACAAACAATAACAATTATTATATTGTCTACATCAGGGGTCGGCAATCAGCGGCCAGCAGGCCTAACCCTGTCCGCAGAGGGGAATCAACTGGACCGCTAAAAATAATTTTTTTATGCTGGCTTTCTACACATAATAGATATTTGATTAATTTTTATAATGTATTTAGATGTATTTTGACTCTACTTTTTTTTCCAAAATGCCATTTTTAAAGAATAGATATTGTTCTAGATTAACAACTCGATCCCCATTTTCCAAAACACTCTGCATAGACACTCTTGTTCTCCAAGAGTAGGAACCAAATTTTAAAAAACTGGTTAACATTATACCTATTAAATAATTGGTTTTAAACTGTATTTTAATTTTTAATACAAAAATAAATACATTAATTATTAACTACTATTTAAGTTTTTTCTGCCTCAAAAATTTTTTTTCAAATTATCTGGACTACCATAGAATTTAATTATACATTATATTATTATATTATATTATATACATTGTATTAAACATTCAAATGTTATATACAAGCGCCAAATTGTATGTCATATCTTTTGATATTGTCATTATGTCCAATGCCGTTATAACCAGTCATTTTGTAAATATATAAGGAATTTTACTGAGACTTTGAAATTAATATTGTTTTACCCTATATGTTGTTACGGTTGGTATCGTTATAGATGATATCGACTGTACTATAATACATTTAACTAATATTTTGTATACAATTTTTTACAACCTATCAAAATAACATCAAACATTTTAGATTTTGAAATAATAATGGAAATATAAAAGACTAGTGGTAATAGTAATAGAGAACCTAATGCAGTTAAAAAATGTTTCTACATTTTAGTTAAAATACATAGTTTAATGATTTAAACCAACCTATACCATTTTTTATTTTCAGTAAGCAGCCATAAATCGCTAACTATATGAAATTAATATGATAATAATAAATTAATTAAGTAAACAAACCAAATTATATTTAATGTTTTTAAAATCCAACCAAATTAGTAACATTGATTTTACAACAAAGTAAATCCCTAACCTATTATGTGTTATTCTTAAGTTTCATTATATTCAGTATAACAAATTACTGTTTTGAAAAATAGAAATAAAATTACAAAATATGGCATTCAAATGTATAAAATATAATAATAAAGCATACCTTCTTTAATCGTCTAGATCTTGGTTTTAGGCAATGATCCTCGGTTGAAGACTGTTCAGAATTTTCAGTTGACTGTTCACAAATAATCAAGAAATTCTATGTCAGTATTTTAAAATACATAATATTTAAAAATAATTACTTCGTTTAGTTTCGATTTCTTAACCTTTTTTTGTTGATCTTCGACTCGATTGTTAGGCAACTAAATGTATTAAGTATTTGAAATTAAATACAAACATTTTACTATAGTTTTGATATATACAAAATTAAAGTAATGAAGTAATCAAATTACTTTTCTGGAGTTGAGAACTTGATGACTGGAGCCAGAAATGGAGCCAACAAAATCTTTACTTGTAGAAGCCCGTTGATTATTGTAATACTTGATTTTTAATCATTAACAAAAATAAAATAAAATTAATAATCTAGTTAGGTAAATAATATATTGGGCAGCAGGGGAAGTACTTCACAACCCCCCTCCCTATTAAGAGTGAATAAAAAAAAAAAAATGTTTAGTTTTAAATTAATATTGAATTTATTATTTAATTATTAAAAAGTAAAAAGCAAAAATAAATCAAAAAGATTAAGTCATTAAATGTATATAATTATAATTATAATTGAAAAAATGATATATTTCATTGAAATAGTGTAAAAAATGTAGGAAACATTTTTTTATGCTTATAGCCTATAGAAGTACCTACTGCATTTAAGTAAATTTAAATTATTTTTGTCATTACAAGACGAGTTTAAAATAAGTGAATATTATTGTTCTTAATTGATTATTTCAATATTTTTATACATTTTAAAACTAATATAATATAAAATTAACTTCTAGGTTAAAAATGGTCAGGAAGAGCAATGTCAACAAAAAATTCCCTCTGGTTCTTAACTCTACGTGGACATAAAACTAAAAGGTTAATAAATGGCTTAATATGCATTAAGGTTAATTTATGCATTTAAATAACTTATTTAAAAATCAAAATATTTTGATCATCAATAGTATGTCCCAAATAATGTTTGAAATAGGTCTGCGTCCTAAAAACATATGTATGTGAAATGTAAATACAAATCTATCATTTTTGAAGATGTACATTTTTCATTATGAAACTGTCAAATGATCACGGATGGTTTTGTATACATGTTTCAATCCATTTGGCTGAGCAAATATAATTTGAGGTGAACGTGATTTGTGCAAAAAAAAAAATCCTTTACAAAAAAATCAAATTTGTAGAATTTAATGTTGATCTGATTATTTAAAATGTATGTTTCGATATAAAAATATAAGTTGGTTTTTTAAAAAATAATAATTTAAAATTTAAACTTATCTGTGAAAGTATTATAAAAAATATGTTATATTTTTCTTAATTTAAAATATTAAAAACATTATTTATCTTTGAAATCAGTACTTCTTACAAATTGTCATTCAATCGCTGAACCACTTGAATAAAATGTTCACCTTTCTAACCTAGCATAAACACTTGACTTTTATTTTAATATATAATAAATTTAAAAAATCAATTGACTAATTAGAAACAATAATATTGAAAAGGTAAGAAATAAAATATTAATTTATTGATTAACAAAAATTAATAATAATAATGAATAAGAAAAAAAAATGTTTTCTTTATTGTTGAAATATATTTAAAAATATTGTTTTTTATAATTATTCTTGTATAATTGAATCAAAATAAATAAATGTTTAACAAATTTCATTTGTCGCAAAAGTAACTTAATTTAAGTATATTAAGGGCCGTTCTTACAATGTATCGAATTCTAACCGGCAGAATTTCACCAGTTAATTGTCCATTGATTTAAACCGGAAATGGTAAGAACGGCCTCAAGTTATATAACAGATAAAAATTCAAAATAAATTTAAATTTAATATAACAAAAAATTAGCAAATCATATAATTTACATTTGTAATAAATATTTACTTAAGTTATGAAAAATAATTATTAATTCTTTGAAATTGATGGAGATTAGTAACTGTTGGCTGAACACTTTAAAATTTCTAAATTTAGGGCTTGTTTAGTTTGGTAATTGCATACCTACATTCACCATTTTAAGTAACATATTTGAACAAATAATAATGTAGCCAAAGAATTATGCTATTTGCATATCATAATATATACAAATATTATTTTTTATTTAAGAATACTTTTAATCGTGCTTCAGTTAAAGGTTAAATGATATAATCAAAAAAATAATACTGACATTAATATTAAAGAAATTTGAAATTATAATTGGTAAAAATATATAAAATGATAATAATAATAAAAATATATGCTCATATTGAATATTTCCTAATATGATAAACCTTGATCTATGAAATCAACAAAATTAGTAATTTGATTTACTATTCTTAATATAACAAAAATTATATTAAGTTTACTCACATCATTTTCAGAATTATTGACTTTGCGATTGTTATTCTTATTTTGCGATGAATTCAGTGTCTAAATATTAAAATAAAAATATTAAATACTTTTTCGGACTTAGACTAATATTCATGTAATGTGTTAATGTAGTTTTGATTAAATCTTCTTAAAGTCTCAAATTAAAATAAGTAACTACAAATATAATAAATAATAAATAATAAACTTACTTTTTTACATAATGCAGTTCTTAACGTATTAACATTATTATTTATTTTTGGAGCATTTGCTTTATCCAAATTGTTTACTCGTTCTAGATTATTGGTATAATATTCATCAAATACTATTCTTGGGTCTTCATAAGTAATATAGTTGATGTCAATCCATTCTTGAAACACCTTTAATTGGTAAATGAATACACATTTTACTTAAATAATTAACTATTTCATTTAAATAAATAGTTTATAACAATTATAACTTGAGACAGAATGACTGCCCCAACAAAGAAAGTAACTTAATTCCACAACTTTTTTTTTCAATTAGTTGTTACTCTTTTTCTGAATTTCCAAAAAAGATGGCAGTTACTGCATCTTATTGTATAGAACGTCTTTGATTGATTTGTGCTCCAATCAGTTTCGTTGGAAAGCCAGAAAACAGGATCACCAGATTAAAAAAAAAATAGTTGTAAAATTTAGTTAAGACTTTCTTTTTGCGATAGTTGAGTAGAAAACTTAACCTTAACATTTTTACTCTGTGTACACATTATTAAATTAATAGTGCAATGCATATAAAAATAGTATCTTGTATATGATACACGTATTAATTAAAATTATGTTGACGTTGCACATCGCACATATAATCAAAAATAAGTGATTTTGCGCATGGACAACACAATTTATTTAATTAATTGAATTACAAATTAATTTGTGTAGTAGGTGATTTAAGGTACAATATTTAATAATATCTAAACTTAATAAATAAAGCCGCTGTCACATGATGATAGTAAAACGCGATAGTTGGTATCACCTTATTAACTATTATGTGTTTTTCTATCATTGTGAGACTGCGGCTTTATTTATTAAGTTTAGCTATTATATAAATAATTATATTATATTACAATTCATGATTAAATTTTAGGATTTAGCCACTTAGTCCATAATTAGATATACAGTACAACCTGAACTTTTTTCTATAGTTAAAATTGTAATTTGAATAATTATATAATATTACAGTCAGTTTAGTTATAAACATCGAGTTTTTAAGTGGACGTTAAATCTATATTGATTGTCTCCATCTTAAAAGATAAAATACATAACATAGTAAAAATATTTATATCGGTAGAAACTATTATTATTAGTTACAATATTAAAATGAATTTACCTATTATCAAATTGAATGATAAAAATATAAATTTTAAGTTATAAAATATTTTAATTTTAAAGGAATTAAAAGCTTTTTTAAATTGCAACATATTATAGTATTATACTAATAACTTGGCTTTAAAATTACTACCTTGAATAAAAACCAACAATATAACACAGATAATGTTCTTACTTTTACATTTAATAATAGATTATAATTGAAAATTCACTAATGTTAAAACTTAATTTGCTCAACAGAACATACATTTGCTATGTTAAGCTGATTGAAAGACTGAGACAATAAATATAGCTGTGCTCTTAGTATATATTTTTTATTACAATACAAATCTGCCTTCAAAGATAACTAATTATGTTACTGTGGCTTCATAATGATTAACTTATTCATATTGAATAGAAAATTATAGTATAATATACAAACCACTTGGAGCATAAAATTGTGTTGAAAAAAATCATAAAGATTATTTACAAACATCGGAGAGACTCCATATACAAATTTGTTTCGTCTAAAATAATACATTTAATATCATTATTAATGTAATCAATTAAATGATTATATACAATAACCATTTACCTGAAATATGCAAGACGAGGTGATAAATTTAACACATCAGTCACATTTTGCAACTCCTCAAGATAAATAGCTCCTATAGAGCTTGCAAATAAATATTCAAATGCTTTCAATAAATTTTGTAGGCGTACATGATTACGTGGTGCATATAGATTCAAATAAAGATGACAAAACAACGGTAGACGGAGATCTCTGATATATTCTTTGTCGACAGCATACTTCTTCACGTGAGAGAACCATACTTCAAACCTAAACAAATATTTAATTAAAAAAATTGTTTAGGTATTCATTGTTAGATATTAATGTTATGTTTAATTTACGATTCAAATTCTAATTCAGCTCGCATTATATTATTCTTATCAAACATTTCATCAAGTCCCAATGATCTAAAATTGTTTTCAACGAATTTCAAATTCACATATTCTATGACAGCTTTGCTGGCTTTTATATGCTTTGAAGTTTCCTAAAAAAAATTAATATAACATTAATAATGAAAAACAAATGAAATAATAATCAATAAATAACAATATTTAAATATATATTTTATGAGTCAAAATTACTATAAACTGCCACCAGCAGAGGAAAGGTTTTGATCGGGAAGAAAAGATATGGAGGCCACTTTGTCATCAAAGCTATGTACATTAACTTGTGGACACATATCTCCAATTAGGGATGTTAAATCATACCGCATCGATTGATTTGGTTTTAGATTTGGTGCTTATACCTATTAATATAATTTAATCTAAGTAGTAGGTACTGTGGAACCTTTCTTACTGTTATTTTACAAATTATAAGTTAAAGTACATTAATTGCAGTTTAATTTAACTCAGGGCTTCAATTCTAAAAAAAAATATAGTTTTTCTTTTTTTGGGTAGGTACTTAAACGTTATTTTAAATTTTTGTTTTTTGTTAAACGTTATAATTTAAAGATAATTAGAGAATAACTTTTTTTTTTATAACACATTCTACTGTTCTTTGTGGCTTAATTATCTACACTGTTATGTAAGAATTATGAAATTAGTAGAATTTGTTGGCCAGGTTAGATTACCTATTTTCAATCTTCCTAGAGTTTTTAGCAAAGAGCTAACTGACAAGTTAGTGTTAGTATAGGTGTTGGTAACTTCAGCAAGCTTTAAAGGGATATTTATTACTGACAACAAATTTAAATATTATAAATTATCCCATTTATTGTCTAATACTCTGGTCTCTGAGCACTAGAAACAAAAATAAAATGGCATGAATAAGATAGAAAATGTGTTCAATAAATTCTAATTATTTTAGTTCATTGATTGCTTGGAGTATGTACACAAAATAGTAATTAGTGAATCTAAATGGCAACTTAAACATTTGAAATGTTCATTATAACTCTATAAATCATTAACATAATAACTTACCAATTACGTGTTGCAATTAGTAATAGTTAGGTATTAGACTTTTTAGCTTAAAATTGTAATCATAAAAAATACTAAATAGTTGTAATTTACAGCTTTACAATTAATATTTTATAGATGTAAATATGTAATTAAGATGTTATTTGCATCTAGAATTAATATTTATAAATAAACCTGAAAATAATTTGGAAAATATAAATTATTGACTAAGAATAGTTCATAACTATAAGATTTAAAAAAAAATTATGTTGGGTTCAATTTGAAAATAAAGCTCAAACGTTTTTTAAAATAACGTTATTTGCAATTTTTTACGTTACTAATAAGTTTATTGTTTATTTTTAATCATTAGTCATGATTAATAATATATTATGTTTAATGTTACTCGATTTTTTTCGTTTTTCGTTTATTGATTTAGTTTATTTATTTTTTTTTAATATTTATTTTTTCCGTTATAACATTATAACGTGTATAACGTTTTGAAGCCCTGATTTAACTAATATATGTATAGATGGATAATAATTTAAATTTTAGTAACCCTATTGTTTTGGTAGTAGATATTGTACATTAAGTAGTCAACTGTACACAAACCTAATTTTAATATTTTTATGTAAGTAATGAAAGATTATCAGACTTTAAATTTAACATTAGGTTTCATTTCTTCAATGTAAATATCACTCAGAAAATAGATGCTTAGTGGTAGTCCTAAATCTTAAAAATATTTATATCTTAATAAAAAAAACTTTATAATACTTACACAAAATAACAATAATAATAACAATTGTGTGATTCTATGACTACACTTAACTCAAAAAAAGATCTTTTCAGTTTTAATAATTTAAATATTTTTGACTTATAAATATAACAACTGACCTATAAATATTCTGTAATGATAGGTTTTATAAAAAGAATTGACATTTTAAATAAATAAAAATAGCTAAAGATTTAAAATACAAGGGACATCTTAATAATTGACGGGGACAGAACATCTATGGACTGATTTTTTTTTTTGAGGACAAATCGTCCGTGATGTTTCAAGCATACTACAAACTTTTTAATAGTTAAATATTAATAACTTAAGAATAGTGAACAATACTAAGCACGGCCGTAATCCAAATTATAAGGGGACAATGAAAAATGTAGCAATTTAAAACGATTGATGGTAACAGCTGACACTAATATTCTAAAAAAATTAAATCCCGCTGAATGTATGGAACTTCTACGCTATATAACCAGATAAGTACTTACTGACATTTGGCACTATGGTTGAACCATGTATTTTATACACAGTACAATCAACTGTGGCAGAGAAACAGAAGAAATGATGAAGGAAAGTAACAACCCCCGCAACCACCCAACTTGGAGGAGCACAAACGTCGCTGCCACACTTACGATCAAGTTCCTCTCGAAAAAGTAGTGGCCCAAAGCCATGGTGAACGTGGACCCAGACTTTTGATATTCGTCTTCCGACGACATGTCGTCGTAGTCTTCCGTCGTGATGTCATGTCCACCGACACCGTCGGTGAGGTCGCCGGCATCATCGCCTGTCGGTGCGTCTTGGCCGGTGGCGCCGACGCCCTGGGACGTGGACGGCTCAGCGTGCGGCAAGAAAGAAGGCGCAGGGACGGCCGACGTCCGCGGGCTGTCGTTAGACATCGCGGCCGTGGTGACCGTCATTGGGCGATCGCCCTGCGTTTTGGCCAGTGCGAAGTGCATCGCGGCCAGAGGCGACCCGGCCACCGGTTAGCGCTGACCGGACGGGTGTGCGTGAGACGGTACGGCGGCTGTACGCAGCGCGATCGGAATTGTTTCGACGGACCGGCCTGTTGCTCGAGCGGACGCCGCAACAAACAGCTAAGAAAACAGTGCGCGCGCCTTGCGACGACCGACGGAGTCGCGGGACTCGGACCCGGACAGGTTAGGCGACAATCGGACGGCGACAACACGCGATCGATAGTAGCCGACGCATGCGCACGCTGTTGCTCGCGACTGTGTTTGCGCGGCGCGTACGGTCTAGGTCTCGGGTATCGATTACAATAGTCGTCCGTCGATTGCGGCGAGTTGAAAATCGATCGACAACCGCGCCGAAGATAAGGACGCCGCGGCCGGAGGAAGTGATAATCGTAGATAATATTATTATTGGTCTTCTTAGTTCTTACTTCTTAGTAGCCGATGAGGACACTACAACGGTATTAACATCCGTTTTTATAATATCGTAACTAATAGGGATACACGTTAGTACGTTACCAACATCTTATCTGTTTACGGATGCGGAACATTTTTTTTGAGTCCAATACTTCATACCGTAGGGATACAGAAACCCGACCGGTTGATCTAGTGTCGCTTCTATTTTGTTTCTGTGGTATTAACAACGTTAGTCAATTCGTTGATAAGAAATACATTGTTTTGTTGAGGAGAGAACGCTTTCAGATTTGAAAACGATGAAATTAACTTCGAGTACGTCCGAAATGTATGTTTTCCGCAGGAGAAGAAAGGGAGCCATCTTGCTAATGAATTAAGATAGCAACGCACTTTTTACTTTAAACAGAAGATGAAAGTCAAACAGTTTACTACATCTGTATGTTACACTCATTGAATCTGGTTAATTAGAATATATGAAAATATTTAAGTTGAGCCAGGATCATCTGGAATTGGTAGCATCCGATCGCACGGTGAAATAATATTCCTACTGTGAGACAATTTTGTTCAGCATATCGAAAATTAGTGATTCAAACAAATAATGTTCAAAACTTCTATACTGGCAATTGCTTACCATTATAATATATAGACATTTTACATTATTCCAGCTCTGATCCAATCACAACATTAAATAACAATTCTTCTCAATATAATGCAGATGTTATTATTCAAGAAGAAAGTTTGCAAAATATAAATTCTTTTATTATGGACCACGATTGCATTGAAGTTAATAGTGATTATTCTTTTAGCAGCTCTGAAAAGGATATAATTATTTATATATCTGGCTTTGTAATTTATAAACTAACTAATATTTTGAAATGTGATGTTTGCAAAGATGCCTTGTGTGTTACGGATAAAAATTGCTTTTTAAATTCTTTAATATCTAAAAAAAATAAAGGAGGAAATAATGGCGGTTTGATTTACTAAGTGAACATCGAGGTGAACATGTTATTGTGATGTTTGTTTCATAACTGAAAAAAACACTGAAATATTTTAATTATACAAATAAAGCTGTGAACAAAATAATACAATCCGAAGTTTTTATTCACTATTTACACAGTTCAAATATATTCAAATCAAATCATTAAAATCATTATAAAATCTCATAATAACCAAACTAAAAGTACATTCATAGATCATATTACTCTATTAATTAAATCCATAGCATCAACTTATTAAACATATAAACTGTAGGTATATTATAATACATATCATGTGTTGTATGTGTATTGTATTGTTGTAGGTATTGTTGTATTGTTGTTATTGTAAAATAAACAATAATGCAATAAGCAAACAAATGTGTTAAAAATTAGATGTTACTATATTGTAAATTAATGTTACCCTGTATGTAATAATGGGTTGACTATATTTGGTCAATTTTTTAAAATGTCAATATGTCGTATCTAAAATATACATATTGATATAATGATATAACGTAATAGTATGATATAAAGAACAAGGTATGATCATAACTTATTGACTGTTAGATCTTTCGGTAAACACGTGATGTAGCATAGTAGTGCATAGTAATAATGATTTAATGACAATATGATAATACGGGTAAGCAAATGACGTACCTAACTGGACTTGAACCAAATCTGAACTTTCACGATCATTCCATGATATTTATATCATGTATAATAATTTCAAAATATAGCAGTTACCTATTTAAGGGCCGCCATTCGTCCTGATTTTACCGGGTTTAAGCACGCTATTCTGATATTCATCAAGTCCCGAGCGGGATTATAAAGGAATCGCTAACTGCAGAAAGGGGACAAGTCTATTTTTATAAATTTCAATTTTATTATCATTTTCAATTTTGCAATAAACACACGCAAATACATCGTTTACTGCGGAAAGGAGTCAAATCCGACTGTCCGAACATCTGAAAATAGGGCTCGGAAATAAAGTTTACAGTCGAAAAGGGACATGTCCATGCATGAATTATATCTATTATTTCATTCAATATTTCGTTTTTTGTCTCTCCTGAAAAGTTATAAAAAGTGGACTCATCCCCTTTCTGCAGTTAGCGTTTCATTAATATTATCGGTTTCCTAAAAAAGTCCCGTGTCTACAAAAATATTCAGTTTTACCAAGGCCCATAAAATTTATTTTCGATAATTATATTTAATTTCAGAAATAATTAGCCATCTGGTAACTTCTTATATTTATAAACTTTTTCAATCAAATTTGTTGAGACTATCCTTATTTTTAGTCGCCGTTTGTAATTAGTCGTGTGTTACTAACCGTGGTCAAACTATTTATTATTTCAGTCGTTTGTTTTTGACTGTGCTATTTTCGTCGGTTAGTCGTTTATTCTGAGTTATTGCTCCCCTATACGTAAGGCAGTACTTTTTAGTTTTTTTTTTCCGGAGTCCGAAAATCGAGTGATAAATAATTAAAAATATAGTACCAAGAAGTCTGTTGTTACCTACAGTATTTTAATTAAGACATTTTCCTCTTAAATTGCATATACTTAGCTTTGAATTAATAATAATAATCTAAGACATTCTAAGTATTCTTAGTTAAAATGTATAACCTGTAATAAGGTAAAATTTACTGTCTCGATTTTAAGTCTCCAATAAATGGCAGCCCTTATACCTATTCATAGTCATACTACTCTTATTGTTTTATAAAAATATGTAGGTACCAGCTACAACAAAATAAAACATGTAGTTTTTTTATATTATATAATATTACATTGTATTGACAACCTAAAATGAAAAAAACAAACCTAAATGCCTACATTGGAAATGTGTTCTATGTTGTTCGTTTTATTCTAACTGACAACTGTAATATAAAATTATCAAAACCTTTTAGATTAATATTTTCTCTTTATCATCCTGTAATATTATATTTTAATATCTCAATTTTGGTCCGTCGTCAAAAACTGCAACGATCATTATTATCGTCATTCAACCCATGCTCTGGCATTTCGATCCGGCGCACAATCTTTATGATTTTCTTGAAACGTCTGAAGCACGCGTCATAGATGTCGATGAGCATTTCGATCTGATCCGGGGTGCCAATGGTGTTTTTCACGTCAATCGCCAAAAATGTCAGCATACCGGCCAGATGCTTCACCTCGGCAGCGGCGGCGCTCAGTCTGAAATCCAATTTAAGTGTAATAAGTTCCCGGGCGTCAATATCATATTTCCGAATTTGGTTTTTTCAGTTGGTGGTGGTGGGAGGAGGAGTAATTTCGTAAACTAAATTAACTTCAAGTTTTTAACTGATGTCTTGTTTACCGAGAATATATGTTAAGTAAAAATATTGGACTACCCCCCCCCCTCAATAAGATATTTAGATATAACTAGGGCTCGAATTTAAATGCACTTGAAACCATACAAATATGCTCTAAAAAATTGCCAAAAATGACCTTAAAAATGCGATGTATTCTTTTTTTACACAACTTGTAATTTATAAATAAGATACCTATAATTATTATTTAGTATTTTATAAAAAAAAAAAATGAAAATTTGAAATGATGACTTGATGCAGACACGCATAGGTTCTGGCCATTTTGGGGAAATTCTAAACATACCAAAATATATATTAAAATTTATAAAATTAAAATTCTAAGTAAGCCTATTTTAGACCTATTTTTACTAAATTTACGTGTGACGCTGATCAGTCAATAACAAAATAAGATAAGATAAAAACTGAATCGAAAAATAAAGATTGACAATGTGTATGGAAAAATCCAATAAACCTACTACTTAAATATTAAGAAAAAAATGTATCTTTAGATATTATATTCTTTTAAATAGGCTAAATTTTATCGTATATTTACCAAATATATGCATTAAAAACCAATAAAATGGCCCAATAATGCTAAAAATGCTATAAAAATGAAAAAACGTCGAAATATGCAAAATACAATTTGTAGCTTTAAAACCCTCGTTACATAAAACGAATTATGTACTTAGAAACTAGAAAGTATTGTGTAAGATCAACCAAAAAAATATGCACTTTGCATTGAAATCCGGGCCCTAGATATGACACTTCCAGACGTTACTTCAACAGTATTTTGTCCACAAAGTAATATGATTATTACTAATAATGTCTCAACTCTCAAGTAATTGAGTTCATCAATAGTTTACCCAAAATATTACAAAATAACTTTTATAACCACTGACATTAAAATAATGTGAATAATTTATGTTCATCCAGATTTTAGGTCCACCATATTTTATGAAAAATAATAGTTACTAAATAAATAAAAACCAAATAATAACGACGCAAATATATAAGATAATACAAGTAGGTAAGACATTGAATCGAGCATATAGGCATTTATAATTACTACGTTATAGGTAAATAAGTTTAAATGCATATTTATAATAAAAAATATTTTTTTCACCTAAATTGGATTTCAGGCCTTTGAGCGGCAGTTTGATGGTTGGCCTGCTTTAGGCACCTTTCCAGCAACTGACGTATTTCGAGCACTTGTTTGACGAGCACCGATACGCCGTACGCAATTTTGTGTAGAGGCACCATGACCTCGTGACACGTACAACAATGATAACTGTTGCCGCTACAATATGACTGTTCGTGTATTATACAATATGACTATATTAGCTATTATATTGTGGCATTGTATGTTTATCGACATTTTACAGTGAGCGGGATGAAAGCACTGAAAAATTCCCCCACTCACCCACATATATTGGGAGTTGTAAATACATTTTTTGCAATTTTTTATATTGTTTATTTTTATATTTTATTTTTCTTCTTTAGTTAGGATTTTGTATTAATTGATTGTATTAATCCGCCGTAGGTTGAATTAAGTAAAAACGACAAACTTGGTATAGCTTTGATACTTTAGAGTTAAGTTATACACTTACGTACAAACCACACGGGATCCGCGATCTACCGCAGGTAGATTTGCCTATACCTGTTAAGATACTGCTACGAATCTCACGAACAACGCCAGTCGAGATGGCTATACATTAAAATATAATATAATTTACATTTGAAGAGACAATGTTTCCACAGCGTGTTACACCCAAAAGGAGTTGAAAAATCAGAATTTTTTTCCGAGCAGCTCCGGTAATTCAGCTTGTAATGTAATAAACCCCACGAACGGTTACAAATATTTTTTTTAGTCAAAGCAAAAAAACAAGTCATGTATCAGATTGCCAAATTATCATTGGTACCAAAATTACGAAACTTACAACTTGTAAGACTTATAGACAACTATAACTATAGACACTCTCGATTAGGAACTAAACGTAATCCCGACCTGCAAGGGTATAGTCGTTTGGGCAAAGGTGGGCATTAACTTGTTAAAAAGTTAATTTTTTTTACTTTTTAACTTAACTAGTTAATTATTTTTGTTTTTAACTTAACTTATTCAGTTAAAATGTGTATTGCTGTAACTTAACTTTTTATGGTTAATAATCATTTATCATTGCTGTGGAGTTAAGTTAATTTTATTTTCATATCATGCGAAACCAGCTAGACAATATTGCTTCGTTGACTCTTTTTCGATTTTGGTAATTTGTTTTGGTAATTATATATTATAATAATCTAATTTTTTGCACAGTGTAAAACGTTTAGTTTTGATAAATGTTTGTGAAAATCAGAATATTAGGGCAGTTTAAGACTTAAATATTAAAACTTGAAAATAAATTAACTTTTTTTAACTGAGTTAAGTTAATTTTATTTTCTATCTTCACTTTAAACTTATCTAGTTATTTTTTTTTTTTGTTAACTGTTAACTTTTAACTGAAGGCAAAATTGAATCAACTTAACTTGCCCACCTTTTGTATAAGCAAAACGAGTTTCACTTCCTCCTAGGTAGGTACACCGTAGCGCTAGTGTTAAATACACCAATAGGCAATAAATAATAATGATATCTAATTAACTATTTTTATACTATAATAAATTGTAAATACAACAAAATACAGATTTATAAAGGTATACCTAAACTGTGATATAAAAAGACTTTTTAATCACCACTGTCTGTATATGGCATTTAAGCCCAAGCGTGTAATACATACGGTGTTACACCAAATTGCAGCTTACCGGTGCAAATACTCTATTCTTGACGTGTTTGGGATATTTCGTACTCGTCTGCAGTTGACACAGCTTGTCCACCATAGAGTTATACGCGCTATATTCTTTCATTGACATACAACTTTCATCCCATTCAATATTCTGTGGTTCGATCACAGGCTAATCATTGTTGATCAACGATGTTGTACATAAATCATTATAATAATAAATTGCTATAAGTTTTTAATTTTGCATTAAAATTAAAATTATAATTTGAGTAAAAAATAAAAGAACTAGGTACCTATATATAAAATAATTTGTTTTTGTTGTAGGTTAGTTATTATACTATTTAGGAGTAATAATATTATGCAAGTCAAAATCATACGCTTAAATTTCATATACATACCAGAAGATTCGTCTTTTTTTCGACATGTTTTATGTTGCTTTCGGTACTTATCTGTTGGCTGTTGTCAGCAGTGTCAGTTAACTGATCGATTGTCTGACACGAAACACTTGGCATGTCCACTGTTTTGGTGTCCGACTGACATTCTACAACAACTACGTCGTACAACACATTAATACGTTAATACGTATATAGTTAATAAAAGACTATACTAGTTGATATAGGCACTGCTTCAGGTCTACAAGATATTATATAGTTACTGTCCAGGGCTGGGCAGTATCTTAGATACTAGTATTTAAGATACGTATCTTAGATACAATTGTATCTTATATTTTGTTTCGAGATACATAATTTTAATGTATCTTGTATCGCGTATTTAAATACTTTATTGACTTGTATCTAGTATCTTTTTATGATTAAGATACTAGATACATTCAAAAAATATGTTTCATTTATATAGCATTTTTCTTAATTTCCCAATAAGTAATAATATATTTTAAGATTAGATTAAAGCAACTTTGGTGTCTGGCGATAATATTATTATATCAGCGATAAGATTTCGTTGATCACTGGTCGCTGATTGACGACTGTCGATTCATATTGTCTGTCTGTCTCATGCGTATT
Organism: Nasonovia ribisnigri; assembly: GCA_027563435.1. Taxonomy (NCBI): domain Eukaryota; kingdom Metazoa; phylum Arthropoda; class Insecta; order Hemiptera; family Aphididae; genus Nasonovia; species Nasonovia ribisnigri. Next base: position 532,017 of record JANEHU010004895.1, on the reverse strand, counting down.
ATACATCTATTCTGCTCGGTGTAATTAGCTCTGACAAAGTGAAGAAAAAATTATATTTTGTGCATTGTTTAAATATTTTTTGTAAATATTAATTTAATATATAAATATCTATTATTTATAAGTTTTTTGAATGATAAAAATAAATCATTTAGTTGCTTAGATATAATTATCCAAAAATAAAAAAATTATTTATAAAATATAATACAAGCCTAACCTCTTCAGCATCTGTTGAACGACTACTTTATTTTATTGGGCTTATTCATTCTCCGTGTAGATCTAGTATGTCAGATGATACTTTCAAAAAATAAATTAGTCTCTTTAAAAGGTAACCAGGAATTTATTTCAAAACATGGGATATAAATGATATAATTATATAGTTATATAAATCACCTACATTTTAACTTTTAATAAATAATAAATATACATTGCTAATTTATAAATATTTTTTTTTTCATAACGTTTTTTTATTGTGTACGTAATTTTTTTATAGACTGTAAATATTTTTACCTATTATTTCGTTTGTCTATTATAAGTATTATTATTTTAAGCGTATCTAATGTCATTTGAAATTATATTGTTATATTGTTAATACACACCGTATTATACATTTATGAGCTATAATATAATATAAATGATGTATGATAAAATTCAATGTGAGAAAATTGTACCCAAGGTAAATTAATAAATATAAATAAATATATGAAGTATCTTGTATCTTATATATATATCTATGGTATCTTTAAAAATATTATAGTATCTTGTATTTAGATACTATGTTTGAGGTATCTAACGTCGTATCTTGCCCAGCCCTGTTACTGTAACACTTTCGACATTTAACAGAAAATTGGAAGAAGAAATTACACTGGCTTTGGGTAGGTACCTATGTATTTTACCTACTCGAAATATGACTGCTCATCTGTTGGCTTTTGTCAGTAATTGGGTTGTATGTAATCTTGGACGTCTCCGTTGACTGATCGATTGTCTGAATAGATACATTGCCTCGCACATTCATTGCAGTGTCCGACTGAAATTCTACAACAATACTGCGTCGTATTATACATAATATGTAATTATAATAATAGACTACTGGTAGGCAGTGGCGTATACATTTATTTTGTGTAGCGGGGGGATCAGAAAAAAAAAATTAAACCTAGGTATCTGCACATTAAAAGAATAAATGACAAAATATAGGTAATATATAATAAGGTAGAATACCGTGTTTATAAATATTTAAATTTCAGTTTAAATAGTAAGTACCCATAAACTTAGTACTTAGTATTAATTATTAGCTATTAGGTATACTATATATGCATAATATATATTAGATGGATAATGGATAATTTAAAGATTGACATTTTCAAAAACCAACCTCGAGTGAAGCGAGAAAAAAAATAATTTTGTAATAGGTAATTGTTATATTACAATATATTATATTGGTCTGCTGAACTTTTTTTGGGTTACATTCCTGTAATTGTTAGCTTACCTTTCAAAAAGTTGAAATCCCCGGAATTAAACAATTGTAGTAAGACCCTACACAATTAATTAAATTTTTTTTTTATGTTTCCTTGTAAAGCGGTAACACTAAGAACACTATTTTTATAAAATTTATAAAAAAGGCTTATGGGGGACCCCCTACATCCCCCCTTGTTTATGCCCATGCTGGTCGGCACATTAGGTTCACACTTCAAATTTTATATTAATTATATAGACGTGGAAGTATTCAACATTTAAATGTTTAATTTATATTTTAAATAATATATTAGATACGCTAATTAATATTATAGTAATAAATTATTACAAATAATATATTCTGAAATTGTTTTATTATATGCCTTATCATTAATCATATTATCATTATTCGAACTCCTGCGATACATACATACATATAAACCTAAATACCTATATAAAATAGTGAAACTATAAGACTATATCTCCACAAGTATTATATATAGGTACTAGGTATATGTCAATGTACATTTACGAATTTTACATACCCTCAACAATTATAGGTGCATCCTCTGGTTGAATTTTAGTTTCGTCTTCACTGACCTTAGTCTTTATCTTGCGCAAACTCAGTAACATTCGATCTCTGCAATCCCACAACGATTCGGCGTCCTGCAGGACGACTGGGTCCCGCGACTTCTTTATTACGTAATCGCCCGATACTTTATCACTGAAGTTACTTGCGTATGACGATTCGGAAGAATCGGTTTGGGTTTGTTTCTTTTTAAATATGTTTAAGAATAACATTTTCCACCATACAACAATAATTTAGTGATTAAGATTTTTTTATTTCGATTTAGAAATAAACATTTTAACATTTTGTTTCCAGGGTAACCTTTGAAAATTAAATATTAATTCTTATAATACCATTACGTTATTAATGCAAGATGTATAATGTATAATATGTTGTATCGACTACCTTATGGGATCCATATTTTCATGAACAATAGTCCGTTTCATAAAAATTTTAAATGGCATTTTCATATACTTAATATCTAAAGTTTAATATTTATCTATTAAACTATATATATAACCTATAGTATCTACATACGAAAAATATATGGGTACCAATATGGCTATATCTTATATTATTATTTAAAAAATTAAACGATCATGTTTATAGAAGTTCATACAGTAATTTTATTTTTATTTTTTTGACAAAGGCTGTAACATTTCATGCTATATTTCTTAGCTACCTTAAAAAAAGCACATAGATTGGTTTTACAAGCCCTTTTACAAGAATCCCATCTCCCCGATATAATTTGAAAATGTTCATGCAAATAGTTATAGATTAATAAAGATTATTAAATAATTCAATAATCTACCTATTCAATTACCTGGGTAATCCAATATATGTGTAAATTTTATTTTGATATGACACTAGATGTATTCAAGTGTACCTATATCGTTTTTCAGTTGCTATATATTACATATATTTACATCACATAGGTGATAGGTACTATTCTACATTTCTACGTTCACACATTTAATTTATGTAAATTTTTATTCATGGTTCAATATTCTAGAAATCTGCAGCATATGTTATGCCTATTACAAATAGTGTTTCAACTGAACAAGTCAACAAACAAAAATAATTGACTTTGCGTCAAATTGTTCAAATTGTTAAAGTTGTAGGTACTCAAGAGGTTGGAGTTCTAGGTAGCCTGTGGAATTGTGTAAAAATGAAAAATGCATATCAATCCAAACGACGTACTTGTTCTAAAAGTAGGTAGACATTAAGATATAGCATGAAGAAATGTATAATAGCTGTTGTTATAACTCACTGTCCTACTTAATTATATGAAATAAATAAAAATCAAAAAAATTATTAAACTTACAATAAACTTCTTTTTTTAAAGTTTTTATATAAAGATTTTTTTTTAAATAATTTTTATTATGTAAATTTAATATGATTTAGCAAAATATTTACAAATACCTATTGGAATACTGAATTATATTAACCTAAATGTTTAAAATCTTGTATAGTACCTATTAAATATGATATAAATAATTAATAGTATTTATATGTTGGATAAATAATAATAATTATTGTGTGCATTAAATATTTTTTTTCACGAAATGAATGACCACACTATAAAAAAAATTATATGACGCCAAATTCGAAAGACCTTTTCATGAAAAAGTGATAATAATTTGTTTTATTTAACTGGAAAAAACTAGGTTATTACAATAGACCTACTTTGACTAGTCAAGTTGATTATTTGAAAGATGATTAGAAAATGTTTTCTCTTGTTAGGTTGAAAAGTTATAAAAATTAATTTTTTTAACTAACTGTTGCCTGCCGTGTCATTTTGACGTTGGACGGGGAGAAAAAACAAAACAAATTAAATACATAATATTAAACTATATGGTAAATCTTCTCCTACTTTTTCAGGTCCATCTCCAATGAAATCAAAATTATGGAGTTTTGTGACATTTTTGGATTTTTGGATACATTAACATTATAAAATACAAGTAGGGTTGCCACTTTAATAATTATTTATAGGGATTTTAATCACAAATTACTATTTTAAAAAATATTTTCATATTATTAAATATAAAAAAAAACTAATAGAGATTTGTAGATTTTTTATAAAATTTCCCAATAAAATAAATGATGTTTATTATTTTGTATGACATGTAACGTGTGTCAGTGTGTCAGTCCCTTAAATAAACTGGTGACCTCCAACAAATAGTTCTTTAACAAAGTTTCTAGATGGTGCATGTGCTAACTTCTTATGCACTCATATTTTACTTTACAATGTTACATTGTTACTATTATTTATTATATAGGTAGTCATAAAATATTGTTGTGGTTAAAAATAAAGTTTTCATTTTTTAAATATTACCTAAACCTACAAAAAAAATTTAACTATAAAAAAAATTATTAGGTAGGTACTTTAATGTTAGTATGATGGCTTAGGTTGTAAACCTACAAATGGAAACCTAATATACCTATTAATTATAATTATAAGGTTTAGGTACAGCTGTTTAGGTACCTAGTATGTACTAGGATCTATCTACATAGTTGAAGTAATGGTATTGCCTATTGGAGCCACATTCACTTTATATGACTTGTTGTATTTGATTAAATGTACAGATTATAAATTTGTAAATAGGTACTCATTTTCTTAATAATAATAATAATAATAAAAAATTAAAAATAAATCTCCATTTTTATGTTCAGCCATTCATTTAATTAATCGACATAGTCATAGTAAATTAATAAAATATTTAAATGTGTACAATACTGAATACAATACATATATAAGTGTGTAAGCATTAGAAACCTTATGGCTTATTAGTTAGGTAGGTACTTACTTAAAAATATCAAAAAAAGAAACATAAAACTGGACAGGGGCGTAGGGCCATGATTTCCATTCATTGTGACAATAATGATACGTAAATAGACAATCAATAATTGTAAGTATTAAAGATAGTATCAATATGGACACATTTTGAGAATATTTTAAACCCTTTCAATACAATAGCAATACAACTGATTTTTTAAAATAAATGTCTACCTATATACCTATTCATTATTCAGATATAGGTACTATACTACTATAGGTATACTATTTTAAAACCAGTTTTTTATTAATTGCAGAATTAACAAGGTTATAGGGTAATTTGAAATTTACATATAATAAAGCTTATCATCTGTTTTATAATTTATTTTAGTTTTACCAATATTGTAACATCAGGTAACAGATTACAAATTTATATATATTTTTACTGTCGATAAAAAAAATTTCACTCGGTTCAAAAGCTAAAAAATGTAATACAATAAGTTCCATCCTATAAGTTTTTGTACATTTATACCTATTGGCTATTTTAAATTTGTAAGTTATGCAGGCATGATTATTTTTACAAAAATTTCAACTTTCAAGTTCAAATTTTGACAAAATTCATCAAAATTACGAAAAAATGTATTTAAACATTTTTAAAATGTTAAATTTGTATAGCTATATGACTTGAAATAAATAAAAGGTTCTTCATAAGTAATTTACTGAAATCAAAAAATCTAAAAAAAATGTTGACACAATTTTTTTTTTAACATTTAAGTTAAAATTTGAATGAAATTAGAAACCTATTTAATTGAATAAGTAATAATGGTTTTAGTTAGGTATTTTATTGTAATTAAAAAAATATTTTTCATGGACATTTTTAAACTTTTACGTATATAAGAATATTATTATAATATATACCTACCAAGTCCAGGTGATCAATTTAAGCTTATATATAGTAATTATTTCGACGAGTTTCAAGAAAAAAAATATTTTAAAACAATACTGTTTTTCTGAAAAAAATTATATTTTTACTATTTTTTTAAGTTTTACTTTTTTGAATAATACCATTGATTTTAAATTTTATACTCTGAAGCTGAATAGTATTTGGAGTATTTCAGTTTATAAAAATCAAATTTCGGACAAGTAGGTAACTAGTTCTTTAGTAATGATAATTTAAAGTTTTGAGCGCATGTACTCGCAAAATGTTGGTCCACTAGGTACTCCGCTCATCTATACTTCAAATACCTACTTATAAGTTATAACTAATGAACTACTTCTCTGAAATTTAATTACTACTTGACCGCTTAAATTTAAAAATGTTATACTGCATATTTGTGCAAACAAATAAACCTACCTACCTAACGATCCAAAAATATGTAAAGCAAAAAACAAAAGATTAGGTATAGGCAGTTACGTATATGCAATACAGCTATATAAAATATTTTAGGTTTCAAAGAATATTCGGACGCTAAAGATAGGTCACTAAACTTCCATAAGTGTGTGAATACGATCTTGCTTAGCTGGTACATCAAAGCAAATTTTTCATGTAGTTATATCGGTAAATGTATCAAAAAGCTTGAAACCTCTAATTTGTAACTTGTAGACAATTTAAAAATTTTGATACAAGTCGAATATTCTGTAAATGAACTTCCTACCAGCGCAATAGTACAATAAATAGCATTTTTCAGTGTATGTTTGCGTGCATGTCTAACTATTTAATATGTATATAAATCCGATATTTACTTATAATACGTATTAATTATTAATTTATCTATTTGGGCATGGTACTATAATCCACGTTTAAACGTTTATATATACTTGTCTATGGTTTAGACGTGCGATTGCGACTTGCGAGTGAGCGGTGCACTGCGCACTGCCGCAGTCGCCGACGGGTCGATAATCGATAGCGAGTCACCTCCACCGCGCTCCGCAACAAACACACAGTCACAGTCTGCCGCCGCCGCCGCCGCCGCCGCCGCCGTCTCTTGCCTCCAAAACGTAACAATGTTATAGCAGCGAATTACAGCCGTGCACCGATCGTCTTCCGCCCGACCAGCAGCTGCCGCGGCCGCCACCATAGCGTATCGGAACGTTTGTTTACGTTTCCAATATCCTTTTATCATTAATAATAATAATAATAATTGTTGTTGTTATTACGATATTTCGCTTATCTGGCGCGGTCCGCGTTTCCGTCTTTTTTTTTCGTTTTTCCCATCCACTTTCCCCACCACCGTCGCCGATTTGCGCAATACGAACAATAATTATTTTTCATTTTGCTCGGTATTTCGTCACCAACGGCGCCGCCGCTGCCGCTACAGTCCCCACCGCGCCGCCACCTCAACCAGTCGGACCACCCACCCCGCACCGCTTCTCAGGTTATCAGCAAAACGCGGCGTCTACCGACGCGACGGACGAAGTGGTGTGCCAGCGATAAAAGATCGAAACTCGCGCGTCTCGAAGCGGTTATAGGTACGCCGACGACCGTGCGAACCAAACACGCGCGCGCCTGTTCTCCTGGCCGTGAACACGATATGCAAACGCCGAGTGGCTGACGGTAGGTAGCGTTAACGGACGCGCGCGCCATGCATCACGCCGGACGACGGACACCTGACCGGCATTGAGCACCCACCGCGACCGAGGGAACTGCGTCTGAAGCGGAGCCAGTGGACGTCACACTACACCTGTTGGTAAGTAGACGACTTGGTCGGCGCTCGAGCCTTTCAAGTTTTTCGTTTTTCATTTTGAGGTGGTTTTTTTTGTTTTTTCTTATTCGTGACGCCGCCGCAAGAGTTCCTATGCACCCGGCATCACCGTCGCTCGTTAGAATGTTTTCTTAAAAATTTGGACATTTAAAAATTTCTAAATTACATTTGAGGACTGTTTGTTTTATGTCGATACCGTTATTACCATCAAAGTGCCACAACTAATGCGTCAACAAAACTGTGGATGAGAATGTTTTGTTAGTACTTTGATGTTGGTGTAAAAACATAGTACGATTGAAAAGGTCAGGAATTGGTTTAAGACAAGTTACTCAGCTATATATTCATATTGTCTTTTAACTATTATCACTATACGCTACATCCTAGGTACATCCTACTGAAAGGATCTGACAGACAAAAAGTTCTGATCATACCTTGTTGTTTAAATTTAGTTTATTATAGTTTTTATTTAAAACAAATACAGTAAAACCTCCTTATAAATGCTAGGTACCAACTGATTTTTCTGTTATATAGGAGTTTCTGTTATACGCAGACTAAAATATACGGGATATCTCGGGTTATGTGGGACTGTTGTCATTTACCATTGTAAATAAATTTCCATATTATAGGTAGTATTTATTACATACTTACAAATGAAAACTTCAGTTATTATTTTTAGTTAACATTTAAAGTAATACAAGTTCAAACTTTTATATTTTTTTTCAATGTATAGATTCCTTTTTTCATAATTAAAACACTTAAGTGTAATACTTACAAAACGTTTTTGTTTCAAGTTTTAATGATGTAGGTATCATTTTTGTGAATGCTTCTTGGATGTGTCCACAATTGTTTTTTGCTCAGATTTGTGGTCTACAATAATATATTAGCAATTATAGTTGAACAATCAAGTATCATTGTGAATGTTATTAATATTATGTACTATTGTTCTTATACATATAGATGCTTATGTGTATTTAAAATATATAATATAATAAATAAAAATATTAAAATGATTACATGAAGATGCTCATCAAAAAAATATACAATTAAGTTAGTATACTATAAACATCTTCCCACAATAATCGTCCAGGCGTGATTGAAGCAATTGGGTATTGGTTTTTCTTATAGTTTTCATAATTTTTGTTTTTGTATCTTTCTATGTTTTGAGGGTGAGCACCTATAGAGGACCCACATTTCTCCGATGATTAAAGTCAAACATCAATACGTGGCACCTTAGTCAGAATGAATAACAGAAGCAACTTCACACTCTGGTTGCATTATTTGAAGAAAATTTCTTCAGTTTTTTCTTTGTACATAAAATTATTGTCTACCTTCAATTATTATAATAGTTTTAAATGTATTTTTAATTCATCAAAGTGTTATCCAGGAGTTTACAAAATTATCCCACTGTATTATATGCTGTTAAACTATTATTTCATATTAATTTAATAATATTATTTCATTAGGTGTGTATCTTTATAAATAATATAAATTTGCTGTGGACAATCAATTGAATTCAAAATGGCAGTTCACGGGTCAACTCCCAAACGTAAAGAAATTTACAAACACGAGGCACCATGGCCGCTGTATAGTATGAACTGGTCTGTCCGGCCTGATAAACGATTTCGGTAAGGATAATACATTAACCGACAACTGTGTATTAACCTATTTAATATTTGTGTTTATTTTGTAGCTTGGCAATTGGGAGCTTTGTAGAGGAATACAATAACAAAGTACAAATTGTGTCATTAGACGAAGAAGTATCGGAATTCAGTCCTAAGAGCACATTTGATCATCCGTATCCAACGACCAAAATTATGTGGATTCCTGATAGTGTATGTGTTGTGTATTGTACCATAGATGTTATTCATTTTTAATTGTTATTGATAAGTTTCATACCAAACTTTGTTTGCATTATAGAAAGGAGTTTTTCCCGATTTATTAGCTACAAGTGGTGATTATTTACGAATCTGGAGAGCAGGTGAACCAGAAACAAGGCTGGAGTGCATTCTTAATAATGTGGGTATTTAAATTTAAATAATTTCCCCAGTGATTATTTGTTTCATTACTTAATTTCAATATTAAAGTTTTCAATATTATATTATTTTAATTATAATTTAAAAAATAGAATATAGGTATATTCTGAATTTTTGTAAATTTTAGTATTTCAATAATATTTCTTGTTTAATGATGTTTTTAGAACAAGAACTCAGACTTCTGTGCGCCATTAACATCATTTGACTGGAATGAAGTTGATCCAAACTTAATTGGTACATCAAGCATAGATACCACATGTACAATTTGGGGTCTGGAAACTACTCAGGTAATTTTATCAACAATATTTAATTTGTAAAAATAGTTTTATATTATACTGATAATTTTTTAAAAATAAATTCTTAGATTGTCGGACGAATTAATTCTGTTGCTGGGCATGTTAAGACTCAACTTATTGCTCATGATAAAGAAGTGTATGATATAGCCTTTAGTCGTGCTGGAGGTGGCCGTGATATGTTTGCTTCAGTTGGTATGAAAACACAAAATTCAAATATATTTATTACTTTCTAAAACCTAATTTATTTTATTACAGGGGCCGATGGTTCAGTTAGAATGTTTGATCTGCGGCATTTGGAACATTCTACAATAATTTATGAAGATCCTCAGCACTCTCCATTACTTAGGCTTGCATGGAACAAGCAAGATCCCAATTATCTTGCTACAGTTGCTATGGATGCATGCGAAGTAAATAATTGTTATTTTATTTACTTCTTTATTTATTAAATTTGAATTTTTTGTCCAAAGGTTATTATATTAGATGTCAGAGTGCCTTGTACACCTGTTGCTAGATTAAACAATCATAGGGCATGTGTTAATGGAATCGCATGGGCTCCACATTCATCTTGCCATATATGTACTGCTGGTATGTATATTATGTAGTTACAATATGTTTCTTTATTTTAATATGACAAATCATAACCACTATTTTTTATTCAGGTGATGATCACCAGGCCCTTATATGGGATATCCAACAAATGCCTAGGGCTATTGAAGATCCAATCTTAGCATATACAGCTGCAGAAGGTGAAATCAATCAAATTCAATGGGGTGCCACTCAACCAGACTGGATCGCCATTTGTTACAACAAGTCTTTGGAAATATTACGAGTGTAGTAATACTGTTGGACTGTAAATGTTGTAAATGCATTATTATTATATAATATACTGTTTTTATTTTTACCAAATTTTTCACACCAATACAAATTATTTGACTCAAATTTTACTAACAAGGCTTACAGTTTTTATTTCTTACTCATGATTTATAAGAGACCGTGATTTATTTTTTATTGATGGTTAATTTGTATTTATGTTTTCCTGAGTTATATTATACTAATGATTTTTTACAACATAGTCCAATACTTTGTATTATTCATATTTATAGTATAAAATGTATTTTATTAACAGCCCGCCGGTAGATGATTTTTAGCCTGTATTTATAATGAAGAAAAATACTTTTTTAGTAATAATGTATAATTTAGAGTGTCGACATTTGGATTTTCAATTGTTGTAAGTTAGAAAAATAATTATAATAATAAATGGTATATATCATAAATTTATTTTTATTATTCAAATAGTGGTGTCCAACACATGTATGTTTAAGCAAATATTATGTAAGATCATTCATTCGCGATATGTAAATATTTACCAATTATCAATAATATTAATTACTTTTTGACGATTGTGTGATTTTTTTTTTTTTTAATTTTTTATGGTAAATTTAATTTTTGCTAATCGCATTTGTATGAAAACGCAATAATTAATTTTAATATTATTATACAGTGTGGTGTCAGTGTAAATGCAACAACTATTCAAGTAACCCACTGTTAGTATTTTAAGTATAATTAATAAATAGTTATTTACTAGTAACATGTAAGTTATTAATACTTAAAGTCAACTGTTTTAATGATAACAATTAAATCATTTTAATCCATTTTATACAATATTATCAATTGTGCACATTAACTAATACCTCATTATTTTGAGCTGCGCATTATTAAATTAAACTATACTTATAGATACTAGACATGTTTTCTAATAAAATAAAGTGATACAAGATAAAAAAAATTGCATATTTAAATGAAATAAATAGAAAAATAGTTGAATCTTAGTCTATCGCATGAGTAAAAAACGATTAATTAAAATTTACAATTACATGTTTTTATGCGTTTCTTTAAATAATATGAAGTATAAAATTATACACTTGTTGAAAATATCACACATTTTTTGATTGAAGTTGACTTTTCTGAAATATTGCAGTTAGTCGTAAACAATTTCAACATTGGGTGATTAAATAATTATAAAATCTCTAACTGTTCAAGACAAAACGAAATGTGTTAAAGTGCTTCAAAACTATGATTACTATAAACATATTTTGTACACATCAATGTCAAACTATCATAATTATTATATATTTATAATATTTATAATAAATGTAATTTTTTTTAATGAGAAATCTGTGTATTTTGGTTTATTTAAAAAGCCATTTGATCAATATTTAGTAGTGGTCAAAATAACTATTAACAATTATTACAAAAAAAAAAAAAAAAACTAAGGGCCGTTCTTACAATATCCGGTTAAAGTTAACCGACACTTAACCGGCTGAATTCTGCCGGTAATAAAATCTGTTATCAGTCGGTTAGCGTTAATCGACACTTTACCGGATATCGTAAGAACGGCCCTAAGTATTATTATTTACTTATTATCTGTTATAACTCTTATAATATGAAAGTTATTTTTTAGGTTACTTATATGAAAGCCCTCTATTGGAAACTGAAATGAAATCACTGAACCTAATTAGTATTCAATTATTTAACTTGTTTTAAAATGTATTAACAATACATTATATATATATCAGTCATATTTTAGTACAATATTGAAAAATAGTACATTTATTAAAATGCCAGTATAAATTATTATAGTTTACAATTATTGAAAATGTGTGTACACAATATTATATTGTGTATGTAAGTAGACAATTATTATTTGAATTAAATTGTTGATTTCAAGTATAATGTGGATAGACAAAATAAAATAATTGTTATTATTGTATAAAAATTAAAAAATGTTTATGTTGACAAAAAGTGACTTATTTTTTTATAAATATGTCAGTGGCTCTTAACACTTGGATATCTAATAGATAGATGTAGCAGTCACTGCATCTTTAAAATAATATAGTAAATACCAATATAACAGGAATAACTAAAAATTATTAATAATAGACCATGTCCTAATGACAGATTATAATCTCTGAATCCTGATGAGAATATTGCTTGTTGAAATCGACCATTAGCATTAAATATTAAATATGTTATCAACAATTAATAAATTTACTCTAAAATTAGTTAAATTATTTACATTGATTAAAATTCTTACATTTTAGTGTAGGTAATTGGTTGTTGTGTATCAACTATCATGGCGATATTGGCATACTTATTATGAATGTTTGATATTTTATTAGATTATTAATAAATAGTTATAATTGATCATTGTTTTTTTGTGAGCTTAGAAGTTTATAAGTTAAACATAAAAAAATCTGAATGAAAAATAATATAAACATGATAAGTTATTACATAACATTTTAAATAATATATAATATACGCATTATTACAATTATTCAACAAATACTGCTATATTTTCAATTTATTTCTCTTCAAATTTGCACCCGGTCCTTAAATTTGATCCCCCCCCCCCCATGACTTTTATATGACGAAAAGAAAATGTATAATTGAACATGTATAATTTTAACAGTCCATAAACAAATTAATGGACTACAGTTATCAGTACGTCTTATAGGTTGTATATAATAAAAGTAGGTTAGCTTAATTAATTAATTCAATTAATGATATATCGAATTCGATAACTTATGCACAAAAGTACCTATATCACAGTTATAAAGATGTTTATTGCTTATGATTCGAAAAATGAATAATACTATTGATTTGTTAATTATTTTATTAATACTATTAATATTACTGTGTAGATAAAATATGTAATGCCAATTATTTTTCATAAATATTATGTATCTATATCATTCAAATTTCAAGTATAAAATATTAATGGCCTACAATAACTAAAATTAGAAAACCTCAGTTCGGTTAATTTTTATATCTTTAACATAGTACTCCGCAGTGTGTAAAATAGACAGATCACAATTCACAGTTAGATTGAAGTTATTTTGTTGTGGTTTAAAAATATTATTCTTGGGCACTTGAAACATTTAAAGTAGTTTATTATTAGATTATTATTATTATATATATTTTATACACAATGGCATTTTAAATTCTGAGCGGAGTGATGAATGTATTGATTTTACAACGATGTATGTTTTTTTTTTACATGATTAGGTTTCTAGGCTGGATATAGAATCTTTAATTTCTAACCGATTTTGCGTAACGCTTTGTCTATTACCACAGCAACGAATAAAATGTAAAAATTACTTACAATTAATATGGTTACCTAATTATTAATACATATTTATGATACAGAGTTTGTGTTTATGTTACACGATCACAATTTGTATGTGTCTTTCATCACCTTTTTATAATGCTTTGATTATAATGCTATTGGTGATATTTTTGAAGGATTAAATCTGCTTAGACCTATAAGTGCACATAATATGGCCCTGATGGAATACCTCCTATAATTTTACGTAATTTCTGTTATTTTTTAGCATTACCTATTTACGTACCTATATCTTATTTAAATTATCTCTATCTTCCAGCACTTTTCAGTTTTCCTACAATTTGGAAACCTATTTTTATTCAACCTATTTTTAAATCTGATAATAAATCAAATTCATAGATAAATAAATAACTACAGACCAATTTCAATTTTGTCTACGATCCCTAAGTTTTTTGAAAAAATACTAGCACCTAAAATGTATTACTGTTTCAAAAATATATTTATAAATTAACAACATGGGTTTAGACCCGATGGATCTACTATGACACGCTTAGTTTCCTTTCATTCTTTTTTTGCTGCAATCAGTTGAATCTGATTTACAAGTTGATGTAATTTACACAGACCTGAAAAAAAGCATTCGATACCTAACATGATTCTCTTGTTAGTTGTTAGCAAGCTAAAACTATTTGCTGATCATTTGTTATCATAGTTAAATTCATATCTCACTAGGTAGGTACCTACTCAATTATTGTAAAAATACATAATTATTATTCTTCTCCCATTACCGTTAACTCGGCCCTCGGTTGGCTAAAAGGTAGGTACCATTCTCTGCGGCTATTTAACGTAGGTACCTATGTATTAACGATCCGTCTCAATTTTAGCATCAACTTTTTATCATCGTTTGAATTTAAAAATTGTACGATATTTGATATTTTGTTGTATTTTCAAAACGATTAACCGTACTCTTGAAAAATGCAAAAATTATCAACATCACTTGTTATACTATTATGTAAAAAGTTAACTTTTTTTATTATATTATAATTATTTAACTAATTAATAATTATTACCGGCTCAAATTAATATAATAAATAGGGACCAAGTGCAAGTATAGGTACCTACCTAACTAATATACAAATATATAAGCATCAATGAAATAAAAATGATGTTAAATATTAAAAATAAAATAATATTTTAATATAGGTAGGTGTATCTATATTGGAAACTTACATTGTCAAATAGGTTTTGCAATTTTTTTATAAAACACCTTGGAAATTTATTTAAATGTTATTTCTTATCATTTATTTATGCAGCAGCTGCTATAAGGTTATAAATATTTATTGTAAATTAAAATACGTCCGAAGTCCAATGAAACGGTGTGTATAACATTATGAAAAATAATACAACACTGCTGCACATCCATTGGCGATGGATTGCTATTCAATTATCATTTAGCGATAACTCGTCTCGAAATCATACGCGTCCGTTCAACTCATAAGTACATAGACATATAATATATATATATTTGTCTATATGTATAGTACTATAGTGTATTCACAATATACATTCCAAGTAGTTATATGATATATTATATATATATACATAATAAATATATAATAGCGAATAGCCGGTGCCTGGTATAATATCATATACCTACGTGATGGAACGTATAATAATATAAATAACAAGTGTAGCTGCGCGTGTATAATATATTAATATAACAAATTGAGATGAATTTCTTCGTGTTCTATATTATAAACATTTAATCACTTCGACCTCTAACTCGAGTTCATCGAAGTCGGTTTGTAAAAAAAAAATAATAATAAAAGTACCTAATAAAAAAATTGATGAAACGATTAAAGAAAAAAAAAACGACGACAACGGATGCGCGACCTGTTGACTGCTGTCATAATATGGCTCATAGCTCATGCTGAGTACCTACATACCTACACTTTATTGAACAATTTTATATTATACATTTTTACTAATTACTTAATAGCGGTACCTAGTTGTTTAAAATTGTTTTCACAGTAATGGTCATTTAATATTTAGATAAGGTTGTACGGTTTGGTTATTTTTAGGAAAATTATGATTTTGTTGGAGTTCTCTTTATCAAGCTCAAGTGCTTCATATAAGGGATCCGGTATATTTAAGGGGTTCATACCCACTTCGCCGAATCCCAATTTGTCGACATCTCAGTTCGACGACAAGTTTTATAATATTTAGAAAATGGAGTGGTTCAAAATTAAATCTCAAAAAGATCACGACTTGTTAGTGGTGAAAAACTATATCCATTGAATCGATAGAATACTAGATCAAACTGAACATTATAAATGCATAGATAATTGCGGTGGTCGTATTGAGTATATAGATATAATAAAATACCATATATACATAGAAGGATAATTTGCGGGCGACACTCGAATTGCCTCCCAAATTCAGGTAGGTAACTTTTTTCACTCGAATTGCCTCCCAAATTCAGGTAGGTAACTTTTTTCACTCGAATTGCCTCCGGGTGTTTTCGGAGGCAATTCGAGTATACCCAAACAGTCTACTCGAATTGCCTCCCATAGTATACTTAGATTATCGATAGTTTTAACTATCGATGATATCGATTATATCGATTTCCATAATATGTTCAAAAATATTATTTTAAGACATACACGATCACTGATTATCAGTTAAAGATTAGTCCGTCATCACCGTTCAACACAGTCAGTTTCGTAAACAACAATAATTACACGCAGTGTTATAAAAATGAACGTTATTAGTGAAAAAGGCAAAACAATTTTAATTTGTGATGGTTTTAAGTTTGGATTCCAAAAGTCCAAAATTATTTGATGTATTGACTATTTATTATTTGTATAATTATTAATTATTATTACACCTGACAGTCTATTTACTAAAATAATATTTTATGTATTATTTTCTCAGTGTATTTAATATGTAAGGTTATACCTAAATCGATTAATTATACCTATCGTAGGCGATTCTAGTACAAGGGGGTCACTACTTTTTCGACTACTTTTTTTTCGGGAGGCAATTCGTGTAACCTTTTTAAAAAAAAATCATGGGAGGCAATTCGAGGGTCAAATGGGAGGCAATTCGTGAGCGCCCAATTTGCGAAACCTGTATACGAATATAAAAACCTATACATATATTATTACCTGTATTATTGACGATTTGTATTAAATAATATGATATATTTACAATTTTATACGAACTATTACACATTTTTTTACATATTTTTTTTTTTAATATTATGATATATTTATACATTTATTTAGCCGCAGATATATTGGCCAATTGGGAATATATGAATTGGAAGTCAGCAAATTGGGTTTCGGCGATGTGGGAAGACAAGGTTTAAGGATGTTCTGATATCTGTATAATTACGACAATAAAGAAGGACATATTTGATGGTTAGAGAGTTCCCGCAGGTTATACATTAGGTAGAGTATTAGACAGTATCTTCCATCTTCGTGTCTCATCAGATAACATTATTGTAAAACGGAAAATGATCACAAGACACACATTTCATACTCAATATATACCTATTCTCAATAATATATAGTATTTACTATGTACAAATTAATGATTGTAATATTATATAATATTATTACTATAATTATATATTTATATCAATATTTCCGCGTTTTAGCCTGCGACTATAATCATATTATTATAGTGAGCCACTGATGATTATAGAAATGTCCTATAGTCCTGCCACAAAATATAAGATAACATATTAACATTTATTATTTTGTTAAATAAGTAGGCGTTATTCAACTTCTATAGTTATACGGATTACGGGAGTATAAACAGAATATGTTGTTGTGACACTAAATGTACGGATATCCATATCATTGATTAAAATATTAAATAGTATATGTTTTAATCAATGCCCATATTATATTGTATTTTTTTTTTGTAGCGATTTATTATTTTAAACTCTGACAGCACGCTTTTGACATTATATTATACGCGAGTCACGGCAATCCACAGCTTCAATACTGCACTCGTCTATTCGTGTTCGGTTTTAGAAAACTATAAAGCTACAATATAATCTAAGGGGATTTAATATTATGTTCATTACAATGCATACCATGATATCCACCATTAAATAATATTATTATCACACTATGGGTTGAAATTAAAAAAATATATAGTTTATAATAGGCGGTATGCCATTTTAACGGACATAATGACATAATGTAGCAAAGGTATAGCTTAACGGTGCAGGATTGCAATTGACGGGTAGATCTTAGACGATTTTAAAGTCGAGCTATTTCCTCCAATAATTTTCATCTACTGTTAATTTTCCGCTGATAAGGAATTAAGAAAATAATAATAAATATATTTCTAAGTAAAATTATATTATAAAAAAGGGGGTCAAGTGGATGTCGCTCCGTTGTACAGTAGGTTAAAAGTAGTTCACTGTATAATGGATGGTATTAAATTTGAATTCAATGATATAATACCATTGTATACGAAAAACGATTCTGAGCGGAGACAGTATGTCAGTCTAGGATATTTTAAATTATATTGGTATATTGTTATTATACGGTAGCAGGTAAGTTGAATTAATATTATTCATATTATTTAATTATTAACCTAAAATTATCAGTGATGGTGGAAAAATATTATTATATATACTTTTAGTCGTTAATAATGATTTTAATATGTAATTTCCAAATTTGAACTTAAAATATCTGTAAAAAATAACTGTGTTTATATATTTTTATATTTTTTGGTTACAGAATGAACTATTAATGAGAATCTTTGTTTTAAATTTTCAATCCTTAGTTATAAAAACTGAACATCATATAATTTTATAATTACAATGATTCATAATTTTAGAGATTTTGATAAATTTTGACAAAATTCAAACTTTAAATGCTTATAAAAAAAAATTGTGACTTGGTATTTTTAATATTTTTCAATTGCTATTGTAACAATAGCCTAACCCCTATATAAGGAGCCTTATTTTACATTTTCAGACTTTTCGATCCAACAAATAAAATTTTATTGATATTTACAAAAAAAAACTAAAAAAAATTGGAAACTGAAAATGTCCGTAAACATCTCAAAACAATTCAAAATATTTCGTAAATTTTATCGTGTATAGAAAATGCTAATATAAACAACCAGTGAAAAATTCATGTATCTACGGTCATTAATTTTAGAGTTACGCCAAAAACCAAAATCGATTTTTTCTAAAACCGATTTTGCGTTAAAATTTCCGTTTTTCCTTAATTTTTAGTTTGTTTTTCCTGGAGCTTTTGAAAATTATTGGGAATTTTAAAAAATGACCTCCCGAATGCACCAACTAGATTCACTTTTCCATCGAATAAGATACTGAAGTTGGAAATCGAAGCATTATTTCGACTACTTAGCGTGGTACACAGACACAAAAAAAAAATTTTAAAAAATAAAATAAAAAACACACATCATTGTAAAATCAATACATTCATCGCTCCGCTCAGAATCTAAAATGTACCTTTGAATTATTAACATTTATAAATAAAATAAAATATGTACCTACTACCTAGTCATAGAATCGATCATGGTAGACTAAAATTACGATGTTACGATAATAAGTCTGCAGTCACACTCCCTTTATAAATTATAATACACAGTACACAACGCTACAACACTGGAGCTGACTAAATATTTTAATATTTGGATAAAAATTGACATAATCATTTTAGTAAAAAAAAAAAATGTTTGAAGGAAAATGGAATCCACTTTTCTTTTGTGGGGAGAAAATGAACACTGGAAGTATTTATTTTTTTTGTAGGAAAGTGAACCAACCCAAAAGTCCTTTTGTTAGATATGCGTCAATATTTCGCCGAAAATAGTTCCCGTGACAGTTGTTCACGGCTTCACATGTCTAATACGACTATAATAAATTGTTCGCAAGACGTGTATAGCTGCTGAGGCACCTAGTGAGGTTCGTGTATAGTTTTAAGTTTTGCATGTCAGAGATTACCTCTTTTTTCTCCCCTTGAGCATTATCTGGTACATGCGGTTATATGATAAAACCTTTTGATGACTTTGTCATTATTCACATGAATACCACCATTGGCTTTCGTGTATATGAATATATATATTCTGTACCCACTACCCAGTCTTGTAAAGTATTCGAATAAATGTATTCAAATACTTTTTTTTTTATTCGAATACGTATTCTGAATAGTATTTTTTTTTCTTATTCATTAAAAAATAATTTTTTTCAACTTGAAAAATAGTTCATATTTATGACAAAACAAATTGTTTTATTAAAAATCGGGCACAATATAAGTTATAAACAATAGTTTTTCTCTTTGAATGAAATTTCATCGACCCACATTAATTTCCAACCATTCCAAAACTGATAAATATTAGCGGGCGGGGAGGAAGGAATGTTCTAATAGTATTCGAATAGTTTTTCGAATATTCGAATGTATATTTAGAATTTATTTTTTTAAATGTATTCTAATACAGTAATACGTATTCTGAATAAAAAACAAAAGTATTCTTTACAAGACTGCCGCCACTACCCCGGTCATTTTTTGCTTACCGAAAGCCATTAGCAAAGTAATTTAATATTTATTACGGTCAAATAAAATAGATACTGGTGTCTGGTTGATTGAATTTGTTAAAACCTATACACTAATAACTACACTGTATATTGTATGATACTATGGTTTGTGTGACAGCCCCATAAAAAGTTCGATAACAATTGCAGGTAATCGATAAGATTTTAAAACGTTTTTGCAATAAGCCACATTTCACTCTCATCAAATAGCTAGGTGTTAAAGATGCCTCATGTAATATCGTCACTGACGTATAGATTACAACATAATATCTAATATATTACATGATAATCAAAAATCTTATTATTTTAATATTTTTCAATTATTATTTTTTTTATGAACATTTTATACTCGAACAACCGAACTATTTTCGGCTGACAATCATTTATGCGATACCGTTAGAACATATTATTATACATTTAATAGATACCTACATATTTCGGACAAACCTATTTCTGTGAAATGGCATATATTCTCACATGAAAGTTATAAAAGCACAATAAATCACAATAATATCATAAAATATTATATACTTGGTAAATTTTAATATCATATCCTGACAGACCGTCTTTGCACAGAATCGCTTTTCGTATACAATTTAAATTTAACAGCATCCGTTATAGTGACCCACTTGTAACTTAATGTAAAGCAGAGCTTCATCCTATATCTATACTTAAATGCATTTTTTAATCTATAATATTATATGTAAAAGCCATTATCATCGCTATTTCTTAAAAAAAGACAAAACGTACCTATATATGAACATGAAATTTGAAATTTATACTTACTGTGTTTTGTGTTTATTTTATATTTTTTAGTTACAGTACCTATATAGTAAATAAGAAGTTGAAAATTTAAAGTATCAATGATTAATTATTGGTTATTAGTTTTTGAGTTACACCAAAAACTGATTTTGCGTAAAATTGCCTGTTTTTCCTAAATTTTTATTGTTTTTCCCGATATTTTAAAAGTTCTGAGAATTTTAAATTTTGACATCTAGTACAATTTGGATTCAATTTTCTATCAAAAGCCATCCTCAAAGTTGAAATAATGCATTTATCGCCCCGCTCAGCATCTTAAAGCTCTGGGGGATCTGTTCCAACAGATCTGTTCCATCACAACCCTCAAAACCACGCTGCTGAATCCAACCACTTGAAAAACTTGAAAAAATACCGTCCAAATATATCACAATGTTTTAAACTCACTCACCCAAATGCATAATGCTAAATTACCCAAACGGGAAATACATTGCAATTTTTGCAAACTCGCCGAAACGCATACCGTTCATTGTAGTTATATACTTATATCTAATATATTATTACTATTATTTTATGTGTCATGTGTTTTCAATTTCCAACTCTTAAGACCATATATATATATATACAGGGTTGGGCACTTTTCAATTACAGTAATTCAATTACAGTAATTCAATTACTTAAGTAATTTGTAATTGGTAATTAATTATAAAAATATTTATGTAATTTGTATTTGGTAATTAGTTATTAAATGTTGATGTAATTTGTAATTGGTATAAAGAATTACAATTTTTCAATGATAAAAATTTAGAATTTAGGATTTTCTACAATGTACAATATATATATAACTTATATAGCATAAGTTTTATCGAACATTCGGCACCGATACTAAAAGATAATTTTATGATGAACATTACTACAAAATACAGATAATATAGTCTATAGACTTGTAGACAGATATAATATTATACTATCTTAATTGTCCATGTTCTATGTATACATTGACAATCGTACTGTACGATGTACAAATTGTACACTTCGTGTCTACGTACAGGCTTTAGTAACCATCTCGTTGTCGTCCGTCACTGAATAACGTCTTAAAAATTGATACTTTAAAATTTTACTTTTTAAATTTTATTTATCCAACGGTGACACGTTGGAATTCTATGTTTGACTCTCTTGATCATTTAATAACGTTAAGATTTAAATTAAATAATGTCGTTAAATGCCTTAATTTAAATTTTGTGTTTAAGGAATCTGATTATGAATACTTGGAGGAATTAGTTAAGGTTTTAAAGCCAATAGCACAGGCATTAGACTATTTACAAGCTGAAAAAAACTGTTTTTACGGTCAACTAATACCAACTTTAATTTCTTTAAAACTTCGTCTTGAAGAATTAAAAAATCAAAAATTACGCTATTTATTTAATCTGATTTCTCCTTTATGTAATAAATTGCATGATAGATTTAAAAATTATTTTAATTTATCACATGAAGCTGATGATGCTATTTTGGCTACGTGTTTTCATCCATTATTTAAAATGCGATGGATTCCGAAAGGTCTAACTGAAGCTGATAAAGAAAGAATACAGTTGTTATGTATAAATGCTGCTAAAGAAATAAATATACCTAATAATGAAATTTCTACTTCCGATATATCCGACGATGAGGGCAGTTTTTTAATTTGCATGTCACCAAACCGCAGTAACGCTTTAACAGATTCCTCAACAAGTATTGAATTACAGATATTGCAATTTTTTAATGACAAAAATAAAAGTTTAACGTGTTTAAACAATTATCCTGTTGTTAAACAATTATTCATTAATTATAATACTAATATTTGTTCGTCAGCACCGGTAGAAAGATTGTTTTCATTTGCTGGCTTTATAATGGCACCTACTCATCGTTCCCGGTTGTCTGACGAACAATTCGAAAAACTCGTATTTTTAAAAGGTAACCAAAATTACGGGGTTATCTAATTTTTCTATATTTTCTATATTATTTTTAAATGTAATTGGTAATTGTAAGTAATTCAATTATGTAATTTGTAATTTGTAATTAAATGTTCTACAATCATGTAATTTGTAATTTGTAATTAATTACTGGTATTTTGAGTAATTTGTAATTTGTAATTAATTACTTTTTTTTGGTAATTTGCCCATCCCTGTATATATACATAGAGAGCTAGGTCATAATATATTATAGTCATTATATAGCTACTGGTCTGGGTGTACTGTAGCAGGGTGTCTGGGTGCACGCAATCAATTATATAGAAATAAAAAAATTGGAATGTTTTTTTTTTTGTTTGTAATTGACATCTCTTCATGTCTTAACTGGCCTAGGGCCATAATAAAATATATACTTTATAATATAGGTGTGTAAATAATATACTACCTAATATTAGAATACTTCACGTCTGCACTCGTTACAGTAACTTATTATTAAATTATGACAATATATTATATAATCATATAGGTATACCATTTCGTAAAAAACTAATTGTTTTTAAATATTAGATAGGTATAGGAACATATGGTTTTTTTCAACTATCACATGTGTCGAAGTGCTCTGTTGTCTAGTATGTTCAATTATTGCGCATTGGTGGTAGGTATACCTACCTATATGCAGAAAAAACTATCATTATTTTTATAACGCATAAGATATAAGTTATAAATATTTTAGTCCATCATTGATATTTATTCGGTACAATTTTATTTGACCCCCTGACTCCTGAGTGCGAGTTTGGAAAGCATTCACTTATACTCACCATAGTTAATAAGAAATGGTATAAAATTAAATATAATATTTCACGACCAAGGCACTGACACTCCACAGAGATTAATTAATTTATAAAAATTGTTAAAATATCATACATTAGTTTATTACACTATTTAGTTCCTACGGTTATTAGAATTACAACAAAATAACTAAAATTGATATTTTTAATTTAAATAACCAATTTTGTAAAAATATTGAATTCAAACAATTATTAAAAATAATGTTGAATACCTATGCATTTTCGATATTTTTTAATTGATGAAAGAACAACTAATGGGAACCTTATATAAAATTGTCAACATGTTTGACCAATAACATAATTTTTACCATCATAAATAGAAAAAGAAATTTAAAAATAGCAAAATTAGCAAATTTCAAATTATCTATATAATTGCTATAAATAGATAGCTTAAAAAGTGCTAAAATATTTTCAAAGTTATATCAATAGCTTAGAAAATGCTGATATAAATATTTAGTGATTATTAAAAACAATATCAATTTTGTTCAAAACTGGCGTTGCGTAAAAATTCCTATTTTCTATATTTTGAATATTACTAGTTAGGAATCTATATTTGTGATATCCCCAAAGATCAAATTGATCAATGTGCTACCAAAAACTACCTTCAATTATGAAAATTAAAGCATTTTTACAACTCCAAAAGGTGATGAATAATGATAAACAAAAAAAAAAACAAGAAAAAACCATTCATTATTGTAAAACTATACAAGAATATATACATAATATAATATTAGATTCAACTCTCCGCTCAAAATCTAATATAGAAAAATACCATCATTCGAATAGATAGGAATGAATTACAATAATTGGAAAAAATTATCGATTATCAAAATTATGATTGAATTTTTGAATACATTAACGTGTCAACGTGTATGTACGTATACTAAACATATTATTGTTGTAACTAGAAGCGATTGATCCATGTGGGTAGGTATTGTGTTGTTGTAAAAACTATACATAAAATATTTTTATCTAACGATAAACTCTAGTTATAAAGGTCAAATACGGTTATTTGGAGTTGATAATATTTATCTAATGATTTTAAACTTTCCGTTATACAATTATTATTTGAATTTAGAACTTAATACTATTATTATATTATGCATATTATATATTTCTTTTTATTATTATTTTATTTCGTCGACGGCATGGGTCATTGGGAGTAGTATAAAAAGAAGAGTTCTGATGTCACATTCGCTCATCCACTCATCAGCACATCAGCTCACTGCTCACCCGCTACGTGACCCGTGGGTTGTGGGTGAGCGGGTGAGCTGATGAGCGGGTGAGCTGATGTGCTGATGTGCTGATGATCGGATGTGACATCAGAACTCTCCTTTTTATACTACTATTGGGTGACCACAAAATAATTTTCTTTTACATACTTATTTGTTTATTATATTTATATACAATTAAGAAAATAATAGAAAAATAAAGTAATAATTTTATTCAGCGTGGTTTTCAACTTTTCATAATTAAATTATAAGGAACCTACTAATTAGGATATTATGTTATACCTAAAATAATTACGCATTATAATACACGGCTGGTAAAAATATAATATAATAAGTTTGGTAGGTAAGCTTATTAAATATAATATATACTGTTATAAATTAATGTAGGTATCTACATATCTAGACATGATGATATGATATAGTTAGTAGTATATTCAACGTACCTACTTATATATATATATAAAATATAACGCAGTATAATATAAAGGTTATCTTATATAGGTAATAAAGAGGTATATAAATAGTATATTAGTACATATTTCTAACAATACCTATATATAATGGTACACTAACTATAGATAATTCTATAGTAGACACCTATTATAAGTTATATATACCAGAAATATCTAACTGGCATATTGTATTTTTTTTTGTGTCTGTGTACACGAAAAGTAATTGAAATAATGCTTTGATTTACAATTTAAGTATCTTTTCTGGTAGAAAAGCGAATCTAGTTGGTGCATTCGGGAGGTCGAAATTTAAAATTTCCAATAGTTTTCGAAAGCGCCGGGAAAAAAAAAAAAAAAAAAAGGGGGTCAAGTGGATGTCGCTCCGCTGTACAGTAGGCTACAAGTAGATCACTGTACTATAATGGATGGTATTAAATTTGAATTCAATGATATAATATCATTGTATACGAAAAACGATTCTGAGCGGAGACGGTATGTCAGTCTAGGATATTTTAAATTATATTGATATTGTTATTTTACGGTAGCTGCTAAGTTGAATTAATATTATTCATATTATTTAATTATTAACCTAAAATTATCAGTGATGCTATAAATATATACTTTTATTGATTTTAATATGTAATTTCGTCCAAATTTGAACTTAAAATGTCTGTAAAAAATAACTGTGTTTAAATATTTTTTAGATTTTTTGATTACAGTATGTACTATTTATTAGAATCTTTATTTTAAATTTTCAATCCTTAGTTAAGAAAACTGACCATTTTATAATTGTTTAATTACAATGATTGATAATTTTCGAGATTTTGATAAATTTTGTCAAAATTCGAACTTTAAATGATTATAAAAAAAATGTGTGCCTATGTATTTTTAATATTTTTCAATTGCTATTGTAATAATATATCAGGAGCCTTGTATTAAATTTTCATTATTTTTGGCCCAACAAATAAAATGTAATTGATATTAATAGAAAAAAAAACTAAAAAATTTGAAAACTGAAATCGTCCGTAAAAAGCTGAAAAACAGTCAAAATATATTCAAAATTAGATGGTGTATAGAAATAGCTTATATAAACATTCAGTGAAATTTTCATGCATCTACAGTTATTTGTTTTGAATTGCAACAAAATAAGAAAATCGCTACATGAGAAATCGAGTGAATATCTAATCTTGTACAAATTTGAACTTAAAATGCTCATAAAAATTTATTATGACTTGCTTATAAACTTTTTTTATTGATAAAATTAGGCAAACTTATGAGGAATCTTGTATTACATTTTCAAACCTTAGATTTAAAAAGAAAAAATTTTATGAATTTCTAACTCAAAATAAATTGCACATTTTCGTCATTTTTACGTATTTTGTCAAAATTTGAACTTTGATTACCTATAAAAAAAATTGTGACTACGGATTTTTAATATTTTTCATCTGCCTTTGAAACTATATATTAGAAGCCTACTATTAAATTTTCAAGATTTTTTACCCAACAAATAAAATTTTATTGACATTTATAGAAAAAAAAACTAAAAAAATTGGAAACTGAAAATGTCCGTTAACAGCTCAAAATAAGACAGAATATTTTGAAAATGATATGGTGTGTAGAAAATGCTTATATAAACATTCGGTCAAAATTTCATGTCTCTACGGTCATTTCTTTTAGAGTTATACCAAAAACCAAAATCGATTTTGTCGAAAATTGGTTTTCCGTAAAAATTCCCGTTTTTCCCATAATTTTTCATTTGTTTTTCCAGGCGCTCTTGAAAACTACTGGGAAATTTTGACTTTTGACCCCCAAAGTACCAACTAGATTCACTTTCCTATCAGAAAAGATACTATTGAAGAAAATCGAAGCATTTTTTCTGTCCTAAACCGTGATGACAGACACAAAAATAAAAAAAAAATAAAAAAAAAAACACACATCATTGTAAAACCAATACATTCATCGCTCCGCTCAGAATCTAAAAATAAGGAAAAATGGAAATTTTATACTCAACATTTTTTTTTTAGGTTTTTGATTTACCGATTTTGGCTTTTTGGTATATTTTAAAAAAAATAACTTTATTTAGATACATTACATTTTCAGTAAAGTTTATAATAGAATTTTTTATACAGACAAATACACCATAACATTTTCAAAATAATCTGACTCATGTTAAGCTATTTATACTTTATAGACATGACATTTTTGATTTTTATTAGTTTTTTTTAAATTTAATTTAATACAAAAGGCTGTCGCCTGTCGGTGAAAAAAAAAATTGAACGTAAATCCACAATAATTTTTTATAAGTGTCTGAAGTTAAAATTTTGACAAAATTCATCAAAATCACGAAAATTTGAAAATGTAGTACAAGGCTCCTCACATATTGTTACAATAGAAATTTAAGTCTTAAAAATACATATAGGCACGATTTTTTTTTATAAGTATATTATTATTTAGTGTTGAAATATTTATAAAATTTATCAAATTATTTTGTAATTAAAAATGTATAAATGTACAATTTTTGTATATAAGGATTGAAAATTTAAAATAAGGTTCCACGTAAGTAGGTTATTCTGTAACTAAAAATCTAAAAACACCGTTCTCATTTATACATATTTTAAGTTCAAATATGGACAAAATTTAACATTTAAACGAAAAATAAGAAATTAGATGTCTTGTTATAATTTAAAAATATTATTCCTGGGTAGGTTTAATACTTACAAAGACATTTTAAAATGTAATTTGCCCTGCTAAAATATAATTTAACCTACTGTTGAAGTAATAATTTCTAATAGTAAATTAAAGTCACAATAATATTATAAAATATAGTTAGTAATATCATACTTTGTTGAAAATTTATGCGGAATATTATTATTTTAATCTACAATGTAGGTTTTGATTGTATTAAACGACTGTCAACATTTTATGAAGTTGACATAATCATAGGTGAAACATATAGGTATAGAAATAAAATATTGTTCATTTTGTCTGGTTTACAATCAAGTATAAGTCGAAAATGAACCTTCAAAAATAAATGAACTATCAATAGTTCAAGTTCCTGATTTTTCCAGATATGGTTTTTTTATCCAAATTATAATATACACCAACATTGCTAAAATAACTATATATTATACATTAACAATAAGCAGTGCAACTGCAGATAGAATTTTTAACCGACTTAAAGTTGTTAAGCTAATCTTTGATCGACAATGACATAAGTATGACAATTCAATTTTGTAATATTAATAGCGTTGAAGCACCATAGCTCTAACCCCTGATCTCATTTAAATTATTAAGTATAATTTCTATACATTTTTAAAATGGAAAAACAGAAGAAAATATTACAATATATTTTTGAAGTGAAACTTTTAAACAGACGAAAAAAAAAAATTATCTCGCTTCACGGTCGGTCATGGTCGGGTGTCACTTTGAGATAGCATAATATAGTGCTCAATTCATAAAATTACCATAATCACGGTATAGCTGGTTCAATTCCTAGAAACAACATTTTTTGTCACGACCGTGACAGCCGATAATCTATTATGTTTATAAAAATATTAATTATTATTATGTTTGATTTAGCTAGGTTAATAAATATAATAACAATTAATATTTTAAATATAATAGATTTGGGTATTGTTTTTTTTTATTGTATTCCAATACAAACCTTATATTCTATCAGTTGAATGATTCTGAAAGAAATTTCACTTCATCCACGAGTAGGTAGGTTACACGCACAGTGTTACGGCTTAATCAAATTTGTAATTTAATTCCCCAGCCAGCAATAACGTTGTAATAAAATAATTGTATATAGTCTGTTTGCGACACAAGGTCGTCGCGGGTAAGAATAGGATAACAGCTTATCAGTAGGTTTCTATATCGTATCTAGTCATCATCGTTTTCACTTTTCGTTCCTAACTTTGTACATTTTTAAATTCAACGGACATGAGGCAGCAGTTTTACGTAGCATCGTTCTTTTTCCTTTGGTGCTCGAGCAATACGGTCATGTATACATAATTTCCAGCATCTGTCATTTTTATTTGGTTTTTGTGTATGTTCGTCTTCAAAGGGAAACAATTTCATCATGTTCTGTGTTTGGCACCGCATGCAGTCCTCAGTGGTAAATATCGTTCCGTAGTATTTGTCAATGTCACATTCATCATTATTCTCTCCTAGTCTAGGATGACACGAGGTCTACTTTGTCTGTTTTACCTGCCTTGCTGCACAGTGATAGTTGGCTCAACGCTCAGCTTTCCCGTTACTGGTAGCAGACTCAGCGTTGTCTAGGGTGAGAGGTGACTTCTGTGAGTAGGTTAGCGGTGGTACTGTGTGTGTGCGGGATCACACCTGTTATTTTTATTGTTGTATTTAAATAGTTACCTACAGATCCCGGCACCACGCACCCCATAACCTCACAATAGGTAGGTGGTGCACCACAAACATTTGTTATATTGTTAATTATTATCTGTGCCGTCAGGCCAGAATCACTCGTTGTACATTCATCTGTGCCACCAGGCCAGACACAGTATTATTAAATTGTTATATTGTTAATTATTATCTGTGCCGTCAGGCCAGAATCACTCGTTGTACATTCATCTGTGCCACCAGGCCAGACACAGTATTATTAAATTGTTATATTGTAAATTATTATTTGAGCTATCAAGCCAGAGGTTTAGTTTCACTGTTTTATTTAATTATTATCTGTGCCGTCAGGCCAGAATCACTCGTTGTACATTCATCTGTGCCACCAGGCCAGACACAGTATTATTAAAATCGTTATATTGTTAAATGTTATCTGTGCTTGTCAGGCCAGAAACATCATTTATTTAAACTATTGATATTTGTGCCATCAGGCAAAATTTGTATTATGTATTTGAATAAAGGAAAGTAAATTAAATGCTATTTAGTTTATATAACAACACCACCAGCGTAATTTCATTTTAACAAATACAGTCCACTAAACCGTTTACCAAAGCCAGCCTAATAAGCCCTTTGGTCCCCATCATTTTGATCCGGCCCGAAGGACCAAAAATAATCACTCGTTGTACATTCATCTGTGCCACCAGGCCAGACACAGTATTATTAAAATCGTTATATTGTTAAATGTTATCTGTGCTTGTCAGGCCAGAAACATCATTTATTTAAACTATTGATATTTGTGCCATCAGGCAAAATTTGTATTATGTATTTGAATAAAGGAAAGTAAATTAAATGCTATTTAGTTTATATAACAACACCACCAGCGTAATTTCATTTTAACAAATACAGTCCACTAAACCGTTTACCAAAGCCAGCCTAATAAGCCCTTTGGTCCCCATCACACAGTATTTTTTATTTTTACTGTTTTTACTATTTTTAAAAACTGGCTAAAATATAATATGGTGGTAATTCAATAATATTACTAATTTTTTATTTTTGCATCAGATTAGATGTACCATCTACTAAAAGAAAGAATGAAATACAAGATAAAAATATTAATAAAAATCAAGTAGCATTTACAGATTTAACTAAAATCGACAAGTGAGATTGTTTAAAATTTTAAATAATTGTTCTTTAAAATTGTTCAGGTAACATTTTATTAAAATTCAATTAATATTAACCTTTTTGTAAGTTTGTAAAATGTACTTTTGTTTTGTATTTAAATTAGTTATGTTGGTAATTTAGTATCAAAATTTGAATTAAATTAAGTAAATCGTGATCGAAATTGTCAGTTTTGGATTTAGTATAGGTAATTGGTTTCCTATACGTTGCAGTCGCGGTTGGGATGACACACAGTACTAAAATCCTGGGAAGGCACGCCACTGATTTTTCAATATATTGTAGAGTGTCTAGACATTTAACAATACATATAACATAAATTATACATTACTACTTAATGTCACAAGAATAAAATAAATAAATTGAATCATTTATTTTCACAGTTTGATATATAGGTTCCTACTGTGCCACTTTGAAGATAGATACTATATAGGTAGATTATACTAGATATTATGGTATAACAATGTGTTAGTAGGCTTGTAGGCATGCATGTGTACAAATATTATAATTTAATTAATATAACAAATAAGTTATCGTGATTTATTTTGTATACCTAATATATCTGGTGGACGGCTATCTTTTACTTAAAATGAACCTAACGTAGGACTATCGACATATTAGAGCCGGAAAATACGTATTATTGTTAGTACTGATTATAGATAAATCGACTTTACAACGCCGTTTCTAATTAAAATGTACAAATACATTTTTTAAATGTCTACATACATAGCACTATTTACAAATATTATAATAAATACCTACAATTATTGTTCGCCTAACAACCAGTTTACAATAGATTTTTGATTTGAATTTATTTAATATTTTTATCAATTATGTCTGAAGAAGCCCGGAGTTATTGTCATTACATAGGAAATATTTCTAAATTCATAATTGCCTGAAAATAATGGACATTAGCGTTATTTCCTTGTCAAAATCGTATAGGTAGGTACTGTCTAATTTGATCGGAAATATCATTATTGATTTACGTTAATTCCGTAATTTATGCCTTTGCTGGTAACATATATATGTTTAAGAACTTGGAAAATAGCACTTAAAATAAAAAAATATTTGTGCATAAACATTGTAATAAAATAATATATGAAATGCCAATTTTTATATTTTGGATGAAAAAAACAAATGTATGAATCTGATAGTATAGGAGTTTTTTCCTAGTCAATATCGTATACTGTCTAATTTGATCAAAAATATCGTTATTGACTAGTCATTAACGTTAATTTCTTAGGTAATTTACGACTATGCCGGCAACATCTATACTATTGTCTTGTAAGTTGTTTAACATACCTACCTACCTATTTCTGATTACAATTTGTCAACATTTTTGCATTTTCCAACTATTAAGTAGGTTGGTAGGTACCTATACCTTCATGCCTTTACATATTTTATATAATAGTTCCAAGTTTGTGGTATACTATTCATTAAAATGTTTAATAGTAGATCCTTATTAAAGAATTGTATAATATGTTTAAATCTGTAAAATAATTGCATGCTAGAGTGGAGGCCATCAATAACATAAAGGAGTTTTGTATAGGCAATTATTTTAACTTGTAAGTTATTTTACCTTACCTACCTATCAAGTTTTGAATTGTGTATTTGTGAAAAGTAATTGAACATGTTTAAAATCCAAAGTTGATATTAATAGTTAAGGTATTCAAGATATTTATGTAGTTAGAAAGTTTTGTTGGATCTTTGACACTTGTATCAAAATTTACCAAATTATTGTTTGTAATTAAAATAACATTATGGTGGCTGCGATAAGAGATCATTATAGTAAATTGTACATATTACATTAATTTTGAATTTTCTATTATTCATATAGCTAATAAACAGAGCTCGGATTTTAAAGCTTTTGCTAATGACTAATCTTATAGAGATACAAATAAAAATCACAGAGTGAGCTATACATTTATTGTATTCACCAAAACTCCAAATATGCAATTTTATATTACTACCTACTTTTTTTTAATATTTTAAGTATTAAAGATTTTTAGTGATATTTTTTGCTATTATGCATAATAGTAAAAACAATTTGTCATTTATGTGAATCCATAATAAAAATACTCACGTTTACGCTTCATAATAATATGAATAATAACAATTATTATTAGGTAGTCCAGCTTATTGGCCTAATGAACAGTATACAATTATAACTCCTTATATTATGGGTAGTATTTATATGTTTTTGTTTATAATATTCTGTAGTAGTATTTCAGTAACAATCAGTTTTCAGTATAAATAATTATTTAATAAATATATGTTAATAATAATAATAAAATCTATTTTTTGTTATTTTCCATCTTTTTATGGCACTTATTTTATGATCTTTCAGGTTATATTATAGAACATTTTTCAGTTTTTTTAGTGATATAAAATCCAAGCCCTGTTACTAAATAATAATCATACCACTTCGTAGGTATTCAAAATTAAAATACTCATAAATTCTGGTTTCAATGAAGATGCTCACAGTTGTCAAAAAAATTACATAAGTACCAAAATAATGGGCATACACATTTTGAGTTCCAACATTTATTTTCAATTGCAGGTGTGTTTAAAATTAAAAATGGTAAATATGCAAATAATAACAAAACATTAAAAATGCCCGAGCTAATTTTATTTAAACATTTAAAAGTCAATTTCATAAACAATAACATTTTACCTACCGGCTACCACAATATTGTCAGCACATTTTGCTGGTTGTCTAATTAGATAGAAAATCAATATTTTGATATAAAATGTTTTAAAAACTTACGATTTATTGATCAAAGTTGCAATTATTTTCTAGAAACATATTTCTTTTTAACATACACAATTTTAGATTCAGAGCGATGATTGTATTAATTTATCAATAATGTGTTTTTTTAATTTAAAATTTTAAAATTTTTTGATGTCTGTCATCACCATTTAAGGTAGTAAAACTGCTTTGATTTTCATCAACAGTATTTTGACTGATGGGAAAGTGAATCTAGTTGGCTAGTTGGGAGGTAAAAATTAATAATATTGTTATAATGACAGTTAAGAAATATTAAAAATCCATAGTCACAATTGTTTATAAGCATTTAAAGTTACATTTTTGACAACATTTATCAAATTTAAAATTTATTTTGTAGTTAAAGATTCATAAAATGTTCAACTTTTATAGCTAAGAATTGAAAATTTAAAACAAAGTTCCATGTAAGTAGGTTATTTTGTAACCAAAAAATCTAAAAAACATAAAAATTCAGTTTTTTTTACTTAATTTATGTTCAAATTCGGACAAAATTACATATTTATTAAACAAGAAAAACAATTTTAGTTATTTTGTTGTAATTATATAATATTAATTCAACTGACAGGCTACCATATTAATAATTAGCAATAACATTATAAATATAATATAAAATATCCACGTTGACAAACCATCTCCACACAGAATCGTTTTCGTATACAATTATAATATTATATCATTGAATTTAAATTCAACACCAAAATATCATTCATTATACAGTGACCCACTTGTAACTTACTATAAAAAAGAGTGACATCCACTTACTCGCTTTTTTAGTTTGCTCTCATTTAGAATAACTACAGAAGGATAGGATAACTATCAGCCCAACAGTTTTAAAACTTTCACTAGTCCAAAACCCGTTAAATAGTTTATTACAATTAAGTTTATTACTTATTAATAGGTACCTACCAAAATATAGATCAGTCTACCGAATTAAATTCAGTTACTCACTGGTTCTATCTGGGCCTGTTGATATTATTTGATAATGGGATAATTTGGATAGTAGAATACAAAATATGTATATATGAATGATAAACACATTAGATTTAAAAGACAAAATTAAATTAATATTTTTAAATTAATTTTGTGCATACAAGAAAGATAATTAATTTCAAACTTAAGATGTTTTATTTTTTTAAATTATATTATGTTGGTTTTACTAGAAAATGTACTTAATATGATTCAAGGAAATTCTGTGGACATAGACTTCTTATTAGTATTGATTAAAAGTATTATTTTTCTAAGAAGGTTCTTCACTTGAAATTATTATTTATTCTACCATATTGTACTATTGTTAGTCGTTAGATAATATTTATTATAATTTATATGGTTATATTATTTTATATTTGCTATAAAGTATATTAATATGAGAGAATTTATTTAAATGGTTAAATATTAACTCCCCTATTTTTTATTTTTGTAATTAATATTATTTCTCTCTCTCGAGTAACTTTAATAATTAATTTTATTGTAATTTATTAGAATATCAACAATGAAAATAAATAGGTAAATAAACAATTTTAGTTTAATATAATTTAGGTTAAACTATAGACTAACAAAATACATTTTCTGAGTAATACATACAATGTATATATAATTTATGTATGATTTTGTATAAAATAATGAAACAAATAGATATTGAAAATTTCAGACATTTAATAAAACTTTGTGTTAATTTTAGTATACCTACCTATTATACTAACTGAGCTAAAATATATTTGAGCAAAAACATATTTGCTTTAAATTTCATTGATTTATCACATTTTGTAATTATTGTATAAAATGTTTTCTCTTAGGTATGACCTTCTATTATTTACTCTTGTTAAAAGGAAATACATGATAAAATTGAAACATTTACTCTAATCATAAAAAATTTACCTATAAGATATTAAAGTGTACAAAGCCGCCATTTCCCTTATGGAAATTAGGGGCATAGTAATTAATAATTATAAATAATCAATATAATATTCAAGATAAGCACATTCATAATTCTTAACAATAAAATACCCAAACATAATTTTTTAATGTTTTATTATTAATTTTTGAAATATCAGTACATTACATACATTATGTTAAACAGTATTTATGATTAATCAGTTTATTTTTTAAATAATACAATCCCCACATAGGTATATATATAAAAAAAAATTCAATTCTATAAAGTTTAAATTTCATATTTCATAAACTATATAGTATGTATAATACAATATTAGCAATAATATAGTTCTATTAAACTAATAGAATATGGTTAATATAATTTCATATTATATGGAACTAATTACATTTAATATTGTGAAGGGACGACAAAATAATGTTTCCTGTTTACTTAAAATTGTTTAGTAACCTACCAGCAGCTGTAATACAAACAAATTAAACTTACTTAACATATTAACTGCTTAACAATAGTAGTAGAATATTAATATAAATAATAACCCAATGTTTCTGTTATAATTTAATATAATATTATAATAAAGCACTAAATAGAATCATTATTATTACATTATACTATGATTATAGTAATGAACTGGTACATATTCAATAATTATTTGCCTATGGTAATATACGTTTAAACTTAGTTGTAGTATTACAAATAATAAATACCTAGAAATATAATACGCAGATCAAAGCAAGTAGAATAAAAAAATTATAAAATAATAGATGAACTTTGTGGGTGAATAGCAATAATAAAATTCATATAGGCCTATATTTTCATCAATTCAATTATATTTATATGTAAATATTATTTATTATGTATAAAATAAACATAAAGTTACTAGCCTAAATAACAATAAATGTATTTATTCATACCATTCATACTGAATGGATTATAAATTACAAATATTATAATATGATACAATAAATATTATATTTGATATTAATTAGTAAGTCAATAATTTTGGACCAGAATATTGGGAAATTATTAAAATACGTGTAACGATTTTGTTTCATTAACATCTAGTTTCATACAATCCACTTCGCCCAATATAACGAACCCACTTGACAACATCATGATCAGAATAATTTAACTTTGGCTCGAAAACTTTTAAATATCTGACTTTGAATCCAGAAGGAGCAAATGGTACCTCAAAATTCATAGAAATTGGTGGTCTCGTCCATTTTTTCTTAGTGTCAGTCTCTAAAAGATCAATTTCAGCTGAAAGCTGTGTTTCTTTCATGCCTGCCATCCTCTTAATTTTCCACACAATTGCATTATCTGAAGCCTTGTACTTAGCTTTGCCTTTTAGACATAACAATTGAACACCAGCAGTATTCAAGGGAGTGGGAATCTTGACTTCTATTTTCTGTCCTAACAAGGAGGGTTTGAAATTAGACTTCAACACGGCTTTTACTTCCATACGAGTACGCCCCACTTCTCTTACCAACGGTATAACCCTGAACGGCAATGATATATCTTTAGTAGTACGATAACGCATCAACTCAAATTCACCGTCGGGTGGAATGAAGCTTATGGAATGTTCGGTTTCAAATTTTGAAAGTTTTACACACTGATGAAACTGACAGTCATCGATAACAACAACTGGTTTGCCAGAGGCCGTCCTCGAGCCCGTGTCATCAAGAATCTTGGTGCCCTTAGACTCCATGACGATCTTATCATTGATACCAAACTTGCATTCGGGCATGCCGCTCAGATAGGACTTCATGAGTATGCGGCCTGCAACATGCGCGGACAACACTTGTCCCTGGGGGGACATGAGCAGGTTGACATACTCCAGAACGTCAAGGAACAGCTCGTTACGGCGGTACTTTATGCCTTCGCGCCGCCATCCGATCTGGCCGGTGACCTGGGACGTGATCTGCATCTGCTCCTCCTTGCTCTGCGACTTGACGCCCGTCTGCGTGATGAACGTCTTGAGCACACCCGTGTCGCAGTTCTGCGGATAGCCAAAGTCGAGTATCTCGTCGAGCAGCTCGTAGATGAGCACAAAGTTGTTCTTGATGTTCTCCTCGTTGATCTTGCCGAAGTACGACTGCATGACCTGCGTGAACCGTATGAGGAACTCGAATACCATGGCACCGTTGACATTCTGCTTGGTGACCGCGGCCAGCCAGATGTTGGCCCGGCGTATGTGGAAGAACGACGTGCGCGCAATGTTGGTGACCGGCGAGCGGACCTGCTGGCGCGCGTGTATGACGTTCACGCGGAACGCGTCCACGGCGTTGCGGCCGATGTCGTCGCGGTACACCCGCGATATCAGCACCTCGCCCTTGTGGTTGTACATGAACAGACCGCCGATCATGGCGACGTCTGTAGTCGCCGCGGAGTCCGGTGTTCACGGGGCGGGCGGCGCGGAATACCTTCGAGGGTAGGAGGGCGCCCCAAGGATGAACCGAAAAGGTCGCTGGACTCACCGGACGCGACGGTGCGATGCGATCTCGGCGTGAAGTCGACCGCGGGAATAGAAACGCGTCGTCGGTAGTGTCGTGACGGACGGTGCTTCCGTTGGTTTGCTTCCTACCGTTCGCTCGCGGACGTATCGATCGATTGATCGTGTGTATTCGTGTGCGCGCGGCGACTCGACGTTTTCGTTATCAGCGCGCCTTGTTATCGCGTCCGCTGCGTCCGGACGACACGACGTCGTGGAAGAACCGCGGTACATGTCCGCGATACCAGTATAGAACGGGACACCCACGGTAATCTGTGGTATCGGTAACGTTGCCGAATGTTATGTTATCAGTTTATCATTAGCATCGAATATGATATCCACAACCCACGTCAATCGTAAATGTTTTATGTTAATTTTATTTATTTTCTCACGTATCTCACGATTTCGTCGATTGTGAGTTGCGACTATCTATTACCAAAACCTGCTTATTATTTTTCCAGTAAAGTTTTTAAACTACACGTTTTATTCCTACATAGGAGAATGGATGTACCGAACCAACTTACCAACGTCATAAATCGGATGAATATACAACCAGTGAACTTTTTTGTTTTGAGGTTTACGACCAATATTGCAGAGGCTAAACAAGGTATTAGTTGTGTACCAATGACAAGGGACGTTGATGATTGTCATTTTCATTTCCCAGAATATTAGAGGTGGGAAAAAAAAATTTCATATAAGTATATTATATACTATGCTATCCCAATAATATTATTTTTTATTTCTACAGATATCTAAGTTTGATAATATCCAGCTGCATTATGAGTGTTGGTGATAAAAACGAAATAAACCGAAAATCAATTGTTAGCTGGAGTACTTATACTTACCTATAAATAATCGGATTTATTCAGTTTTATATAACATAACACTGTACATGTCAGAAATGAAAAAAAATGTTTACCTAATTGATTTTATATGATGGTTATAAATTATAAGAATGAAAAAGGTAAATTAATTTTAATTATTAAATACAAAACAAATACAGTAGAAGTTGTTTTTTAGAAACATGGATAATCGATATACAATATTACAATCGCATTTTGAAACAAAATGTCTAGAGACGGTACAGCCTAATCAGTTAATTGACACATTTCACCTTGGTTCAAAAGTGTTCCTAATAAGTGGCTTCTACTGTAAATTTAACATTTTTTTTTTTTTTTTCTTGTGAATATAGAAAAGAAAACATGAAGTTGTGATAACTTCTTCAGTGTATGAATCTGGATTTGGAAAAAAGGATTGTTGAATAAAACAGATCATTTAGTCTGGTAATATTCAAAAAGTCAGTAAAAAATTAATAAGTCACAAATATATAAAACTCTATTGTATAGGTTTCCGTTTGGTTTTGGACTATGACATTGCTGCAATGGATGACGTTTCGGTTGTGGACCAGTCTAAACTTTACAGCCCATCAAATTAAAAAGAAAAGTCAAACTGAAATGTATGCATGGTGTATTAGACTCGGTGTTAGTTAAATTACTTATGAAAAGTAATTAAGTTATATTACTAGTTATATTAAATATTTTTATTTAAATTACATTTGCATTACCCAACAGTGTTTTATCACATAATGTTACTTTTTCATTCAAAAAATATGGCGTTACAAATAATGATACTTACTTAAAATTAATTACAAATTCAGTCCATATAACGACTTTAGACTAATAACTGATAGGTATACTATTGTATAAATTGTATAGCAGTAATCACTACAAGTATAACATAGATGATGTAGGTACATTGTTAATGACTTAATGTTATACATGAACAAAATGTATAAATACTAATTCTTCTCAAATATCCTAGATTCTTAGCCCCTAGGTTTTGTCATACATTCCACATTTGTAACTTATTTAAATAATGTGGAAAATAACACGTCACTCCATAAAAATTACTTTTAAAAAGTATTATAATTACAATTGTGTTAATTTAAATAAAATATAATGAAATTACTGCAAAAGTAATTTTTTTACTGTAATTTATAATTTGCGATATATGTTACTTCCCAGCACAGGTATTAGTTGATACACTCTGCCATTGAAAATTAATTGTTTGTATACCCATAACATCCAAATATAAATGCACATTGCACTTATGCATTTATAAAACAAATAATATTAAATAAAATACTTTAAAAAAATGTATTATTTAAAATATAGTACCTAAATATTATAATATTTATTCAAAAAAAAATATAAAAAATAATATTTTTATTAGTTTATTGATAAAAACTTGAAAAATCAATTGCGCAAAAGTTAAATAACAATATACAAAAAATAATTATGATGGACAACTGAAGTGTACTTCCTAAACAAGCTTCGTAATATTATCGGCCAGATAATGAATTACATAATATTAGTAATATACATATTTTTATGTTAAATTATAATTTTCCACATTTGTACTTTTATAAAACGCACTTAATTTATCCATTATACTTTACTCATCTTTAAGTTTGATCATAGGTCAATTCACTAAAATATTAAAACTAACCGCACAAATTTAGAACTTCTGTGTGTAGATTTTAGTATGTTATGAGTTAGTAAAATAGGAACAACAATTATAACAACTTAATTATGATATTATTTATAAACAAAATATATAGTATTATTATATTATTAATAATAATTACTTTTATTTCATTTTTAATGGCAGAGCATACCAACTAATACCTGAAGTGTTGGGTAGTAACGTAAAGCAAATTACAAATTACTTTTGTAGTAACGCTGCAGTGATTTTATTATATTTAATTTAATTTAATGCAATTGTAATAATAATACATTTTAAACGTATTTTTTATGGAGTGATGTGTTGTTTTCCACATTATTAAAATAAGTTACGGATGTAGAATGTATGACAAAACTTAGGGGCTTGGAATCTAGAATATTTGAAAAAAATTAAAAATTACTACATTTATTTACGATTTCAAAAGTTTTTGGTAATAATCAACAATATTATTAAGGGTCTCAAGAATTAATGCTTATACACTTTGTTCACTTATAACATTAAGTCATTAACAATGTATACTTGTATACTGATTACTGCTTTACAATTTATATAATAGTATACCTATTAATTATTAATCCAAAGTTATATGGACTCATTTTGCAATACATTTATAAGTAAGTAACGCCCTATTTTTTGAATGAGAAAGTAACGTTATAAAAATAATGTCGGGAAACGCGAATGTATTTTAAATAAAAATATTTAATGTTACGAGTAACTTATATGTAGACGTAATGCAAATTACATTTTGAGACTCACCTTTAAACACAGATTTCATGGTTACCACGATTGAGTATATATATATATATTTATAGAACTAGAAATGTAAAGTTCAAATAGCTTTTTCCATAGAATTTCTGCAGAGGATACAAATTAAAAGTTGTAGGCATTATGTGGATAAAAATTGAAAACTTGAAGATATATTATTATTTATTAATAATAAAACAAGAAATATTTAGAATAATGAATGAGTTGAATTGCTTACAACAAAGTCAGCCATTGTACTTTAAATATCTAAAAAAGATAAAAACTAAAATTGTTATCAAAGTAATTTAATATCATATTTATAGTTGTGAGATTATTAAGTATAAATTATAAATTTTTTTTTCAAATTAATGTTATATTGTGAAAATAAAACATTTCATAATATAATGTGACACATTGAGAGCATACATCTATTAAATTTCTCTAGAGATTGAATATTGATAATCGTATGTAGATGGTAATTCTATAGGTATATGTTTGTAAATAATAAAAGTAGCAAATAGTTAAAGATTTATAAAATTTATTGAAAAACCTCATGGTAGTAAAATACAGAACTCTTATAAAATTTTAAGTACTTAAATTAAAAAATTGAAGTAAGAATATTATGTTATTTAAAAACTTGTTTTCTTTCTTTTGCTTCGATCGTCACTCCCAAATTATTTTACAAGTATGCCTAATTAAATTGACCAATAAAGTATAATAAAAATATTCATATCTTAAGTTAAAATTTGAATATATAAAAAAATAAAGCATTTAGCATTTGTCTTAAAATAAAAATAATAATCTCATTATGCTTAACATAAAAGGTTACTATTATGTACTTAGTATATAATCTGTCAACTAAGGAGAAAAACATATCAAAACTATTTGTTATTTAATAAACAAATACATTTTTTATTTCATACCACAGTAAAAACAATTAAAATTATTTTCTATGATAAGACTGCCCATGTTTTTTTAAGGGGAAATGTATAATTTATATATGCAACCAATAATAAACTCAAGGTGATGCTACAAGTATAGTATGTTTAATCATATACAATGTAGTATGCACAAATACACTAGGCGGGGCACATGGACAAGGGCATAGTTTGTGTTGATCATATTTATTACTTATACAATGGTGCATACTTTTTACTTATTAATAATTATCAATGTGAAAGTAAAAATTGTGTACCATGTGAACTTTAACAATTTGTGAATAAGACAAAAGAAAACTTATAATATATTTTAATTTTTCTTATGAAATTTATCAAATTCTGTGTAGTATGGCTAACTGTTTCTGTAATTTCAGACCACCCAGATTTAAATATTTTAAACTTAAACATAACAGTTGCAATAGTTATTTAAAATAAATAATTAAAAATAATGTTTATACATTTTTGTAAGAGCTAAATATAGATAAAAATATGAAATTTATCCATCTCAATACTCGTATTCTTAAATAATTTATATTAATTTAAACAATTATCGTACAAGTGAGAGTACTTCAAAGTTCTAAAGGTTTTTAAGAACACAATATTAAACTAAACATCAACCAGAATAAATATTGAAAGATACTTTTTAGTAGCCATTTCATATTTTTAATTCTATAATTATTATTTTTTTGTTAATAAGAACTGCTTAGAACATATTGGATTGTATAGTAAATGAAAAAATAGTTAGTTATCATGTTTTCAAATAAATTTATTTAAAGAAAAAAACAAAGTTTAGCTTTTAAAAAACATAGTTAAAGTTTACTTTATACTTCTAACAAAAATATGAATTATTTAATTAAAATACACAACTCACAAAATACAAAAAAAAATATGTCTTAACAGCTTTGAAGAAGTATAATGCTGCTGTCTTTTTGGCTTTTAGATTGTTTTATCTAGCTTTATGCAAGTTGTGGTTTGTATAAGAGGGACTCAGCCAGCCTTCTAAATTTTTCATTTACATATTTGATTTTTTTGTAAACCATCCGGCGCAAATCTTTTATGTAATTGAATTGTATAACATATAGTATTTTTCTATTGGGAACACATAGAGGAATTTTCCATTATTTCTGTTTCATAACACATGTCTTTATTGTGGGGGAATGCCTTAAAGTAACTGGAAGTGATGGAGGAGGCATTTTTTTAGAATATAGAATATAGTTCCATAGAATATTTTTGAACCTCTACTGATTTAAACAAACTTTTTTTATCAACTATTTAATATTAATCTTTGTGGATCGGGTTTGTAATATAAATATAATAAGTGTGTAATTATTGCACATGTGCCTAAATATTGCATACACTACTCTGTCCAACATATACATATACAATATACATGTATTAGTACAACACAAGAACATTAAAACTAACATGGTTATCAAATGCTTGTATAGTAAAAGTAGATAAGAGTTTAGAATAAGTCAGTTTTTCTAGTGCTGCTTTTTTTTAGTGATGAATGCAGCTTATTCTAAACCAGATTTTGAACACAATTATTTATTCTTCATGGATTATTCTTCATTAACCAATTCAGATGAAAGACGTCCCCAATGGTTTTGAGTAAGCTACTTCATCTTTTCCGTGACTTTGACAAGCAATAATATCATAATATTTAATTTAGCTGTAAAAATGTATTAGGTAGTTAACTTTATCGCAAAACCTTTTGAAATTTGTTCCATCTCCAAGAAAAAGTTTGCTATATGT
Source organism: Nasonovia ribisnigri (assembly GCA_027563435.1). Taxonomy (NCBI): domain Eukaryota; kingdom Metazoa; phylum Arthropoda; class Insecta; order Hemiptera; family Aphididae; genus Nasonovia; species Nasonovia ribisnigri. Next base: position 487,600 of record JANEHU010004895.1, on the reverse strand, counting down.
CATAAACAATATACACATTAAATGTATTCTAAAATGTATGTTTTTAATACAAAAAAGATACTTAGTTTAAAAATAAAATAAACAAATGTGTCAAAGTCAACTAAAAAAACATTTTATTCTAATAAAACATTAATTTAAAACTCATTTCAATGGTTGATGAACTGAGCACTGAGTCTTATTTAGGTAGTAAAATATTTTGACAAAATCTACACCCAACTAAAAATACTTTGATTTTAACTTATCTAACACTATTTTTACATAAAAATAAATAAATAAGCGTGTGTCAGAAACACAGATCATCAGTTTTATTTAAAAAAAACAAAAATAAATGTTTTTAAATAACAATGTACATAATATATAATTTAAAATCATCGTTTCAGTATACTTATCATAAAAATAATAATAATTACCTATTAATTTATTAGTTGTGATATTTGTTGTTTATTTACCTATGTGTTTAGTCAGGTTATTTGTATTCTGTGTAATAATAAAAATAAAATAATAATTCAAATATTTGAATATTTTAAAAAGTAGGTAGATCTATGCCTTTTTTACTTTTGACCAAATAAATAATCCAAACTGCCAAAGAGATAAGATTTTCCATTAGATGCTACCCTTAAAGTTGATGGTTTAACCTTTTTTACTTCTTCTGAATTTGACGTTAGAGACCGAAAAAAACCGCACAATAGTGTACAATAGGAATAGCAATTTATATTTATCGCCCAGCTCAATATATTCTAAAAGTATTCTGTTGGTTGACGGTTTTGAATTTAAATTGATAATATTGATATCAAAATGAAGCTAGATTCTCGCTGTGCTATATTATTGTGTGTCTCGTGTTCAGTATAATATACCTATATATAATGTATTTTAATCAAACATTATTTAAAAACATGCGTGGATCTAGACATTTAAAATGGTAGGGGGGGACTACATTTATTTCAGAATAAATACAAATAATACAATCATAGTTTTTAGTTCATAACAGATTATTGATTAGATTTAACACAACACTCACAAATGTATTTATATTTCAAATGTATAAAATTTAAAATGTATGAACTATTATAGATAGGTATATTATATAAATAAATACATAATATAAAATTTTTACAGAAGGGGATAAAGCCTCATAGGCCCCTATTTGGATCCTAGCCTAATTACAAGTGGAATGTGTCGGCACTAACATTTAGTGTGTAACCACTGTAACCCTGCAGAGTGAATATTGTCTTTCTGCCTATGGGCTATAGTTATTTGCGGTATTATTGGTATTAATGGGACTTATACCAAAATCCCATAAATTCTTACACCTTTTTTTTTTCGGGTGTCATCACTATATGTCAGATGGACTGTTTTCACAAGACGTAGCTCCCATATAACATCGTTTATTAATTTAATAATTTATAAAAAATATTGGTTCTTCTCATGCACCGAATTTACTCTCCTCAGCAGAGGTGAGTAAACTACAACATCTTGAGAGCTATCCTTTACAGTTGACAAAGCCACATGGGGATAGTACCCCGTCTTATCCCCTTACATAATTTAAGGTACAGTTGTATTATTTTATCCAATAACTTAGCTAACCGACTGAAGTCCACCGCCTTAGATTTCACGTTTAGATGTCCTATTCTCAGACCGGACTGTGCCTGACGCCCTGGATGTCTCGTACTGAGCGCCCTTTTTTCAAGCCAGCTGGCCTGCGCTTGTCTCAGTTCCCAGCAGCCTTAGCCGCCTGGCGAGCTATCTCTTTGCTCTCTTTTATGGTCAGGATCTCCTCAGCCATTTTGTAGAAGATCCTGAAAGTCTTCTTCTTACTTAAGGACAAGTCTCTCTCTCTCTCCTGTTGTAGTTATTACTTATTATTTACCAAAATAAGTAGGTAGGTATACAACTATAGTTAACACTAAATAATCACCTCCTGTTGGCCATTATACCCTCCCAAAACCTCTTAAAAAATTCAGAGGCGGCCACCTATCGATTACTCCCCTTATCCACGCCACTGTTTCGTACCGATTACTTAAAACATTGGTATTAAATACCTCTATACCTAAACTAATGTAAAATAATCAGTAATATTAGTAATACTATAACTGTTTAACGCTGTAATACCTCTTTAGTACAGAACTAACAAATTTATTGAGTTGTCACAAAAGTTATGTAAATAGGTATTAGGTACAGGGTATTTGCTGTAGGATTCCGGGATACACATAGGTGTACCTACTTAAAAAGAAAAATACTCACATACTAATTTGTAGTCAACTAAATTTATTGCACTAAAATTTAAATAATATTATAATAATTGTTGGAAAAAAAATTTAAACTACATTGTGAAGAACAATTTATATATATATCTATTACTCGTATATTTAGAGTGTATCTGTTATTTGTATTATTATGACACATAAAAAAAAAATCATATTTATAATTGTACAAAGTAGAACAAAAATTAAATTAGATATATTTTTACTAATAATAAATTGTAATAAAAATAAGACTTAATATTTAAAACACAACATAAATAATGTTATGACGACTATAATATAATATTATAATATGTATTATGATCCGATAAACGTCGAATCCGATAAAACTTCACGCTATTATTAATAATTATTGTTATTAACACATTACAGTGACTTGCGAATGATTAAAATAATTTTTTATGTTTTTTTTGTGTTTTAAGAGCAAATAATAAATTCATATTAAAATATATTAAATTTATATAATATAATATCAAGTTGTAATAATAAAATTATGATGATTTATAATTTTTTTGATAGATAAATATACTTTATTATTATTGTTATTATTACCACGAACGTGGTCGGATAGTCCTAAGAGTATTAACATATAACATTGTGTACGGTCACGTAGAGTTAGGCTAAAACATGACAGTACCTAGGTATATGTCAATTACAAGACGAAAAACGTACCATATTCGTGATTCATCGGCTGGTTAAATATAGTCATATTGTGAACCGGTAAGAAAATAAAGAAAGGAAAACCCACCTAGCGTGTATTATATATAATAGAGTTAACACAACGATAGGATAAAAATCCTAAAGAGCAAGCCAAACGATGATTATATTATTAATAATAAAAATTAATATAAAATATGTGCGTGTAAAATAAAAAGCACTTTCTTGTAAAATACGTGTCCTACTAATTAATAGAAATGATAACAACATCAATAATATTATATAATATGAATAAAATATTTAACTAAAGTATTTCGTTGTTTTTATTGTTGTTATTATTTTAATGATTTATTGTTGTTGTTACAAAATTAATAATAAATTACTAATTAGGTACAATGTATAGACAACGAGCTGTTTCATTAAAATATTATTTCATCGTTATAATATCATGTGTGTGTCCATGGATTATATCTTGTATATTAAAGTGACCATATTTAAAAAATCATCGAATACGAGTCTCTTGTACTAAACGACACGGAAATAAGCGCCAAAATATGAAAAGAAATGGTTGATCACGGCAACAGGTTTATATTATTGTAGGTATAATCATATTTTATGATCGCAGTAAACGACTTGCTCGAGGACGGTTAGAGAACTTTAGAAGTCGAATGATAATAGGTATAACACTACACATTCAACACTGGTTAGTGGACTAATAATAATAATACGCCTTCAGAAAAAATGATCGTGTCCAGTAATAGGTAGATGGGTAGGTATAGTTTATCGGACATGTCGATGGGGGAAAAAAGTAGGTAGGTAACACTATATTCGAATGCTTCACGATGCAGCTCGCGGGCAACAGGTATTTGTTTAACATATTATTATTATTTTCTTAAACGGTTCCTATATGGTCGGCGAGATTCACCTCGCGGACTTATTTGAGCAACGCACACTAATTACTTAAATGTATGTTATAATATTATTATCCGTCATAAAAAAATAATAATCTGCATGATTGGTAATTGTTTATTTTTAAAAAACCTATCGAAGTTTGTTGTCCACTTATCGTGTACCTACCCGCATGTGTTATTATATTATGTACCTATAATAATATGGTCTATATGACTTTATCTATATAATGTCGACTGCTATGTTTCCATTCGATTTTTTTCACACAACACTGAAGTTGTAGTAGATACAACGATCGGCGGGCGCATTATTGTATTATAGTCTATATTATATTTATAGCATAGTTTAAATGGTAAAAAAATTACAATGACGATTATAATAACGATCATAATAATAATAATAATAGTGTAAATGTAGCTATAGTGAGTTTTATTTTTTGAAAATAGTTATGATGATGATAATAGTAATAATAATAATAATAATGATAATAATAATAATAATTAAAAGTTCTAACAGAGTTAACAACAAAACCGTAACGTCAGAACGATGTATAATAATATATAATATGTCGTAAACAATAAAACATAATAATATAATAAAAGCGGGTGTTGTTTTTTATGTTTAATATAATATACCTATATTAATATCTTTCCTATTTAAAATTGAATTTAAACTGTATCCACCAAATATAATTATTCGAAAATCGAAAGTACTTTATAATTATAATATACCTATCACGCGTCTGCCCGTATTTACTATTTTTTAGATGATGTAACGTTTTGTAATAAATATATATTACCTTTCACGTATAAAATATATATTAATATTAATTGAGTTTTTGTTTTCAGTGTATAATTGAAATATAAAGTGTCCAGACTTGAAATGTACATAATAATGTCATCATTATTATCAAACAATGTTGAATTTTTATAAGCAGTGTACGATCTGTAAACGACGAAATTTATTGTCGATATCGTTTCGGTTCGGTCGGAATTTAAAAAAAGAAAATGTGCGAACCCACAGTCGTGTAGTAGTATTTTGGATTTGGAGCGAAAATTCTACGAAAGAGACATGGCGCGTTGTGTATAATATATTTAGGTACTTACGTTTCGATTTATAATCATTACCGCTTGCTAAAATAAATGTGTAAATTCTAATGTCTTTTTTTTTTTTTTAATTTTAATAATAATAATATTGTTAATATTAGTATAATTCTACACGTTTTTTTTTTATTATTATTTTTTTTTCAATTTTATTATACAACGTCGTCAAAGTCATGATGAGCAAAAATATTTGATGTACGGCAAAGTGTGTAAATTGAGTTCGTGTATACTCGCGTGTATATTTTGTATATTATGTTTTTAATATGTTAGAAATTATAATATATATTATATACGGTTAGGTATATACTATATATAATATCATCGACACTCATATGGTATTATGTACATATATATACGTCTACAAATTGTACAATTTATGAGTACACTTATTCAATATTATATATACCTATTGTATTTTATCGTCGCTCTTATGATTTAATTCATTTGTATAAACGAATTTTATTAGGTGACGGGTTACCGGGTAAAGAGTTTATATTTTATCGATATATAAGAGATATGTGTAGAATTATTCTCGTTAACAAAAAAAAAAAATAAAAAAATAAAAGATAAAATAATGATATTTAAAAATTAGAAGAGTAATAATAATAATTATGATAATATTAATTATATAATATGAAAGTAAAACGAGAAATTCTTAGAGTCTGTTGGATTCGGTCATCCCGTTGACCAGATAGTCCTGGTTTTCCATTCTCGCATCCTGGCTAATTCCTGCTCCGCTGTTCAAGGCCATTTTTTTCATCTGCCGCACCACCGTTGTCGCGTGGTATGCTTGCTGCAATCAGTAAACATGGTAAGATCGGATTAGACACTGTTATCGATAGTAATGACAGCAACAATATAATCAAACATTGGATTTTAATACACTTTGGTTTGAAAAAAAAATACCCAAAAATGATTTCTACCTACTTTAACCTAGACCTAGAAAAGAGGCGGATCAATTTTTTAAAGAATTTAATTTGGTTTGTATACTAAACAGTTTGATTTTGGTCTAGATTATATTTTCAGATCTGAATACGCTGTTCCAAATCTCGTTCAATATTCACACAAACACACCAATGATGGTTTACTTACTCGCACAACGTAAATGCGTGTCCACACCATTTCAAAAATCCACTATCTAATCGTCTTAAAAATTAAAAACTTCTTTGAGCAACCTATCGGCTATACAATATTAATTCTATTATAATAATATTATGCCATTACGTCATAAGTTGGAGCTAAGTTTCTTTCTTCATAATATTGAAAAGTATGTTTATAATATAACGTAACATTTATCACCAAAAATATAAACAATAGCATGATGTATTGCGTTATCCAATAACAGATAATTGATATACAATTGTCTAATAAATCATGACTGTACACTGGCCATAGATAGTTCAATTTTTAAATATGAGGTTATTTTATAATGTAATTAGACTAGTATTTTATGTTTGATTTTGTTAAATAGAAGGAACGCCATAAAAAAAAAGGAACACTGTATAATAATGAATAAAAATGTTATAGGTATCTACTACATAAGATAATAATATATGTACCTACCTATATAGAAACACAAACATTGCAATGATTGATAAGGTACACTTAAAACTAAAATATAATGTAAATTTGTAGTTATAACATATTAGTAATATAATATTTGTTTGTATAATATACAAACAAGGCACAAATAAATGTGAAACTATGCACTATAATATTATTGTAGGTGTAAACTATATAAGGTACACTATAGTCAGTATTATTACTATATAATACTGTTTACTAATTACTGCATTCATTAAAAAACGACCTAGTTAATCAGACAAAAGTGCATGCAAGATAAGATGCTTGTCTATATTCAAATCTAATATTTGTCGCGCTTTTTACGGTGAACATTGTTTTTGGAAAAGTCGTCGTCGTCGTTGTGGAGTACGACAACCTTGAATCTTGAAATTCATGTAACCCACTCAATTGATCATATTTGAAAACTTATTAAGAAATATTGTGTTGCACGAGAGTGCTCGTCTCATAATTCGGAACTTACAACTTACATTGAATACTTAAAATATAATTATATACTAATTAATTTAAAAGTCAATGTACTAACTTAATATATTTTGCTCTCATCGAACGGAACCGTTCCCAGATGAGTACAACAATGATGGTATTTTAATATTTAATCAGAATCAGATATTATTCTCATAAACATTTTAATCAGTCATTAAATTTAATAATCATCATAATACATTTGCCCGCCCAAACGATTCAAATTATTGAATCAGACTTTATATTAATAAATAATTTTATCGCAGTTTGTTATATTGTAGGTAGGTACTATAGTAAATTACTTATTGGTTAAATTTAAAAATTTAAAATATTGCTCTGCATTCAATTAATAATTTGGCGAGTATGTTCGTCAAAATATTATAAACGGGCAAGTGTAAAATACCTTTCGAGGGAATTAATTAATTATGTTAACTTATTCCTGTACATTACACTAGGGCTCTAGATAGACAGGTATGCTCGTCTGCCATTTTCTATCCATTGTTGTTGTTGAGCAGTTTTGGCGGTACGGCTCTAGATACTAGATAGTAATTAGTAGATATACTTGTATACTTTCATCATGTTTTATTTATTTATTTACAAATGTTATAAAATAATTCAAAACATAAAGCAATGCATTATAGAAAATGTTCGAAATAATTAATGGTAAAATACAAAAAAGGTTCTTAATGAAGCCTAAAAAAAAAATAGTTTTGAGGGATAACATTCAATTGAGTCCTAAATATTGAATTGAGTCCCGCAATACTTACTTAGACTTAATTAGTTAAAAAATATTAAAAATAATAATGATTATGTATGATTGTATAGGTACACTTTGTGTAATATAATAATGTTAATTTTTAAATAGTTTTTTTTTTTAATCATATAATAATAATAATAAGTATAAAGAAATTATGTGTTAGCCTTTAATAATTTATATTGTTTTTTTTTCACATAACAAACAAAAAAGTAGCATGGACTCAATTCAATATCACCGGTTTTGAGTGTACCTATTAATGTATTAATAAAAGTTGTACCTTTTCATACAATAAAAAACAATTATAAATCAATGTCCAAAATCATCATACAACAATGGTATGTTTACTATTTTAAATTCTGAGTATAACGAAGAAAGCTTCATTCAGAATCATTTTTAGATACTGTGGTGTCAACAGCGAAGGTTATTAGCCTGAAATAAACTTATTAATCACTGTTGAATTAACATTCCTGCATCATTAAAATATGTAAATGAAAGCTCTGATTAATTTAATTGATGCTTTAACTTGTAATTTAATATTTAACACATTATTAAAGTTTTTAAAACAAAATATAAACAATACAATATTATGATTACGATTATTATGATAACATAGGATTGGATAGAAAATGGCGGATGAGCATACCCGTATATGTATATAGAGCCTTAATTACACTAGAAATCACTCTCTTTACCTTGTCCCTCACCGTTTCAACTACTCGCATAACCATCCTTTACACAGAATGCTACGTCTGCTCAATAACTTATAGATCATGATATTTTAAATGTATATATCACTTAAGTTAATTAGTTTTTAGTCATTATAATGTTACGTTTTTATTTGTATTAAATATTTAGTTGCATGCACTGTAAATTACTATGTTTCACCTCGTATTTTCTGTAAGATTACTCTATCACTATTATTACTATAATCTTTTCTGTACATAACCTGTATTGTAAATCTCTGAACTGCCGATTTGCGTTAAATAAACAAACAAACAAACAAACTTATTGCCTATCTGTCTGCAGAGATTGGCCCAAGGGAGGGCTCGGCAGTCCACAGAAATTCAAACAAATAAACAGCCCTCCGATGGGTTGAGCCTTAAGCATCATTTAATATAATATGTCGTCTCTCAAGTACCAAGATTCGGACGTTATCTTTGACCATACTCGTATATGTATAATATGTTTCACCGCGAGATTACTCACAAGTAGAACCTACGTCCACTAGTGGTTGTTACATGAAATAGTTCTTAATAATTATTATTATTGCAATGATATGAAGACATAAGAGACACTAAACAAATTTATCCAGTAATTGTTATATAATATAGTATTCGATGTATAACTCAAAATATCGATGGAGTTAAAAAATCTTTTCTCTGTTCTTATTATCTTTCAAATTTAAATTAATGACGTCAATGGCATTTTAACTATGACATAATATTATCTTATTTGAATTATGATCATTAAATAAAAGAAGTTACTTTCACTATGCATTTTTACAAAAAAATATTAAATAATTCTATAGATGGGACGGTTAAATTTTCTAATTAATATTAATTATAGGTACCTACTAGAAATCAAGATAGTTTTTAATGAATAATGTATTTATAAGTTTTATTTACGATCATCGCCTTCAAATATATTCGAGGCAATGGAAATAGTATGGGAGTCAATTTTAATTGATGATTAATAATTACGATTATACAATATATATTAGGCGTTATGTGCGGTATATGTTTATTTTGTTATATTTATGGAATGTGAATTTTAATATTATTCGTAAGTACTAGCACCAGTTTTTTGTTTTGTAATTTATATATACTACCTACATATATTTTTACATATTAGGTATATTAGAGCAGATATTGTTTTCTAAATGGAATTTTCTCTGTACCTATACAAATAAATAATAATAACAATTGTTATTATGCTATAATACGTAGTAAGTAGGTCGTAGGTATAAAGATATTATTGTTATTAGGTAAGTAGGTAGGTTTATTGTTTTGGATTAAAAAGAAAAGTATTTGCCTTTATATAATCCAATATAACGAACACTGCTTAGTGCACGATATTAACCATCACTAGGTAATATACTAATATTAGTAGGGTTTGTATGCCTATATATACATAATATTGCATTTTGTTTTACATGTCAAGGTCGAGATGGAGCTGAAACTACATTATAGGCGTACCAGATGTCAAAAGTGCATTTCTGTGCGCGTCCTACAGCAGCGATTATTGATAGGTATGCATAAAACATTTATATTTTGTACCTAGGTACCTACCTATATATTATATGAACAATATTATGAACGGTATCTACGTGTGTGTGTGTATATAATGCAAGTGTTGTGGTCGTATACGAATTAAATATAATGCGTGAGTTTACTTATACATAATAATATAATATATACCTATACAACAGGAGTTGACTGGGATTAAAAATTGTCCCCAGGGAAACAGAAAATTCGGCCTAAATTATAAAGTCTCGGGCTAATTATAAAATATTTATAAGTTATCGGCACAAACGTATTCAAGCAGCCCACATTTTTGTCAGGCCCGGACGGGGATCGCTCACCCGCCACCTAAGCCAGTCCGCCCCTGATACTTATTAAATAGAGTGGGTCATCGTGATTTCACGACGTTTTTCAGCGTAAACTATGATAATATTATGCAGGTGATATATATATATATTAAAAAGTGATAAAAAGTACTGTTGTAAAAATGTGTTAAAAATATTTTGTTCCTTATAGAGCCCATTAAACGAGCCCATTTAAGACGATATTACAACGCGGGACCTCTATCGAAAATAAGTTCTAAACGCATAGAATATAATAATATTAAAATATGGTGTACGTGATTGATTAGTGTTACAATATGTTACAAACTTTTAACAACATTAAAGATTAAATAATTTACAATTTATGGTTAATATGCATTACACGATTTGAATAATTTACTATATTATACTGTCTATACTAATTTATAATATAGGTACCTAAGTTATTATAATACCAAACAAGCGGATTTTTTTAAATTAAAAATCTACGACGTTAAAATATTGTATACATCAGTAGGTACCTGGTACCTACTATATTTAATAATTATACTCTCACTACACGCACATATACAGGATGATTCTCCAAACACGATCACACCAATTTTATCTTTTAATAATGCATTTAAAAAAAAAATTCATATCGACCATATTATGTTAAAATACTTTGATTTATTTTTTACTAATTAAGAACAGTGTCATGTGGTGTCAAAAACTTATTTTTTCATTCAAGTATCCCTTTTTCTACTATAATGTGTTAAGCAGACATTTTTTTTTTTGAAAACGTTGATGAATCTTTATCAAAATTTGAACTACAAGTTTTTGAGTTATTAATCTTTTAGTACTAAATAGTTTATTTTAGTCTAGTGGTTGTTATACTTGGACTAGGGTATATATATAAGAAAAAGTTAAAGTGTATTTTACAGTTTTACTATTTTACTAAGTATGTCTTCGTATAGTACTTATATTAATTTAATATATTAATTATATATTATTAAACTTTTGTTATTTAAAATAATATTATAAACTTTTATTTTTTTGTCAAAAGTCAAATTGTTGTTACTTACAATATAATATATATATTATAATTTCGTTCACCTACATTAAATTACCTCGGTTTAAAAATTAAATTTAAAATTTGATGTAGCATTATATAATATTATTTAATCGGCAAATTTTAGTAAATTCATTTATTTTTAACAGCGCTCTGGTTAAGATTCGAAAGCAACATAATATTATACTCGCTAAACATACACTGCGCCGTCCAACGAATATAAATAATAATAATAATAATAATAATATTATAAAAATTATCGAGATTAAAACCGTCACTGTTGTTTCTTTCGACGAAAAATCTTATAATCATATAGCATGATCTTAATTTTGCATTTCAGACTAGGTTATTTACGTATTATAGGAATACATAATATCGATGCGTTTGAATATATTATTAATTAGCTATTATTGTTTTGGCAGAGTAAAAATCGATTTTATTTTCATTCGTCTCACAGTTTTGATGCTGAACAGTATTTTATTTCAACCGAGAGGAACAACAAACGAGTTTAATATTATTAAATATTTTATTTAAATAACAATACGTTTTTAGAACTTTTAGAAGCTTCTTCTAGTTTATTTTCTTATAGATATTCAGATTATCTAGTTAGATATTATTATTTTATTCATATTATTACTTAATTGTTTCTAGTATATTATGTACATTGCACATATTATATGCTAAATATGTATACCCACCCACTGAAAATGTTTGGGAGAGGCCTCTCCTCTGGCTACCTCCTTCACCACGCCTAATTTTAGGAGTGGCATCTTAGGTGCTGTAGAGTCCCAGCTAGTCTACGCCTAAGTCCACACTACGTGGGAAGTGCGAGTGTTTTTAATATCAGTGCAAACGTTATTGCAGCCATGATACGATTATTTATTTCTTAAACGAACTAGGTGGTAAACTTGATTTCAATAACATGCCGCGCTTTCAGTAATTTGATAAAGTTTCGCGTGTCGGTCTAACGGGATTCGGCTGCCACTTTGGTTTAATCGGACTTGTTGTGTATAGTTAGTAGGTACACATATTATAAGAACCCCACGTGACATAATGTACTATATTACTTTATACGAAGTGATCCATTTGACGGCCTTTTTCTAGTTTTACAAGTCAATTTTTGTATTTTTTTCTGGTTGTAGAAGACACTATTAAGTGTTTATAAGTTGTAATTCTAAGATTATATGAAATATTACTTTTTACTTTATTCAATTAAAGTGCGATCGTCTTCTTTTTTTTTTACTTTATTGCAACCTAAAATTGTAACTTTGCAGCAGAATATTTTTTTTAAAAATAAACAGTTTTACTGACGATCGCCGAACATTTGATGTAATGTTTTTATTGGTAAGCTGTTAAAGTTTAGCAGTGAACCATATATATAGTCAATAGGTGTCCATAACTTCTGAGGGGTATTCATAAGGATAAATAGGGGCTGAGCCCGTCAAATATATCCTACCTTTTTTTTAAGCTTATTTAATATTATTATAGTAGGGCTTAACCCCTCCCCCCCATCTCAAACAATATTTGTGATTAAACCCGTATTACATACAGTACCTAGTCATAAACATTTGTAAAGAGAGTTAATTATAACTAAAATATAAATTTCCGGTATCTAGCTCTTAGTTTTCTTTTTTTCTTAAACTAGAATAAAGTTAATAATAATAAAGTACCTAGTTCTATATCACTAATTATATAATGTAATAACATTATTTTCAAAATCCGAAAGATTGAGCTTGCTAGAAAAAGAAGATGAATGAATTTTAATGATGTTTTAAAATTTTTACTTTTAAGTCATGTGAGCGTAATAGTATAGGAACGTATTACAACCGATGCATATAATATTATAATATTATTGAATTTTATTAGTTATCATAATATATATTATAAATTCTCCGTCTGGTTTGAATTATCAATTAAAAAAAAATTATGTAATTGAATACAGATATGTACTATTGGTAGCTTGATAATTAAGCTGAATAATAATTATTTATTATTTATTACTCCATATATTCTGCGTAATTGAATGATACCCGAAAATATAATTTTTGTTGCGATTAAAAACACAAATAAGCACAGAAGTATGTACCATACACAAAAGGGGAGTAGAAATTGGTTTAGAGGGAAGGGGAAAGTTTGTTGGTACATATTAATGTCTAAAATATAATATTACCTAACTATTAGTTTAACAAGATTTTTTATTACGGTGGCCGTTTTTTTTACATATAACCGTTTTAAATTTGTTATAATTAAATATGTATTATGTTATATGGAATAATAGTATTTACTTATTACTAGTTTATCATAATAATATACTCAATTTAAAAATAATTCCTGAAAAACCATGGTGCCAATGCTCCAGCTTGCTCCGCTTCCGGTCCCCTATATGATCATATAGTTACCTCATAATAATATTAAGTTCTATAGGTACGTTGTTTTAAGAACATTTTTTGTATATTTGAAAAACGATAAACGTACATTTTTGTCTTTAGACCGAAACCTTTGTAAGTGAGCAGTAAAACGTGTGATACGTACCTATTTAAATTTACCGTAAGAAATATGTTTTTACTGTTTGTAGTATTAGTTGTAATGCTATTTTAGAAACTAAATATTAGTTTCATAATTTTCTATATTTTTATTATTGTTGTTGTCGACGGGTATATTAGCGTGTAAGCATGTTTCCTATACGCGGATCTTGACATCTTGTTGGGAATGAGAGAAGGAAAAAAAGGAAAATATTTTCTCCCTTCCATTTCAAACACCGTCACTTATTGCTTGATTTCCTTCTATTATGTCGATTTGGCAGTTATTAATATAATTATTATTATGTCACTTTCCACGGTAAAGAACAACGTTAAAAACATGCAGTGTTGGCGGAAGTAATGAGATAGTATTCTTACAGAATATTATCTATCTACCTATTTTGATAAAATTACGTTACATAATTTTATCGTACGAGCAAAAGTTCAGCGTGTTCGTTCGTGTGGCAGAGTTCATGAATTCGTTGCGAGCAATGATTCCGGAACAGTTGTAACAATGTACTTGTAGTCGATATAAAATATTAATAACATCGTCGAAAAAAAAATTCAATCTTCGAATACTCTTGTACCTATATAATTTCTCGCTGTAATGATTTTCCATCTCGTTAAAAATAATAAAATTACAAAATACAAAATAAATGTTGGAAAAGTCCCGTCGTTGGGTTTTTTTTTGTTGTAATTAAATCAAGCATTGTAATTAAAAAAAAACTCAAAATATACTCTATGGAGCCACAAAAAATAACAGTCATATGCTTCAAAGTTCAAACCTCTAAACATGCTTATTAATGCGCATTACTAAATTAATTGTTCTATGAATTCGTTTGTGATCTTAGACATAAACTAACTGATCAATATTTTTATTTAGACTAATGGGTGCGTTACATTTGTTCCACAAATGTTGAATTCGTAAAATAAATTGTAACCCAACCTAAAGGTCAAGTTATTTTTTCGGCCAACGGGCACAACCGTGCTAACAAGATAAAATGTTATATTCTAAGACAGAAAATATTTTATCACTTACTGTACATTTTTTTTTATAATAATAAGAAAATGATTTTGAAATTTGTGATAAATTGTATTATTATTATAGGTATTATTCACAAAATATAATAACAATGTATTATGGATGTCGGGCCATTATCAGTGTATACGAACATGGGTCCCACCAATTTATTGATGAATAAAATATATTAAATACAAATTATTATTAAACTGATTTAACCGACCACAGTTTGATTAATTGATGGTTATGCAATTTATGAATAAATTATGCAAAGATAATATTTTTTATTGTAAAAATAAATATACCACATTGTAATTACCTTCTATTTTAACAGAATAAGGAAGGTGTACCTACATTATATTATACTGTACTCCGTATAATGAGCTGTTAGATTTTTTTTTTAATTTAAGTATCAACAATTTTACTGTCTTAATCTATAACATTTGTTAAAAAATACAACTCGTAATCTATGAAAACCGGAAATGAAACTTTTTTTATTTACATCGGAAACAATCGTTTACCTACACTTCGATACATAGGTACTGCTAAGAGGTAGATATATAGGTAATTATATATTATGCAACCCTTCCATGTATTTGTGTATAATCGTGTGGAAGACAAACTATATCGTATAATTAACTTCAAGATCGGTTATCAAAATATACGTCTCTAGAGTTAATAGAGCTAGCTTATATTATAATTTATAAGTAATTTTAATGACATATTATGAAAAGTTAAAATAAATGTTTAAACACTAATTTAAATTAACCTAAAAGTGGTCCCACGTTATCAGTACCAATTTTGTTTATAACTATTATGTTTATATTATTATAGAAAAACTACGATTTCGAGAGTGACAGAACCGACGAGGATAATACAGTAGGTTATAGAATATAAGAAATCAAACGTACACTGTAAAAAGTGAAAAACATGGACCGTGCAATGTTGTTTTGATTTCAACACTCGTGCAACTTCAAAAATTAAATTTTAATATCTTGAATTTTTATAATATGGTGAAAATTTGTTTTCATAACTACCATAGTATTTAAACCCGAGTCGTAGTTTTCTGACGTCCTCACGAAACGGTTTTGGTTTAACTACGTGCGTTGCTAATACCTCACTACTATTACGCGCACATCTTTGCACAAGTACTATAAAACGCGTATCTGCAGTGTTTTAAATTTTTAACAAAAATGAAAAGTCATCAAACTCCATCCAGATACACAAATGTCATATGAGACCGGATTTAAGGGTGAATGGGACAGAGTGTGTGGTAGAGGCCCATAGATTTAAGTGATCCATCAATAATTGCCACGACAAATGTGGTGAGAAAATCTTATGAAAAAACTGCAAAAATCGTCTTGAAAAGTGAGTGCGTCTTGCATTAAGAAAAAAATTCACCCCGTACAACAGCGGACAGGTATCGGGGCTGTAAACAATCATATTATTATTTTATAATCTAATGTTGTTATATAGATTGCGCACCCCTGCATACAAGACCACCGTCATTAAATACGATTTCCTAGCCACAGTGTCTGAGTGCTCGGATTTATTATTTCCAATTTTCATGGTGCTGTGCATTCGCTGATCACTGGAAAAAGAATTTTGAAGATATTTCCATTTGTATAAGCCAATGTACAATGAGCCAAACTCGCTACCATAGCTACTCATAAATTATATTTATACTTTGAAAGTTCTAACGCCAAATGCATTTTTATTTTATGTCTTACAAATTTCATATTATTTGAATGAATTTAAATGAATTTAATATATTGACTATATAGTCAATAGACTGAAAGTCGTTACCACATTCTGTTTGAAAATAACTAAAAATGTGATGCCTTGTATGGTTTTCAGGGTTTTTTTAACACGTAAGACAATTAAGTTCTAAATAAATTAGAAATAATTACGCAACAACCAAAAACGGGCGCAGGTACTGATTGACACATGGGATCACTTGGTGAGTCATCTTTAACATTGATTTAAATATATTTTAATCATAAAAAATTTCCTTTATTTCAGACTTCTTTTCGTATTTAAACTGCTTTAATGGAAAATATTATTAAGTGAATTATAATAATGTTACCTATAACTTGGGTCGAAAGATTTAATTTTTTAGAAACTTATTGCCACATGATTTTTAAAAAGAATTATAAGCCATTTTTTAGAAGGTAATTAAAATTTAAAAAAAATATAATTTGTTACAATTAAACTAAAATTTTTAATTCGAGTCCTAATCTAGTCCCGAGTTTTCAATTAAATTTTATTTATTTTTTGAAAAAAACCACAACCTTTATATTATCATGGCAAAAAAATAGTTAAATACACTTTAAAGAAGCTATATCCTTAAAATATGCAAAAACCTCCATAATACTAACCAAAATATGTAAATCAAAATTTCTCGTTTGTACTTTATAACGTATTCGTATAATATTAATTTGCAATATTTCACAGTACAAAGTTATGTCCAACATTGATATGCAAACTAATGCAGTCCCGAACCGAGCCCTCATCACAAGAATATACTTAAAAATCAGACTAAAACTGGTGGTTTTCGAATGGCTTATTCTCAAATCTACCGGGTGATACATTTAACGTAAGACAATCATAATTTCCGAAAATATTAGGTGACGCTTTAAAAATATCTCTTTTAAATAATTGAATGTCATAAGAAAACAACATTTTTGGGATAAAATTGTATTTTTTGCTATTTTTTTTACCTTTTTGAATGACGACGTACATTTATAATTTCATCTTTCGGAGCAGAATATTTTTTAGGAGTAATTTGGTGTATAAAAATTAAATTTGTCAATTGTAAGTAGGGAGGTAGGTATTTCAAGTTTTTACGATCGGAGTAGTGTGCCATTTTGTTGCGGGGTACCAGGGATACCACTCAACTCCACTCATCTAAACTTTAAATAGGTACTTATAACTCGTAAGTTGCTCGTTTAAAATTCAATTTTATGCACTGAACTACTCCGACCAATATTCTGCTTTGGAATAAGGAATTTAAATGCACAATTGTCACTCAAAAAAAGTAAAAACATTAAAAAAAAAATGATAACGATAAAAAAAATATTAAAAAACGCTAACTGTTTTTTGGGATATTGAGTGTGTCGCGTCAAACGGATCGTCCCTATGTACACATATTACGATAAGAATTAATTTTATTTTTAAATTACGGCCATCTTGTACACGTGGGTGCGCTATTCTATATTATATTATTATGTAATATTATGCATTGTGTGTTCATCTACGTGGGTTCAAAATATACATTCACGCAAGCCGGATCATTTCAAACGCAACACGGATTATTGGCAGTCGCTGGGTAACAACACACACTCGCACGCACGCACGCACATACACGCTATTTTGTTTTTCTACCTTCGGCGCCATAGCCATTATTATCTTGGCCATGATCGTCGTCACCGTCAAAATCATCAATCTCGGCTTCCTCTACAATCGTAGCACACTTCTGTCTGTTCGGCTGCGCGCCTGCCGCAGCAGGCAGCAACGTCGATGTGTCCGACACTTCCGACACGTTCATCGCTAACCTCTGCATTTTATGCACCATGGATATGGCGTTCATTAATTGCTGGAAACATCATCATCATCATCATCATCATCATCTTAACGGTTTTTTAGTTGCATTTTTCTACTCCGTCCAGTATCGGATATACGCCGATCTACGCATGTAGGTGAGGTAGAGGTAGGTATAATATGCATGTAATATAATATTATTAGGTAAACTATATATTACTGTATGATAATTACGATTACGATGCATTATTATATTTGATATGACGCTAAATCGTCTAAATGTATAATAATAGTAGGTATTACGCATGATGATGTGTGTAGTTGTAAGAGGTCGTTAAAAGGGTAGGTACAGGACGCAATCGACGCTAGTCTTTACCGTCTAGGGTAAGTCTCAAGGGTGAGGTATGGGGGTAGGGTTGTTCTATGGCACCGTGCGCGGAATATTATCATTTGTTATCATGTACGAGTGATATTGTAATATACGGACTACGGGTGGACAGATAAGACGCGGGTACGTACCTTCCATCTGGATTTGGCGAAGTTCTTTTTGAGCTGTGCCGAAACGGTTCCGTGAATGTTCTTGCTGCTGGCCGCGTTGCCAGATATCCTGAAAAGCGTACATCATTAATGTCATTACAATGTACAAAAAATATTATAAGAGTTAGGTAGGTAGGATGTGATACAGTGACACGTGTTGTTTTATCGAAGTAACCGGAAGAAGAATTCACACCAAAATATTAAAACAAAAACACAATAATACGTGTTAAAAAGAAAAAAGAAATTTATAAAACGCGTAAAGGTATAACATTACCAACTTACAAATGAAATCGTTTCCTTGTCGATACGTTTCCGGGATATCATACAAATAATAATAATTTGGACAACCCGATGAGTATATAGAAATAAAAACGAGTACAAATCAAAACGGTAAAAACGGAAAAATATCAAAACAATAACGATAGTGATCGTTATTTAACGGCTGCCGTACACCTTTATTCTAAAAATACAATGGTTATATAATAATAATTGGTAAACAATATCTTCATATTTTATTTTATACTTAGATTTTTCACATTAGGATTTATTTTAAGATTGATATAATATTTTAAAGTTTTTAATTGGTTCGTACTTCGAAATGTTTTTTTTAATCTCATCTTTTTATATGTTATTTCCTCTCTTGGCACAATTGTTCCAGATAAATAAGTGAAAAACAAAATACTCGTCACAGGCACGTGCACGCATACTTTATGCTTCCCATTTGAAAATAAAAATAGTACAATATCCATATATAATATATACGTGGGTGGGACTACCATGTATTCAAGTATGACTGAAGAGCATACTCGTTACCAAAGTGGTTAAATATATTGAAGGTGTGGTATCAACCATAAATGATAACGAAAAAGTAATTTTTGGCGCGCACCGAACTACTGAAATCGAAACTTGGCAAATTAACAGTTAACTAGTAATAAATTACAGTAGTGAAAAAAAACAAGTAATATTATTGAAATTAATTATTTTATTCAAAAATTGGCACAAATCAGATTGATAAAAATGTTGTTTATTATAAACCAGTATCTCTAACCGCATATAACCATTATGGTAACGAGTAGACTCTTCGTTCACAGTATATCGTGTATTGTGTACAGTAGGTATGAGAATGCCCTATCCATGTATATATATTTTCTTATATTGAGCTTAAGCCCGGCAACTATGGCCATTAGCTGTTTTTTTTTGTAGGTTGTTTTTGTAGAGGGAGGAACGGTTAGTTGAAACACGTTTTTATGTGTGGCAAGGATTCGTTGCTAAAAATCCCGGCTGGTCACCCATCCGGGAACTAGCAACGCCAGCCGATACGTACACTCAGAGCGTTTCCGCAGTTGAGTGTACGCACCGCGGAACACCAAGCCACGTATATATTATTATATATGATGATATCGTCATATATTTTATACCTAGTTATAGGATTAATTACTGTTATAATATATTAACAAACATTTTTTTCGGGGAGGGGGGACGTAAAAACTCAATACTATTTATGGAGTGATTCATTTAACATAAGACAATCGTTATCTCAAAAAATATTAAAGTTTTAGAAAATATGTTTTTATTTTATTTTTTCTATCTGTTAAAGTAATCTGGTGGGTAATCATTTAAAAATTTTTTTTTGTTTTTTTTGAATGACTATATATTTTTAATTCAATATTTCTAAGCGCAATTCGATTCAATGTATTTCGATCTATACAAATCAAATTTTTGACAAGTTATTTATTAGTTACAAGTATTTAAAGTTTAGATGGGTAGGGTAGTGGACCAACATTTTACGGAGTACCTACTCCATCCCGTCTATCTTAATTTTAAATACTTATAAGTTATAACTCATACACTAGTCGTCCGAATTTCAATTTGTATTCATAGAATTGAACGAAATAGGAATTAATGTCACTAAAATAAAGTAAAAATAAAAAAACGGGAAAAAGTATATTTTTATTGTAGAAAAATATTGTTTTTCAACGATTTACAATTATGTAAAAAAAAATATATTCAAAAACGTTAATAGTTTTTGAAATAAACAGTGTTTCGCGTTGAGTGAGTGATCCAGTGGTGAGTCCAGGATAAAAATTCAGGACAGGACCATGGTTATAAGAAAAAATTTAACATTTACACACTTTTTTAAGGGAATTTTTAAAAGGTATATTTTTGAAAATGTACAATTCAATCACAATATAAACTAATAATTAATATTAATATATTATTCATTTTTAGTTTTTACCATATTATAATACGGTTGTTTGGTGTGTTAATACAATAAATAATTATACAAATTCTTTTTTTCAATTAAAATCCGCTGAACACGCCTCTGGGGTGATCCCCGCTATAATAAATCTAAAGAACTCAGCGTCTCAGCTGGCCAGCGATTTTATGGACCAACAACTGAAATCGAACAATCATTCTAGGTACTTAAAAGTACTTTAACACAATGTCTGTGTCATATCGTTGCAATATATTTAAACTGCGCCGTTATATACAAATAATATATATTGGGACGTAGAAGCTCACGCGATGCACACATTTAATAATATTATCTACTGCTATTCAGTAACTACGATTGTCGATATAGTCGATGTGAATTATGCAAAAAGTTCAATTATACGCGACATTTATACGTCTATAACGTGGAGTCGAATAATGTGCACCTCGTAAAAACAGATGTAACAGAAATAACTGAAAATCAACGTAATCAAAAAACTGTGTAATAACTTTTTTTAATCTATATTTCTGCATTTATTAATTTTTTTTTACACTCGTTATTTATCATACTAAAAAAATATTTAAAAACATTGATTAGAACAAAAGTTATTACGCAGGTACAACGTTCGTTAATTACGTTTATCAGTTATTTCTATAATTCTATTACATTCTGTACATATCATACGAAAAGCAAAAAAATCGAATAGGTATTCGAATTTTTCTGTACAAACACTGCAATATAATATTATTGTATTGTGCGGACGGCGGGTACTCGTTAATTTCGTATTTACAATCACGACGGTCGCTGTAAATGTTGTTTTGTTAATTTACATTTCCCGATGTAACTGAAATTGTTTTGTTTTTGCATAACAGCTATATCGCCCTCAGAATTTATAAAATTTCTGTTTTTAACACCGTGTTTGAGCTGGGGAAAACAGCGCACCGTAAAATCGTAAAAAATGCGACTTTCAAACAATAACGAGATCTAGTATATTCCATAGTATAAGGTACTTTTCAACTTTTGATATTATAAGATTATTTAAGATCGATTTTTGTCGAAAACACAGTAAGTAGAGTTTATCATCAACACATTTTTACTCGAAAGTTCACTGTAAGTCGCGTGTCTGTAGCAGAGAATGCGAGAAAATCCCGAAGACATGTGCGTAATATTATACGCGTTTTCCATTATGACTTTTCCCAATAAATATTATGCTACCTGATATTATGCTATATCGAATCGCGACCGTCGTGCAATTTCGATACAGCGACAGTCCTTTAAGGGCTAATATATTTTAGACGTAAAACTGCACGAACGAATGGAAAATTAATGAATTCTTTGATGTTTCTGTTTACACTTACCATGGATGAGCCAGTGCTTCACGGCACGTGTAACGCTTGTCTGCATCAACGCACATCAGTTGTCTTATAAAGTTTTTCGCCGAATCGCTAATGTCGTCCCAGTATGGAGAATCGAATTCAAATTCACCTGTAAAAATAATGAGGGTACACGCAAAAATCATTTTAGATTTAGTCGATATTTTCAAACATGCAAATGTCCGCCGTGTCATGAAATGATCGGTCTCTCTTGAATAAATTAAACGATTCACAAATTTGTCTCGATTTCAGAGGAAATCCATTGTAAATTCCGCGGAATATTTCTAGGACATTTTTTTTAGGTCATTTAAATTCCTATCCCTAGTTATGAGCGAATCTCGCGATTTTTTACAATAAAATATGTAAATTGTTTTCTATAAATATTGATAAAATTATTTTTTCCAAATCGAGAAATGCTTGAAAATTTAATACAAGATTTATTAAACTTACACTACCTATACTAAATTTATCGAAAACACACATTTTTTTAATAGAAATTTATTGTTCGAAGTCTTAACGAAATTGGATATTTTAACGAAAAATAATGATCTTTCTGCTAACAATTGTTGTAATTCAAATTATATTAATCGTAAGGACTTGTAACAACTATTTACTATTACGTAGGTATTTAATTATTTTTATATAACAGAAAAAAAATTTCAAAATATTTAAACTAATTTTAAGGTATCTATAGTACGAGTCTACGTTACTATTTACACCGTTCTACGTTGACATTGAAAGTTAAGTTACTAAAAATAATATATGATACAATGTATGTTTTTGGCAAAATTGTTCAATCCACCGTGTTACTTACATAAAAATAGATAGCTAACGTCAATACACATATAAATTATAAAGTATGAATAGAAATTGACGAACCGATGAAATTGGTTTAAAGATTGAATGATACAAATTTTAATAACGAGTATTAGAATGTTTATTCTCGCAGAGTAAAACCAAATAAAAATATTACGCGTGTGAGTAGAAGTATAGTCTATCAGTTGCGTGTTTATCATCGTGATAAAAAGTAACATCGTATACATAGACGTCAAATTATTGTTGTGTAGACGATTAATATAAGTTAAGAAAGTAGATAGGAGTGTAAGACGTAGGTACGTTAAGATGTAGCAGCGAGTGTAAAATATACCTCGTAAAAATTATTTTGTACTTTTATCATGACTTGACGGGAGTTTTTGAAAATTGTTGCTCATTGAAATACATTTCAAAAATAAATATTTTTAAATATACCTAAAATGTGTCTATGTATTATGATCAACATATAGCCATTATTCATCTGCGCGCGTTGCAACAGACCTCACCTATTTGATTTTCTCATGAAATTATTACATTATATTATACGCTTGAGTGACTCTACAATATGATTTACCTTTTAAGATTTGAGCGAAAAGATTCGCGTCATTCTCATCGTAAAACGGCGGATATCCACACAACAATATGTACGAAATCACACCGATGCTCCAGACGTCCACTGCTTTCCCGTAAGGCTTCTGAGCCAACACTTCTGGAGCTGAAAAACACAATAGGAAAATAAATAATAATATACATTAGAACGTTATAAGAAAATAATATTGATTTCGGAGTGTTTTATAAAAACGACGACAATCAAAAACGATTCAGCGAGTCCTAATGTCACGCTTTAAGGATGACCCTATCTCAAAGTTTCATTTTCCTTCGAGGATAAAGTTAATAATAATATTATTTGACTCATGAAAAAACGAAAAATAACAAATACTTTTCAACATAGCTCCGTGCTGTTTTGGCCGAGGATCTAAAATGTACCATAATATAGTCAATATTATATTGCATCATAAATATAATAGTTAGATGCGCTGAAGAAGTCTGAATACTAAAAGAAATTAATGCTCTTGAATTTATTTATTTTTACTCATTTTACTCATGTATCAAATACAAGTCATAACATTAATTACATTTTATTATTTTATTACAATTTTCAACGTTATAATTTTTTAATTTTCACTGACTCCTTTAAAGACATTTGTGACCCGAAATTGAATCACGACACTTTATAATATAGTCGATAAATGACCGTTTTAGTGAGATTGTGAATTGGTGCTGTATATCATAAAAGAGTATAGAGCACGATTGAAGATGTAATGGTTAGGCATTTGGGCATTGAGCTATGATAAGAACATTAAATGTGGTCCCCGAAGTGTCCTCAATAAACTGTTGATAAAAATAAACAACTAGCGCTCTCAATATACTATTACCGCGTTCAGTGGCGTATTTTCAATTTTTTTGTGGGGGGGGGGTCTAAATATTAAGTACCTACAAGTTTATAATATAAAAAAAACACATACGAGTAATGATGTAATAATTATATTATTTATATTATATTATGTATATTTCACTACTATTATGATTTATTAATACAAATTAATAGTTTTTTAGACAAAAATAACCAAAAGTTAAACCCAAGTTATTTAATATTTATACAAATATTGTATATTTTTTTTTTATAATAGAAACATTAAAAACCCATAATATAAAATTAATTTTCTCTTTCTCGGTACCTACGTACCAAGTTATTTATGAATTTTTAAATTTTTTTCTGGAGGGGATCGAGACCCGGGACCCCCCCCCCCCCGTAAATACGCCACTGACCGTTTGAGTTCAAGCATCAGTTTATTTAACTGCTACAAATTACACTAGACTAATAAAGCGTAATACAATTTTATTCTTATCAGTGAAAAGTTGAACACACTTTTGGGGTCTCGTAATCTCGCTTCGTTGCGCAGCCAGTACATCCTTAATCGTGGTGTAATGTGAGTAATGTCAATTGATGAATCACAATTTAGCACCTACGTATTATACGCTATATATTATAAACAACGTTAAGGTTAGGTTTCAGGTTTTTACGAACAAACTTTGCGAATGATCTCAGCATGACAGTGTGTGGAATCGGAAACTTATTTGTTTAATACTCGTTGTTGTTTAGCCACATGGGCAGTGTATTGGGCAAAAGTGCTACTTGGAGCTAAACGAAGTGTCGTTTGATCGGACGGGACACTTTATACCCGTAATGGGTGGTGTATAGGCAACTTCTTTTACAGGATCTCGATGCCCCTTAAACCTGAGTGGGTAGGCAATTTATCAGACCTGATGGCCTTCTATGCCTGAAACGTAGAACCGGCAACCTGTGGCGGAAAGACGGATGTTATGACAGGACGGAAGCCGTTTATACAACGGAACATGGAAATTCAGTCTAATAAGTGTTGGGTGGGGTTGTCCTCTTGGTCAGTTCGGTGTGGTGCAATGACCGACGAGGCTCACATATAATCGGGCATTTCTTACAAACTATGAATTAATGTTAATTAAAATTAAAGCAGGTGCAGTGGGCGGATAGATTCGTCGGTGCGTAGCGCGACTGGACGACCGTGGCGGCCTCTCACACACCCTCAGTTGGGTGCTGGCGGACTTATGCGGACTGGGCGAACCAATACGTGAAGACCGCGTACGCGGCTCGCAACGACTATCAGCAATCGACAAAGAGTCGACGGTCTCGCAGGAATGACGGAGTGATGGCACACGCACAATATAGTATGTCTCGCACACACGTTGGTGAGGAGCAGATAATAATAAGAAACAAAAAGACTCACTTATTGTTGGTGGATTGTATATTTATTTTGAACAGCAATATGTGTGGCTGTATTAGCCCACGACGATAGTGTTTTGGTTACTCGATGATCGTGCCGCAATGGCGACGACAAAGAACAAAAAAAAAAGGGTGCCGAAATGGCAATGAACAAATTTTCTTACGAACGAACAGAAAAAAAGAAAGAAAAGAGAACAGAAAAGATTATAAACAAGACACTGATAATATAAAATCTACAAAGACATTTGACATATAAGCAAATGATACAACAAAAACAAAGACAATAAATATGGTAATTAATAATTATAATAATGTTTAATTAGACAGAATGTATGGGGTATGGCACTATGGATGCACGAGAGATAATGTGGACAACGGTCACCGTCGCACAGATAAGCGATATGCACAGCGGCTCGGCGCGTACAGGCCACAGATATATAAAGTAACTTATATATCTGTGGTACAGGCAGAAAGATCAGAATGGTAATTACTAATGATAAACGTTTATTTATCGTAGTTGGAATTGATTATTTTCAGTTAGATGTTGTACGATTTACTGTGTACCTACGTTTGTAGTCAACTGCATCAGTAGTGATAACGAAACGGTTACGGTTAGTTGAATAAATATAAATCGCGTGAGAGAGAGAGTGAAATCAAAATTATTGTATACCATTTAATGTATTATATTATTATCATCGTTAGAATTCGATACTAATATTTAAAAATAATTAATAGACTCCTCGATTGAGAGAATTAACTCTATGGACGGATTTTTGTCCACCACAGAGTTTAATGATTTTTAAAACCTTTCATTGGCCCCTACGCCGTTCGTATTATAGTGTTAAGTTAATAACGAAATTCACAGAAGAGTAAATTAAGTTTTAAAAAAACCTATTTGTATTCAAACTAAAGTTCGTGAGATTTTTATTTATTTTTGGTTTTTTTGTTTCGGGTTTATTTCTAAAACCATATTACACTTTTACACGGCACACGTAATGATTACAGTCTGCTGGATATTTTATTTATATAAAATTTATACTTGCCGTGTGTTATTATTTTCAGAAAATATGTTTTAGTATTTACTTTCGGTAAAATGAGTGAACTGCCAGTTGCATTGTTTGGCTTTGGAATGACGTAGTAGTGAAATAGAAAATGTAACGCGCGATAAGCCGTGGATTCTATACGCACTGCTGAATATATTTAACGATACTCAAGGATCATTTTAAAAATTGTTTAGCATTTTATACCATTTAAAAAGTGTCATGTGGTTGAATAAACTATTTATATTTTTTTAAATGGTAATTAATCTTTTTGAGTAGGTATATTTAATTATTAAACGAATAATGAACACTTTGATGTAACTAAATCAAAATAAACGAGTAGTTTCTGAGTTATCAAAATTTAAATACTAAGGATAATAGTCCTTAGAGATAGTGTATTACAAAAAATATAAAATAGATTTTATCTCATGTCAAAAGATGAACCTTCAAGTTCACCTGCTGTGGCCAACAACTCACTGTCAAACATATCCTGACGGAATGCCATCTATACGAACAGGAGCAAATTGATCTCAACTTGACCGAAACTGTCGACGCAACCCAACCCAAATCAGAACAAAAAAATCCTGAAATTTTTAAAATTAACTAATCTAATTGACAAAATGTAATCATATTGTTTAACTAAGAATATAATGTATACTAATTTATTGTTAATAGTAATTTTGACATGTTAACTAATGAACTTTGTTGCATTAGAGATAAGTTGTACCTATTAGAGATAAAAAAAAAAAAATAAATAGATTTATTATTAAATCTAGTATTTCACCATTTATTATACTAAGACAACGTTTATAAATTACCAATAATTTACAATAATTTCCAAAATATCATTATAACATAGTCCTCATAATATATTTCAAACCTATTATTCTTATAATACAACATTAAAACTAAAATAATATGAACATTTTTATGTATCAATATTTTTGAAAAAAATAATAAAAATTTACAATAAAAAAGAAAGGTTCTGATTCAAATAAAATGTTTATGTCTCTACATGTCATACTTTGATTTCTTCAAAGTTCTAATGATTTGAAAATAGGGTGGACGTAGATAGGTATATTTAAAAATTCGAAAATAAGAATTTAAATATGTATTCGCCATTAAAGGAAAATGGTGTTCTCGGGGGGAGGGGTCAATGCTTGGAAAATCACCCTGTATACCGTACAAACATAATTATTTTTTGTGCTACTCGTATCGTATTTTTTTTTACAGTGAATGTTAACATATTTATATAAAATACATTTATAAGGTCGACCGTTTTGAATTTCGTTGCATTTTTAAATTTTTTTGGTGAATACATTATAAACAGAGGAATATAAACACAAACCTCAGTACCACATTAATTTTTCATGGTGCGTCTAGCTGGTAAAAACGAGTGACGTAGGTATTATAGTTTCATTTGATGATATCGCGTGGAAGTTTTAATCTGACTTGGGTTAGAAAATACAAACAGTGCTGGATATTTTCTGTAGAAGACATAATCTTATAAAATTAATTTTCATACCATTAATTTGGATCATAGCTTATTAAAAAGAAAATACAATTTCGGAACTAATGAAAAACTTTTGCCAGTATGTAGTTTTATGCTGTAGCTGCCATGCACATAAAAAATGAGACGTCAAGATATCGTAAACATAGTTTAGACGCACCGATATAATATGAAAGGTGATTTAAGTGTCGACACTGATTATAACAAAAACTTTTTTAAAAAACAAAAATATAATTTTTAATTTTTAATTTTTGTGGAAGTTTTTATTTTTTTTAAAAACTCGTTTGAATAACAACCAAAATATAATATATATTTTCATATTCTGATACACAATATATTTAGGATTATTTTGATGTATACAAATATAATTCAAAACGAGTAGTTAACTAGTTATTCACCCATAACTTATAAGTACTAAACGTTTAGACGAACCACGAAAGTAGTAGTAGTATATCAACAATTTACTGCGTACCACTGTGACATTTTTCCGCTATTCTAAACGTAGGTAACGATTTGGTACCGTATATAGATACACAGAAGTACAGAACCTAGGTAATGGTGCGATGGTGCTCGCGCCGGATGTGCTTATACTATAATTTGATTACGCAGTGGCGCACGTGTAAATATTGTTTATTCAGTATTATACGACGTGCAGTATTTCCATAAGTGAAATCGTAAAGAGCGTGGTGCTAATGGGGTTTGTGTAATCTCATTGTAAACAAAACGAAACAAAAAATACAAAACCAAGAGAAACACACTTGCATAAATCGTTTGCATTTCGACTTTATAGTTCAAGTTCAGCGTAGTGTTATATTTACCTCCAATCGGTTTTCCGCCGTTCATTTCCCCAAAGTGGTTATGTTTTTTTTGTTAATTCGTTAACGCGTCGCTCGTGTTCAACCGTATTATAAACCAATGCACCTCAACTTCAACTCTTTTTTTTTACGACGATACCTTAATTTAGATCCATCAAAATGGTGACACGTTTAAAACCAGGGCTTGAAACCGATATTGGATATCGAATTTAAAACCGGATGAAATCGTTAAAAGCCGAAATCTATGTAGAAACTGAAAAAAAATCAATGCCGGTAATCCAACCAAAAATTAAAATAGGAAAAAATAAAACTGATATTTAAAACGAAATAGGAAAAATAAACACCGATAACCGAAACTGAAATCGGAAAAAATATTTTCTGTTTC
Source organism: Nasonovia ribisnigri (assembly GCA_027563435.1). Classification (NCBI taxonomy): domain Eukaryota; kingdom Metazoa; phylum Arthropoda; class Insecta; order Hemiptera; family Aphididae; genus Nasonovia; species Nasonovia ribisnigri. Next base: position 457,664 of record JANEHU010004895.1, on the reverse strand, counting down.
AAGCCGAGCAGACGAGCAGTTAAAACAATTACCGGATTTTTGAAAAAGTAAAAATTATAAACTTATATGTGAATTGAGAATGAGACTATTCACGATATCTTCACAATGTTGTTTTTCTCATCGGGTAGTTTAACATCACATCATTACACCATAATAATCGTATACTTTGAACATGTGTAATATAAATAAACAGTATTCTTGGCAACGCACATAACGATAACACTCGTATTTGAACTACTGCAATAAACTATATTATGGTAAATGTATCATGATAATACCTACCCCAGATCATGGGGTGTATCTATACTAGAATGTTCAGAAACGCCCAACTTGCGGTTAAGATATCAAGTTTTATGTGATAAAACTGTGTAAGTGGTTGTTATTTTCACATATTTGAAACTACATAGGTACCTACTTGTTATATTTGAATTTTCCGAGTAAATCGGTACTGATTTAATTTAAAAAATTGGTATGTAATTATAATATATAAGTAGGTACGTATTTTGTAAAGATTTACTACATTTTTGATTTTTTCACATTTTTTTAAATGTCGCCTTACACAACTGTCCATGTTTCACTATTACGCGTGGACGATGGCAAACATCAGCCACTGTTCCTAATTGGCATTAACCTATATACCTAATAGGTACGCTGTCGATAAATAAAAATGTAATAAAATAGTAATAGTTTTGAAGTGTTTTTATTTTATCTACCATACTCAAAAAAAGGTAAATTTCAATCATAATTTTTACCATATATTTCGACAAATTGTATATTTAAAGCGTATAGATATGATGAAAAAACTATGAAATGTGGCGGGCTAGAAATATATGTATACAGCAAAAAACGCACTTCAACGGCGACTGATGTTATTGTTGTGTTTTTATATTGCATAAATAATTATCTAGATTACTAGTTATTAAACGACCATCGTTAATATATTATTATCATGTTGTATCTCTACTTAAACATTAATTGTTTGTTCGTTTGATTTTTTTTTTTAAATATTTTCTATCCCATAATTGCTTGTCGATGGAACTCTGTTGACATTTTCTAAAACTAATTATATCGACATATTTTTACACAACTGGTCCTTTCGAACACACGAGTATTAGTTATGTCTTATTAAATCTATCAAATCAGGCCAATAATTACAACATTATTTCATCTTAATCATTGAAGTTATTACTTTTGATAAAATAATTGTTAATACTTTGATGATAGACACTCGTAAAGTACTCTTTGATCAACGGGCTGGAAACATTGTGGATAAATGCCGTTGGGAGGATAGTGTACCCACTATAACTATCAACGATTAATAATTCATAATTATAGTAAATTATTATTAGTTGACACGAATTAAATACAAGTTAAATGTCAATTTAATTGTGGCTTATATGATATTGATTGATACTTGCGTGTTTAACGAATAAAATAGAGCCATAGAGTTGTACCTAACGTTCGATTTTTCCATTAGAAACCGACTAATACGAGCAGATATACTTTCTGATTATAATAATAATATATAGTTCGTGATTCACCAATCATGCTCATTATACCCCCCCCCCCACCAAGTTGTATTTAATAATGCATTTAATCAATTCATGATTTTCGAAATTTTCATACTCACAGAAATTCCTCGTGGTCGTCCTGAAATGTGTGGGTCGTTGTAAATTACATCATATTTTTAATTTTGAATGTAAACTTTGGTCCTGGTATATTTTATATGCATACGTAAATATTGCGACACAATTATATTTTTAATATATTATGTAAATTGTTGGTCAAAATGGTTTTTATTCATTCGTAAATTTCGTCAATGGATTTATTTGAAAAATCAATATTTTTCTTCCACTTTGTATTATTAGTGTGGTTAGAAATATTGGTTTTGCTATTCATGATTAAAATATGTGTTATTAAAAATTATTAAAAAATAACAATTAATAGTAACTGGTAAACATATTTTGTATGGATAGTATATGGATATTATATGGTAATCGCCGCAAAAAGTCTAAAGTCTAAACAAATAATTGTTTTTTGTTCGCAATTTTCCTCATATAGGTATAATTTATGTTTCTTTATTAATATTTTTCATCGGTATAGTTGTTATTCTATTATATATAATTGCGCAGTAGAGTACCGGGTAAAAAACTAAGGGAAAGGATGAAAATTATTTTTTCATCAAAATAAAAACCGTAACCTAATCTTTTGTTCTTACACAAGTCTCAAAACTTTTTTTATGGCTTAGAAACATTTCGTAGGTACCTATCTACCTATTCATATCATTAAATAATATTAAAAACATAAGAGTTCATTAAAAAAGAGTGCTATAATTTGATGAAAAAAAAAATGAAATTATGATAATCCTGTACCTAATCATTATATTATTTGATGAAATATTATTATTGGGTTACTTTTGTAACCTTGTCCCCTTTAGCAATACGCCTCTGTATATGCGTGTTTGAGATATCCCGTTATTGTGGTAATTATATTTTGTAACTCGTTGTCTCACATTTCTATTTGTCATTGCAATTATTTTAATTTATTAATTAATTATTTGTTAAACCACTGTAATCGGGCTACGGTCCGTCCAAATGTTTATAAACATAATTAAATAAATATATAGATATAACATTAGTATAGCTGGAGCTGCATAAAAATGAAGTACCTACTCTGACACTTCCGATCTCCAGGGAGTGCGAAAGTTAAATTAAAAGCTTATCACTCGTAAATTGAGATAGTAAGTTCTATATAATTTATCGTCGGTGATATACCGATGACGCCCGATAAAACTAAAAGAAATAAAAATGATTATGTTTAATTTGTGCTTGGGTTCTTTGGTTTTTATTAAATTTAATCTTAAAATATGATACTATAGCTGAAAACGTCAATGACTAAATCACATTATGTTGATTATAACATGTCTTATTGTTTTTTATATATAAAAAAATATTTTGTCTGTATAAAATGCATAACTAATAACCTCTCTTGGATTGATTTAATTAATTGATGCGATTTTTAATGCATAAACAGTTATTACAGTGATGTTTGCCTACCTATAGTGTGTACAATATTATTATTCTCATAAACCCTTTGAATTCAAAATTTTACAGTTTGTTGCACTGATATATTTTTATATGTTAGAGTTTAATGGTTCGGGAAAAATATTGAAAATACTAAATTTGTAAATCCAATCATATTCAAAAACTGTTTATTTATACTATACATGTTCAAAGTATGTTATTATTATGGCGTAATGATGTGATGTTAAAAACAATATTGTGAAGATAGTCTCATTTTCAATTTACATATAGGTTTATAAATCTGTAAGTGCTCACTGCATGTAGATACATCATTACATGTATATGCCTTGTAAATTTAATACATTCATCGCTCGCTCAGAATCTAATAAAGTATAATAAGTTTTCTATGGTAACCTAATTATATTAACCATCAGTGGCAAGGGGCAATCTAGGAACTTTATAACATTAATTTCATCTTTATTAAGTTTGGTTGTCAGGGAAACTGTAAATTGTAATCGGTCAGAAAAATACAATAATATTTTAGGTTCCCAGCCCCCACACGATGACGTCACGGTAACGCTCTCGGTGTCGCACAAAATTACAGAATGACCTCCAGCCATAAGATATGTACATATCAAAAAAAGTGATGTGCTTCTTACATAAGATAATACAATTCGTAGGATACAGAAGTAATTTAAATAATAAATAATACAAATTTATAAACCATATATTCTTATTATTATAATGCTTTCCAAAATTTAACTTAACATTGACTATATTAAGTCTGAAAAAATATTAAATATAAAAATATCAATACAATTTGCCAACTTATATAGTTCATTCTTAGAAGGTTTAAAAATAATTCTTATAATGTCAGTTATTCCGAATATAACGTTATTTATAATATTTTTTTTAGATTATAATATGTACCTACGTTTATTGTTTATTGATAATATACTTAACTATGATCAATTATATATTATATTTAATGGTATTCGTTTTTTTTTAAATTTTTTGGTTATTACTTACATAATTTTTTTAAAATGTTTTTTGTTATAACGTTATAAAGTCCTGCTTTATATAGTATCATTAAATCCATAAATCCACTAAAAGTACATATTTGTGCTAATGAACACGAGTCTCGGTCTCCGGAGACTTTAAATAAATATAGGTGTAGCCGTATGGGAGTACCTACCTACTTTAACTTAATGGGTACACATTCATGCTAAAAAATAAAACGTCGAGAATCAACATCATATAGATACAGTGAATTACCAAATATTCTTACACTCGTTTTGCTTTAACGATGAAGATTTATCAAGAATACCTACTTAAAAGCACAATATTTAGATTTATTACATTTTTCCTTATACTAGGTACCTATCTAATTTACGAGTGTCACTCATTACGAGTGGTGATACAAACCTATTATTTCAAAAGAAAATCACGATTTATTCTTGTGTATTGTCAATCTAATGGTTTTCCTGAAAATGTTGACGTAGCTTCTAAATCGAAATTCAAACGAAAAGTTTTTGTTATTTATTTTGTATTGGTGCATTAAGGATAATATGTAATAATAATAATAATATATATGCGGGGTAGGAAGACTCCCATGTCTATAATGATGATTTGGATCCTTTATTAATTAATAACAGTTAATCAACATTTAATAATTTTTAAAAAATGTCAGAATGTAGTAAAGACCAGACCCAATATTATCTACGTTCATTTAAATTTGTGTTAAATCATATTTAAGGACTAAGGACTAATTCCTTAACTTGATGAAATTTATTTAGGAGCACCGAAAGATTTATTTTATAACAGTGATACTTTCCATTTGGTATTAAAATCACTAAAATGAACGATCTCAATTGTAGATGGAAAACGCGAGTGGTCAAGAGACAGTACCAATGTAAAGTGTGTGATAAGTCCTTCAATAAAAACAGGCTAAGTCTTTGAACTATAGATATAATTTATGTTGAAATAGTCTGCTAAATAATTGAACTTAGCTTGGCGACTTAAATTCAAAATTTAAAAATACTATAGCATAATGATAATGATAATAATATAGTCTACTGTCATTGAAATAGCTAGTGTATGTACTAATCAAGTGTTTTAAAAGACACCAAGCTAAGTTAAATTATTTAGCAGATTATCTTAACAAAAACGATATCCTATAGTTCAAATATTTAGCTATAAAATTACATCATAACTTTTAGAGAATTTTTTTTTTATACTAATTGGTGTTTTTTGTACACGCAGTTTGGAGCAGTGTTTTCGTTGGAATACTATACACATATTATAACTATAAATTATTTTACACATCGACAGTTTATTTTAGAATTTTGTAATGCATGTATTTGGATTTGAACCAGGAGGGACTAAAACCTTCTATGGGAATAAGCTCACATATCACCCCCTTAGCCCGATCACCGGGCTTCATGATTTTCAATTTATTGGTCTAAATGGAAAATGTTTTACCCAATATACACAACACACAAATAATAACTACTTAAGAATGCACTTATTTTACCACGTCAAGTGTGTTTAAACAGTAATAACGTGTTTTTGTTTCTGTTTACCACCACGAAAAAGTATTTGGTCTGCACCAGCCACCAATAACAATATTGACCGAGCTGCGGACGTACAATAAGGCGTGACAATTCCTCCAGCCTTCTCACGCATCACAAGTGGGTCTTGATCTTGTTTTCAGAGCATAAAGTTTCAAATTTTCCAACTACACCGTTTATATAGGGGCGTTACGGTTCCTCAATGATCAATATTATCAATTATTTTTGTCTTTACATAATTTCTTTACTTTTTAAATGTCTTTCCTTTTTTTTTCAACAATTTAATATTTAAATTACAATAATTAACGCAGTACCTACATGTATTGTACATCAAATAAATCTATATATTAGTAACAGAATAAATACAAAATACTTCGCATTAGAAAGATTAGTAAAATATAATAATAGTAGCCTAGTAATAGGTACCTAATTTCATAATTATATATGAGTGGTGCTCTCGTTAACCAACCACATCTTACAATTCAAAGGATTATTTCCACCATAATTAAGTTTAAGATTAAATTAAGGCCTCATCGAGATAACTTAAAAATATATTTTAATAACATATTTATAATATGTTCAGACGTTCAGTCATTATTTGAATAAAAATGTTTCAAACTCGATCAAAATCAATAAAAAAAAATGTTTACCAATTTTATCCTAATAAGAACATTTGAGACATTATAGACGATTAGACAATTTTATACCTATGTCATATTATATTTTATGAGTTACCAAGGACGGATACAGGGGTTGTACAAGAGGGGGGGGGGGGGTTAGATAAAAGAGCAACTTATAACGGACTTAACATCTTATGTTTAAAATTTTCAAGGTTTTTGATAGAGCATAACATATTTTATTAATATAAATAAGTAATATTAAAACAGAAAATAAAACTAAAAAGTTGAAAATGTTGAATTTGTACCTATACGTATAGCTCAAAAAGAGTGTTTTGAAAATTATATCCAGTCTAAGGAATGCTAATATATTTTAATATTCTCAGACACAAAAATAAAAAAACCAGGGAAGTTGGTCTGCCGTATAGCTATAGTAGTTGTGTAATGGCTCTATTTTGAGTAGACTACTGTAATGAATGTGTTAAATTAGAAGTCAATGATAATAAATAATAAATAATTTTTATATTTTATGAAAAAAAATTCAAACTCGTCAAAATGTGCAGAACTTGAAATGTATATGAACACGAACATGTTCAGTGGGGACCATTATTTACGTAACCAAGGTTACTGAACAATTTTTTTAAAATAATAATACAATTTTAATAAAAGTTTCACTACATTTTTAAACAGCATAAAAACTTTATTATTTTTAAAAAACACATCAATTTGCGGTCACTTCGCAAGTAAAAATATACAACAGGCAAGGTGTAACAGTAATATCTGCCAAAATATGTCATACTGTGCTATGTATTTTGTTCTTGTACAAATCAATTGTTTATACAAACATTTTTATAACAACACATCATAATTATATATATTTTAACAATTATCCAATAATTATGAAATAATAAAATAAACATTATACGTTTAACAAAAAAATTTTAACAAGTGTTCGATAACGTATTCTGTCAGTCTTATAATACCCCGCGTGTGTGTTTTGCGTTAATAGTATAATATAAATGTGCGCTAACGCAATGTTGTTACTCACGTACGTACAGTTTTGAATTATTGTTTACGCGAAATCACATCCTGACCTACCAGAGCCACCTATAGTAGTACCACTTACCTAGGTTAGGTTATATATATAGGCGTACGTATACTTATTTAATTAATTTAATTAAATCCCGTCGACTCGTGCGCACACGTGTACCCGCGCATATGCAGTACTATGTATCGGGTGTGTGCGTATATGTATATAGGTATGACGGTGTACTGTGGGTAAGTACTACAGCTGTTATACGTTCTATATAGTACCTACGTAGAAATGTAGAATAATATTATATGATATTATATCGTGTATATATACGCGTGTACTACGACCGAGTAAACATTTGAGTTTCGGTTTTCATAACATTGTATTTTATGCTAATAACCGCAGACGCACATATAGTAGGCGGTAGTTACGTATGTAATATTGTGCCGGCTTTTCATATTAATCGTCGTCGTAGACCCGAGTCACTGCGCAGCTGGCAAACACGCGTTTTTAATAAATATAATATGTAACATGTTATTATATTATTACTGTTATTATGATCCGTAAAACACAGGACTTTTAAATAATATGTATGGTTTTTAGTGAACTAATCCGACCGAGATGAGGGAAACGACCTGTCACGGATACCACTTGGTATGTTTCCGAACGTGAATCGAACTACTGTCTGAACCTTTTCCGATACCTTTAAGAATTTTCGTTAAAATCGGTAAAGTAGTTTTTGAGTGGATATGCTACAAACATACATTCATTTTTATATCATAATATAAAGGTCTTTTTTTTCTGTATCCAATAGAAACCATCAACAAAGAATTAAAACCTGCCTAGTATATGAATATAATTTTGTTTTATTATAAAATATTTATTTTACAATATCAATTAACATCGATGTAACCCATACATCATATATCCATATAACTTTCAATGATAAGACATCTATAATTTATACCAACATAATAATAGTTTTTTATTTTTAAAACGATTTAAAAATTTAAAAATTTAACTTTCATATTCAATAATTATTACCAATAGGTCTATAATACTGATTAGTATTCATCGGCAAGTAATAACTAATAAGTAATATTTCCCTTTCATGAACCATAGACGCGTTTCACAGCGGTGCCTAACGAAAAAGTATATAAAACGACAACTAGATTTTCGTAGTTAAAAATCAAAATTAAAACCGTAAAATATTAAATTGATATTTAAAAAAAATAAATAAAAAAAATATTAAAATCAATATATTATTTTGAATTTACATCAAAATATACAAATATCGATGAGTGAAGTTGAAATTAAATTTTAACATTTTCATTTCGATTTCAAGACGGGCTGGTTATAATATTATCCAATTACATAGAGTCCGCTGTAGTCGTCGTCGTTGCCGTCGCCGTATTAGGATTCGATATTTAGCGATGTCTACGATCCACATACGCCTTTATATAAATCAGTCGTAATTCAATTTATCTACGTCCATCTCCGCCTTCTTCTACTAATTTTTTTTTATTTCACTTTTCGGGAAAACTCTTATATGTACAGACGTCAAGACGTCAAGCGTATTACACGTACCTACTATTATAATAAATAGCTGGACAATGCGAGGCCAGCGTTAGTGAAATTTATCGCCCCATAATACTCTAACTATATTATATTACTTGGGCTTGTTCGTAGATAATAATAATGTGCCCAACGCCGTAACGTCGTAAACACTAAATTATATGGCAAATATATATTATCTAGATAGAATTTTATTCGTTTACTCGTTTCGTAGCTATATAGTGTGCTGGGCGGCGGGGAAAAAAATAACAATAGAAACATATTGGCTAACTTCAAAAGGTTAGGACTGATCTGTAGTCGGAAAATAAATATAATATATCGACCGTTTTTAAATAAAAATAAAACAAATATTTTTAGCAATTAAATAATCGTATTGAAAATGTATGAGCAAATAATTGCAGCGCAATAACTACAGTTCGATATTGTATAAAATATATATTATTTTTTTGTCAGACTTTTAACTTTCCGTTTTAAATATACGACAACGAGTTGATTTATTCTATTAAATTATAGAAAACAAATTAAAACAAAACATGGATAGGTATATAATATAATTAGATATAAACAAAAGAACATTACAGGTAAATGCGGATGTATTTGTAACCTTTGACGGTTAATGGCTTCACCGGCATAGCAACAGGATACAGTGGCACAGAGGGTGTCAAGGTGGAGGAGAGACATACATACTTAAAATTGTTCACCTTGCAAGCCAGGTGGAGAGCCATTTAAGAGGACACCACACCAGCATGTGTTGTCTCCGTCTTACAAACGCGTAACATAGCATATTTACGCTTAGAAATTCACGTTTTATTCCTTTAGCTTAAAAATTAGAGTGAATCGACCTAGTATGAAACTTGATTGTAAGAACATTATCTGTGTTTCGTTGGAAATTTTTTTTTACAATAATTCAGTTTTTAAGTGAGTTATGAGCATTTTTAATAAATTTTTAATAATGTTCTTACAATCATGTTTAATAAAATGTGAACTGCTGAGCGTAAATTTGCTTTGTATCGCATTTGTAAGTCGGATACAACACATGCGCGGGTATGGCGTCCTCTTAAATGAACGTGTTTATTTATTTTATTTATTTATTGGTCTTCTACCGCAAACAACCAAACTCACGAACGTGCCGATTTAGACAGCATAACGAAATTATAATCCTCATACATTTTTTAATTAAACTATTATTTTGCTGCGAAATCTGTTCGAGTATATGAAACAGTGTGTGACTGTGGCGCGCGAAAAAACAAAATAAAATAAATAAAAGATACGGTTGATAGAGTGCGAATAGATATCTCCCATCGGAGGAACTTCGGTAATAATATTATATTAACCGTAAATCGGAAACAAATTTTATTATGCGGACGTATATATTATGTGTCTGAGCTGGGAATCAATTAAAATTGTTGAATTCGATTAAAAGTTTCATTGAAAAGTTAGCGTCACGGCACACGTTCAACTTTGTGTCTTTGTCACGTAACGCTTTATACTGATCTCCCCCACCCCCCTCCACCCAGCATTATAACTGAGTGGAAAAGTCGTCGTTGTCGTTGGACTTAAATTTATCGTAAAGTCGCATAGCGGTGGGGTGTATTAAATGTATTGACAACCACCACAGAAACGAATATAACTTATTGAAATGCCATTTAACTTTTCGGAAAACATGATATTTCATTGTGTTTCGAAGGCGCACAAAACTGGCCGATTCGTTGGAAATAGGTAAGATATAATATTTTATAGATACCTCCTATATTATGTTACCACTTTTTATCAATATTATTAATATTTATTATTATTGCGTTGCACTGAAAATCGTTTCGACGGACGTAATTAATAATATAATGTTTATGATTACCTATACACAGGACTGGGCAAGATACCTCAACCATAGTATCTAAATTCTAAATACAAGATATAAGGTACAAGATACTATAATATTTTTAAAGATACCATAGATACAAGATACTTGTATCTGAGATACATATAAGATACAAGATACTTCATACATTTTCTCACATTGAATTTTATCATACATAATTTATATTATATTATAGCTCATAAATGTATAACAATACGGTGTGTATTTATCATTAACAATATAATTTCAAATGACATTAGATACGCTTAAAATAATAATAATTATAATAGACAAACGAAATAATAGGTAAAAAGATTTACAGTCTATAAAAAAATTACGTACACAATAAAAAAAACGTTATGAAAAAAAAAAAATATTTATAAATTAGCAATGTATATTTATTATTTATTAAAAGTTAAAATGTAGGTGATTTATATAACTATATAATTATATCATTTATATCCCATGTTTTGAAATAAATTCCTGGTTACCCTTTAAAGAGACTAATTTTTTGAAAGTATCATCTAACATACTAGATCTACACGGAGAATGAATAAGCCCAGCAAAAGAAAATAGTCGTTCAATAGATGCTGAAGAGGTTAGGCTTGTGTTATATTTTATAAATATTTTTTTATTTTTGGATAATTATCTAAGCAACTAAGTGATTTATTTTTATCATTCAAAAAACTTATAAATAATAGATATTTATATATTAAATTAATATTTACAAAAAATATTAAAACAATGCACAAAATATAATTTTTTCGTCACTTTGTCAGAGCTAATTAAACTAATTACACCAAGCAGATGTAAAATACGCATGAGACAGACAGAGAATATGAATCAACAGTATCGTCAATCAGCGACCGGTGATCAACGAAATCTTATCGCTGATATAATATTATCACCAGACACCAAAGTTGCTTTAATCTAATCTTAAAATATATTATTACTTATTGGGAAATTAAGAAAAATGTTATGTAAATGAAATATTATGAAACATATTTTTTGAATGTATCTAGTATCTTAATCATAAAAAGATACTAAATACATTAAAATTATGTATCTCGATACAAGATACGTATGTTAAATACTAGTATCTAAGATACTGCCCAGCCCTGCCTATACATTATATTATATTATTTTATATCCAACGGTGTATCCGGGATTTAGTAACAGGAAATTACACTACTGCAGGTGCAAATAGCACACGGGGAAATTATTTTCAGAAATATTATGGTTTTTGACTTGTAGTAGTTGACGTGTTGTGGTGAATATTTATGGGACGATAATATAATGTGTTATAAACTTATACAATATACAGTATAAGTTATACTAATAAATACTAATCGTAAACAATTTGAGTGTTTTTAATATACGCAAAACTGGTAAATTCCAAATATACATTTTTATTTTTATTTGAACAAGTGACTTTTATTACCTACTAATAATGTATATCAGTATAAAATATAGTTTTTACGAGGTGTGCTGTAGTTTAATTAAAATGAAAATGCAACAATTTTTATGTCATCAAAATTTCTTAATTATTTTAATGTTTTTGGAATTTTTTTCTTCATGATTTCAGTTTATTAATTTCTAGAATTCTTGTAAAAAAGTCTTTTATTTATTTCATAACTTTACCAACACATTATTAATTCAATTGCATTAGTTCAACACTTTTTATTATTCAAATAATCAAATTATTTATTTTAGATTCTGAGTGGAGCGAAAAGTGTGTTGATTTTACTAGATGATGTTATATTTATTTTTGTGATTTAAATACTAAAACTTATTCTAGTAAAACGAAATACTCCAATCAGTAACTTTAAGGGAAGAAGATATCTGGTAGCGAATTGGATCTAGTATGTACTTTGGAAGTAAAAGGTAAAAATTCCCAGTACTTTTCAAAATAATCGGAAATTAAAAAATATACGAACGTTTGTTAAAAGTTTAATATTATTATTGAGATAATAATTATTGTTTGGTTACCAAACCTAGGTTATTGAAAAGTTAGACCGTCTTCGCTCATAACCGTTTTTCATCGTATACAATAATATACGATTTATGATAACTGAATTCAAATTATTTAACAAACCCATTACAGTGACGTAGGTACTCAATGACGACGTACACTATCGGCATCTACAACTACTAATCAGTTGTGCGGTTAGTGGTTACCTACTTGAAGGCGATACGCTACTATGGAATACGAATACATGATAATATTCGATATTCACGAACGTAAAATGTTTACTGATTAAATTATTTCACTGTAATAACAGACATTTTTGAAAATAATTTGTAAAAAAAATACCCACAATGACGAGGTAATTATTTTTTTTATCATAAACTGACATTAACACCTACATATTTTATATATCTGTTATTTTAAATGTATAATATTCGTGTCTTATATATATATATTTTTTTTCAACTGGTAAAGACTTTAATAGCTTAGGTTTTGAATCTACATTATCTAAGTATTTAAAGATGGTAGGAAAAAAAGTCCCGGAAAAAAAATCCTGGAAAAAAAGTATCAAAGAAAAAAAGTCTCGGGGGAAAAAAAGTCTGTTTTCTAAAGATTATATCTAATAATTATGTAATTATATATAGCTAGCAAATACATAACAGATATTAAACAAAAATAATAGGTACCTAATAATTAAATAATTATAAAAAAAATCATGTCATTGAATCATATAGTTAATAATATTATTAAAACATAACATATATAATATATATGTATGTAATATGTATATAACACTAAGTTAGATGATTTGTCAGAAATATGTATACAGAATAGAAAAATAATATGTATATATAAATATCAAAAAGTTAGATGACTTGTCGGCAACATTTATACAGAATAGCAAAAAAAAAATAATTACATAATTATAAAAAAAAAACAGGTATATGAATTATCATCGCTGTAACTTATTATTATTTGTTACTTAACTATTTTGAGCTATAGCTTTTAAAAAATCTTGAAGTTCAATTTTATTTTCTTCAAAACGTGTGCATAAATCATTTAATCTTATTTCCATTTTCTTTTTTTTCTCTTTATTGATTGCTCACCCAGCTCATTTAAAGCTAATTTTGCGCGGTCTGCAGCTATCTCATATCTTATTTTAGTTTGTTCTCTTCATTGGAGGTTTGGTGAAGTGTGGTAGGGTTATTGAGGATCTTGCGGGCTTCACCGTGTTTGGGGCAGTTGATGACTATATTATGTTCTATTGTAAGAGCTGCATTACAAGTATCGCATACTGGAGCTGGTTCCCTTCTGATGAGGTAGGTAGGCGTGTGTTAGGTGAGAGTGACCTATATTAACTACTTCCTTTTTTTTTTTTTTTTTGACAGAAGGGTATTTTAATTGTTTTAAAAACTATTTTACATTTCTCAACTTAAGGCCACACGGACGCACTAAGTACGCGCGTTGCGACGGACGTACTATTTAACGCGCGCACTAGAGCGGGCACACGAGCGTCAATATGACGGCCGTTAAAAATGTGTTATAACGTGCGTACTGCGTATACAAAAGTGCGCCCGTGTTCACATTTAAAAACAATACAAATTTAATTTTGGCGTTGATATGTTCGACGTCCGTTGGACGTGCGTCGAAGAGATAATACGTCGATAAAATTTGACGTCCGTATTAACGTGCGGTATTTTTAACGCGCGTTACTCGTGTGCCTGCTCCCATAACCGATAATGTAGTCCTACAACGCGCGTCAAAAAGTACGTGCGTATCAACGCATTTTGTACGCTCGTGTGGTATATTTTCCCAAAATGTCTGCCATTCTTCCATTATTTTGTTATAGATTATGATAAATGTTTCGAATTATGGTGATGTATTAATTTTTATGGATAATGGAGATGAGATGGCTTCATAGGCTGTCGTGTCTGTTTCTCGTTTCCAGGCATCCCGATGTGTGAGGAAACCCACATATAACTTGTTGGGTTTTTTATGTCAGATATTATTTTCTGTGTGTGTTGGACTAGCTCATTTTTAGGGTAGAGGTTTGAGATTGATGAGAATAGCTTAACTATTATACATTTAAGTGTTTGATATTTTCTGAATAAGGAACAATAGAAATTATTATTATTCCACCGTTAAACTATAAATATTTAATTAATATTTGTAGTTTTTCATAATATAATTCATTATATGCTTAGCTTAAAACTATTGGTTTGGGTTCTCCTTTTCACAATTTAAAAGTTAGTTTAACTTTTAGCATTTTAGTGATAAGAAGTGTGAAACTAAGTTGTGCCAATATTTAATAATACAAAAAATAACAATAAATAAAAGAATTAAGTACAAATATTTCAAATAAAAATTTAACATTTCTTGAAACTACTGTTTATCGTTACGCTGCATTAAAAAATAATACATTTGTATCAATATAAGATTTCGATCCCTATGCTCATTATTATACACTTTGTTGGAATTGAGTTGGTTCTCACTTTTCGATCACAGCTGCCGAGCAATAGAATTTCAAAGCGTATCAAAATACAATATATTATTGTAATTTAATATAATTTTGCAATTTATATTTTCATTTCGTAACAGCTAGTGATTCCGGAGTGGAAAGAGGTTTCAAAAGGTGTAATAGTATTTATTTGTTTCTTCGATAATAAATTAAAGTGAAGTTTGAAAATATGTTTGTAGATTTACAAATAGGAATTGACAAAAACATCGAGTGGTGTATTGAAATTGATCGATTGCAGTGACGATATTATAATAGTTTTTACAATATTTTTGCAACTTATCTTATTCACTGGTATCCCCTGATATATTGCATCAATGTTTAGAGTGATTAATTTTAATTTTGATTAAACCTAAACAAATATTATACGGAGTAGATAGAAATTCGTTACACGAAAATGGTAGTAATAAATAATAATAAATACGGTTTTGATTTTAAATATAAATAGTTGTATAATTTATCGTTTTTGGATATTTATGGTTGTAAACAATTTGTGATTAATTTTACTGTGTTTTTAAACGTGATCAAACGTTGTATGGTTTAACGTTATTAAATATTTTATAAACATTTTTAATTGGTAAATAAACAATTTTTAACTAAATATAACATTTAATAGTTTCTATTCTAATGACTTTCAAATTTTCAGGTCTTGAAAATATTTACTTTTTTAGTTACCCTAGACGTTTTTTTCTGGTAGTAGGTACCTACAAAACTGTTAGGTATTTTGAAAAGTTATGATAATTAATTATGTATAAATAATAATTTATCATTGCCCTTAACTATAACTAGACATCATGGATATTTTTACATTTGTTGTATGATCTCTAACAACCTGCAGAACCAAAAGTTGTTAAAATAATAAAATGGTATGAGAAACCTTTCAAGTGCAAAAAGTAAATATGATAAATTTTTGTTAATTAAAGTAGTCATACAATAGAAAATTAATTTAACAGCATTTGAAAGAGTTTAAGTGTACTTTAATTTTTAGTGAATATTATAACGATATTTGGAATTGGTTTTTTTTTATAATTTAATTTAACAATTATATTATTATTAAATGGTTGTACGTTTATTGTTTATTATAATACCTAAAATATTTTTTAAACGTTTTCGATTTTCAAAAACTGATTTCGCTTAGCGATTTTGTTCCATTTTGTCTGTTATGATATGTAGTTATTCAATGATGTTTTAAAGCGCCGTAATAATATCTGAATAATTTTATTGCTTAGTTTAAGTTTCTCTACTTTTATTTCCCTATATTTTTGAGACACGAGCATATTCTTTTTAACACGTTTTCCGCAATAAGGATTGTTCGGGATGTTGACATCCTGGTCTTCGATAGACGAAGCAAAACTACCACGACGTATGGGACGAAAATTGAATCGTAATATAATTATTATTCAGTTGAATAATAATAATAATAATAATAATAATAATGATCTGTTTTCAGACGTCACAAATTCACCATACGCACACGACTGTGCCATTTAGATATTCGTTTGAAAAACACAAACCATCCACTTCTGTTGTTTGCTGTCTAAAATACGATCGACTGCACTGCCACAACGTAGAAAATAGTTTTTTTTTCAAACCAAACAAAAAAATAAATAAATATGATGGGCTATGTGCGGGATAAAACAATTTTCTTCTTTTCGATGTTCTATTATTATTATATCAAATCTGTAATGCTCGCTGTTTTATAATATTATCGAGACACGATAGTGAATCGCATTTTCGTTTTATCCTTTTCAGCTATATATATCTATAGCACTGCAAAAAGGTTGTGATTTAACGTATGACAAAAAAATAGATCAAAATTGTTATAAGAAAAATACAAACGTGACGTGCAGCTTTAAACTCTTAAGGTTTTGAGCAAATAACAGGCGTCAGCGTCATAATCAGCTTTAGTCCGTATCTTTTATTTTTAGTCCGTCAGTGCTTTTTTTCAACATTTAAAGCATTTTTTACATTTTTATAAGATTTTTCGAGTTTGGAGTAGTATAATATAATATTGTCATAATAAACTAGGAATTTTCAAAAAACCAAAAATAAACCGATGAAGTCATTTTGATGTATAGCTGTTTTCAAATGCGCCTCCTTATCATTATAGGTACGTTTCTGTAAAGAGTGTGTTAAATTTGAATTTTAAAATCAGTCAGCCTCTATTTCCAAAGATATTTTATAATTAATTTATATATTACTATTAGTGAAACGGTTGGTTAACCTAATTTTTTCAAAAAAACATCTCGTTTATAATGGTTATAATATTATTCCATATTCCATATATTATTAATGTTGTTATAAACTCATAAGTCAATACACCGACGTACCGTAGAACGATGTTTATAGTGTCGTGGTAGTTTAACTTAAAAACGTTATTTTGAAAATGTCTTAAGAAAATAATGAAATACGTAATGGTGAAAACCTCAAAATCCCTAAAGCTAAGATTAATAATATTATTTGAATTAAAACATGATAACTAAAATCGTCATCTGGCAGATACAAAAAATAAACGCACACACATCATAATATATTACAACCCAGCGGAGTAAACAGAGATAATATTTTCAATGGGAGGTTTAACATTAAAAAATAATATATACAAATCAAAATATTATTTTAATTATAGGGGGTTGAACAATATAGTTTTTGTGGTGCATAAAGAAACTTAATGATAATAACGAAACTATAATATTATAGTAGTACCAATAAGACCCATGTTGGAACATTTTTGAATTTTAGCGACCCCCACATACAAATTACGCTTTTTTTTTGTTACATTGTTTATCTTAGTGATAACTTTTAGTATAGCACAGCGTACTGGTGATACGTCACTGGTACACTGGTACTCAAAGGTAATCACCACGTATAATCATATAAAAAAATGCAATAATCACATGGGAACTAAGCTGAATTATTACCTAAAGTAATAAATGTACAATATAGTTACACGTTAAATATTCTATCATAATATAATCGTATTTACACTAAGATTTTATTTTTTATATACATTATATTTTATAGTCATCTAATATTATATATTATTTTATATTACAATAAATAAATATGTATTTCAAAACTTTCCGTGACCCGCAAAACATAAAATTGTGACCCACTTTTGGTTTTCTACCCACAGTTTAGAAATCTCTACCCCAGACTAATAAATAATAACGATTGTAATTCTTTCGATGTTAAATAATTGTAAAATGCAGATAAATTATACTTTATTATACGTTGGGAAATTGTTACTCGTGATTTTATTTTAACAACAGTTTTCTTATTCTAAAACGTAATTTAACGTAATAATAAGGACATTTAAAACAAAAGTATGCGCACTGTAATAATATACATATAGACAAATATGCAAAATATGAAAAATAAAAATGGTGTTATTTTAACAAGAATGGTTTAAACCGTGCATATTTCTCATCAGAATTCACGTAGCTTATTCTAATAAATACATATAAATATATAATAACATTCCTTACAACTAAGTATAATAATTTTGTAATTTCTATTTAATTAATTTTGAGTAGTAGAATGGCGATAACAAGGCGTCCTGGATAGGCTATTTAAAATGTATCATTGTTTATAATATTATAATACATTAAGTGAATAATTATCAATTATAATATTATCCCTAATATAAATAAAATATAATTATATACGCAAATTATTTAAGCCCAGAACGGTCACATTTCTGGTCCGAACACCATCGTTATATTTTACCAAAATGCAAGTTACTACGACTTTTATATTTTAATAATCAGCTACTAACAAATTGTAAGCACTCGAATAGTATAATTGAGTTTACATATTGTCATTTTAATATTCCTTTGACCTGGACATCGATGATTTCAGTTAACAAAGTAACTAAATTGTTTTCTAGACAAGATAAAGATAAGGATAAAGACGATGGGCAAATAATTTTTGTTCGGTTTTTATTTTCCGAATTATGAGCTCTTTAAAAACGACCCATCTCAAAACAGCAGATTTAACTTAAAATATATATTATTATTTTACAGCGATAATAACCGTGGCAAACTATAAGCAACACATTGTCGCGGTCGAATCTCCTTGGCGTGTGTGTGAATACGTATTAGCCGGTCGAGCGTATTATGCGATATATCATTTTGTTCACATGCAAATACGAAATACTGCGAAGTTTTCGCATTCCAAGAGCCAGCAAAGGATTTGAAAAGAGTAAAAAGAAATCAAACGCTTGACGGGGAGAAAACAATCACAAGAAAATAATATATAATATATTGTCATGTGGACTACGTATTTCTTCCTTTAAAAAAAAAAAAAATGAATAGCACTAGGCCCGCTCTAGAACGTTTGCCGTGAACAAATCTCGGAGTTAAAAGAAAAACAAAACGATTTAGTGAAACGGAATAAGATTTGATGCGGTGAAAAGTTTTTATAAATAAACGATAACTTTAGCACTCGTAACACTAGGAAGTGCTCGGCGGCATGAGGGTTGAATTACCTAGAAAGACTTCGAAGAAATACCGATCACATATAATGCAAAATTATGGTGAAAACCTCACGGTGTACAAACAAAATAAACGTGATTTTTGAGTTTACTACATCTAAAATAATACTGTTTTTTCTTTTATTTTTGTAAAGCACAATGCCAAAAGTCGATTTATTGATGTGTGTTACCAACTCGTATAGGATGTCGGCCTATGTAGGCACCTACTCAAAATATAATAAACATTGCTATTAGTCAAATAATTTAACGAAAATGTATTTAAACACAAATATAACTACATTTAAAAATTTAAGAATTACTTAGTTCACCTAGTTAGACATCGAAGAGAGTTTCTCAGGATTACAATTTGTCTGGCTAAGGATTTTTTGGTAATAAATATTTTGGTATAATGGTGAAAATAAAATATTGTTTAAAAACCCACTGGAGAAAAAGACAAGATTAAAATAGTATACTTGGGACTAATTTTGTATTTTTTCTTTAAATTACAAAATAAATATTTATAACATGTATCTATATATTTCTACTAAACGTATGTTAAATAGTATTAACAGCGGCTTGGGGAAATGAATTTGTCTTTTAATAAAATAATATTGATGGATAAAAAACAAATGATTTTCAAATTTTCAACATATTAAAAAATGTAACAGAATTGTATTTAGTTGTGTCGCTGTTCTTGCTGGTATTATAAATATAGAGTAGTGTCTCCACGACTTATATATTTACAGGAATGAATAATAGCAGAGGATTTTTCGCATAAAATAATTTTTGATTTTTTTTTTCAACATTTGTATCTCTGTTTATAGAACGAAATAACAGAATATAATCATTATTATTTTTAGTTTTTAGCTGATGATCGCTCATGTCGGAATATTAATTTGTGCACTCACATTTTCGTTTTCAAAAATTCATAACAAATTTATCGCCATTCCGGACAATATTGAAAAGTGCGCATTCCTCACGCAGGCCTGCAGCCAGTCATCGAGTCGTATATTATTTTCGTTTTAAATCTAACAGCTGCGATTAATCATCGCGTTTGAGCAGAGTTCATCGGTTCGGTAAAGTATGTGAAACGTCGAACGCTCGTCATACGCCATATACGTACAAACAACGTCGTCGTTTGGAAACTTAAATTCAAAACATATTTTATTTAAGAGTATATTTTTGGGCAGGCTCTCAATAATTTTAATTTGGGCTTTAACTGTAAGATTAAAAATATTAAGAAGACGAATAATCGATAGAATTATATTTTATCCGCTATTAAAAACAGACAATCATGGTGGTTCTGGTATGACACCCAAAAAAACATTATGTAAACAAAACAACGATTATATGTTCACTCAAATGGCTCAACCACAGACTATACTTAGCACTAAATAATATTTCTACTATTTTTATCTTAGTTATGTTTTTGGGTTTTGTGAAAACTTGATTTCATAAATAACTAAATAAGTATATATAATAACGGATATCTAATAAATAAGTGTTTACTTTAAAGACATATTTTCAAATATATAAATTATGACCAAGCAAGCACGGTGTTTCACAAGTCGAAGGATTGAGGTAGGGCTAGAACTGGTTCAATATATTATGAGCTAGTACATATTATGCGTCAAAACAATGGGTTTAAAAAATCGGCTTTTCTGTACTTACCCACATATCCGGGAGTTCCGCAAGCAGTCGCCATTACGCCAGAATCTTCTATCTTGGACAATCCAAAATCACTTATCATGATTTTGCTGTCATCGTCAGTGCTGTAGTACAATAAGTTTTCGGGCTGTAAAAACACATTTCATATTATTATTATTATTATTGAAGTTTTACAGCTGCAGCAGAAATAATTAATAACCGCTATGTAGGTAAAACATTTTTGGACTGACGTCTGTAAGCTTACTGTTAAAAGCGAGCAATTTAGGTATCACTCGTTAATTAATTTTATTTATAATTACAGTTTAGCAAAAATCCAAATCGAATGTAAAAACATTAACTGTAAGACAAATTATTAAAATATAATATAATAATCTATATGCGACTTATTCGCGTGTACTTACAATTTTATTATATTGTATTATAATATTATCCTATCACGTATCAACTAAAACAATATAAATAACTGTTTAATAAATATTCTAATACATTTTTAACGGATCTCAAAAATTCAATAATCCGCTTAGAGTTCGTAAACGTTTGCTAATTTCCAAATCCTTGAAATCTCTTTTTTTTGTACATCAAATGAAATATTTTAGTGGTAAAGGCAGTTTAGCTAAAAGGCGGTTTTTAATTAAGTTTCTCAAAAGAATACCAACAAATGCAGAATTTTCTGAAGAATGTGAAAAAAGGAAATAAATTAAGTCTGAATTAAATTAACGTTAACGGAGTCGATCAGTTTTTAATCTTTGATAAACAAAATAAAAATATAAGCGGAGTTAATAAGATATTATACGATATTAAAACAACTACTAAAGATCAAATTAATTATAGTAGTGTAAATATTTAAAAAAGGTATTCTGAGAAGATTGATGTCAAAGGGTGCGTTTGTTCCATATACTGTGACATTTAATTATAACATTTCAAAGATTCATATAACATATAATACGAAATATTGGTGTTAGAAAAAATAAAAGCGCACAGTTTATCCGACTTTCTTATTTTTTAAATTACCAGCTACATATTTGAAGCGTCATTCCAGCGATGAAAAAAAGATGATTATCGCCATTTAAATGGGTCTTATGTCATAAACATTCGTTAAAATACTGTACTGATTTTTAATGACCATCGGCTGCACTAAAATATAATACGAATCAGTGTAAATCTTCGTAGTAGATGATTTTAGTAGTTTTTTTTTTTTTTAACGACATTGAATTCAGTTGACGTTTGACGTAATCAGAGACGTTTCAAAGATTTTCCGGACCAAGGGAATTTTAATGCGGGGGTCCATAAATTATCATAATACCTACGATATGATAAAAAAAAATATTCACTGTGATTTGAGTAAAATGTTAGAAAATAAGACCAATCAACGTCATTCAAACTCGTGATATCGATGATATCAGTAACTACAGCAGTATTGAAATAACTACATTCTGTAAACTATATTCGCCTTGTACGATACTAAACAATAAATAAGTAATAACGAAAGTATTGAAAATTCAATGGTTGTCTGTGGGTAAAAACTAATAAGTTATAACTATATTATAGTCACCACGCGAATCTGCTGTGCCACCACGTCAATACTTGCAATACTGAATTTCTACGAAGAAATTTGAATAATTTCATTATTAAGAGGATGTTACACCTGTAGTTAAGTGGAAAGTGAAAAAAAACACAACGCTGAACAGATAACTCGTAGTTCATATGTATAGGTACTATGATAATCACTAACTGTTGACTTTATACAAATTTTAAATTAAAACCAAAGTTCAAATGTCGATAGCTCCTTTAATTATTGACACACACCTAATTTTAATATTTAATTGTAAAATTTAATGTCACAAAAAATTTGAAACCTATACTAAACAAATATTGTGTGTATATAATTTTTAGATTTTTTGGTAACAGTATGAAGGACTTATGAGAACTTTTTTTTTTTTAATTTTCAATCCTTAAGAGGACGTTACACAGATATGTGTTGTCTCCATCTTACAAGTGTGAAACATTGAAAATTGACGCTTAGCAGATCACGTTTAACTACGTTAGTTTAAGTGACCTGTCACTTAAAAACTAAGTTATCGTAAAAAACCCACATACAAACACAGGTAATGTTCTTAACATCAAGTTTCATAATAGATTCACTCTAGTTTTTAAATTACCGAGTTAAACGTGATCTGCTGAGAGTAAATTTGTAATGTTACGCACTATTGTAAGACGGAGACAACAAATGTCTGTGTAGCCTAATCTTAATCTTCGCACTACACGGCACCAAGATAAATTGTAATTATTTATTATTATTATTTGATTATATCGTATAATATTATAATAAATGACAAACTACAGAAACAAAATAAAATTGTATTATTGAAATTGCATAAAGAAAAATATTTTAGCAGCGACTGACATCAAAATTTTTAGGCTGCAGCAAGCCACTGATTATTTTTAAAAAATCTCACGGGCTGCATACATAAAAAAAAATTATTATTAAACGATTTAAAATGTTTTTTAAAATCCATTTTATTTTAGTCTATTATTTTGGCTAACCGCCAATCTTATATCCCCAACGTTAGCCAACCCACACTGTTGATCGGGATCCCAACGATGACGTCCAACGCTTTGAATTGATAATTAAATATTAAATATATTTTAAGTTTGAAATTTAAATTTTTTGCCATATTTCATCAAAATTGTTTTTATTTAATACATTCAAAACGATCAGTCTCGGACGGTCATACGATCCTAAAACGGATTTACGCAATAAACAATTATTTTTATAATTAATAATAGTTCATAACACAGTACGATTATATTTGTTTTTGAAAATGGGTTAAATTATTGTTATTTTATTTCAAAAAACTTTTAAATTTCGTTTTATTATTGTACACAAAATATGAGCAGAAAAGTGTATAATGCGATAAAATAAAAATGTTTAATTCAGTGAAATTTAATTAAAGTTGGGTAGTTAAACTATGCGGGACGTCATTCTGTTTCTTATTTCTGGGAGTAGGTACGAGCATGAGGAACGCCCGCGTAGGCTCGGCATTTTAACATTTCAATGTGCAGTTTTCCCACCCAAAAAAAAACATAATTATTTCCCATCACTATTATATTGGCTCTTACCTCGGTACTTCACCACTACTTCACTTCACTACTTACCTATATAGCTCTTTTAATTAGGGTCAAGATATCAATGCATGGTTCATTAGATTTTGGGTGCTCTAGGACAATGTATTTTAAGTACATAATTCGTTTCCCTTCACAGGTGACACCGTACTTTTCCATTTTTTTTCAGCTTATTTTATTAAATTTTAGTACATATTGTTAATATATTTAACGAGGTTATAGTGTAAATTAAAAAATTAAAAATATTATATTCAGTAATATTGTTTTCATCACATTTGCTTCAAATAGTTTTTTTTTAGGTGTTTCTGCCTTTATTAAAAAATTAAAAACTTTCTTTTGTATTTAATTTATCCTGAATTTTGTAATGTATTGTTTTTTTTTAAAATGTTTTTATTTAAAAACAAATAAATAATTAAAAATGTATTAAATGTATGAAACTATACAAACAATTTGAAATTAAATAATAGACAAACATTAACCGACCATCCGTTTATGAGAGAACAATTTAAATAGGTACCTAAAAACAATTAATATTATTTGTGACTAATGAATATTTACCGAGATAGATTTAAATTATATTTATTTATAAACAAAATTGTTGTCTTAGATAACCAGTAAATAATCGATGCAATAGTTATCTTGATAAGATAAAATATGAGTTTATTTTTATCTAGCTAATTATCGCGATAAGTCTTAACATTACCTATAATATAATATAGGCTTGCATTGAGCTAGATGTAGGTACGATAGGTGGAGAAATAGGCGAATGCCTGTGAATCGTCAAAACTTAGTCTGAATAAAAAATATAAATATCGTTTGAATTGAATTAATTTATAATACTAAGTATTGTACCTATAGTCTATAATTGTATAATATTAAAATTATTATTTTAGATAGCAACCTAACCTTAATTTTTATTTGGTTTTTCCCGGCGCTTTTGAAAACTATTGGAAATTTTAAATTTTGACCTTCCGTAAGCACTAATTAGAATCACTTTCCCATCGAACAAGGTACTGTCGAAGAAAATCGAAGCAGTTGGAGTAACCCAAACGACGATGACAGACAAAAAAAAAAACCACACACCATTGTAAAATCAATACATTCATCGCTCGGCTCAGAATTTAAAATAATATATTTTTAAACTTTTCTGCAGTTAATTCAGGTTAATTGTCACTATATTATTATAAATTCACTAATTATTGTTTTACGATATTATTGAATTGACTCGTATATTACATACACAATTGTACCTATTTGGTTTTCTGGTTTTATTATGGTCTGCGTTCACTTTCAACTAGCTTTTAAACTATTTTGTTATGACAACTTACCTTAAGATCTCTGTGCACGACACCCTGTTCATGCATATAATCCACAGCTCCCAGCACCTGGCGGATCAAATGGGCTGCATCCTTTTCGGTGTACGAACCCTTCTGCACTATGCGGTCGAACAACTCTCCTCCAGTTACCCTGCAAAAGCACAACATTATTTAGCTACGTTTCAGTATCATTACCTATACGGCTATACCTAATGAATTTCGGACGAAATAGTCTAGCCTAAGACGAATGGATTTAAGTATACGAAACTGGGTTTTGTCCATAGGCGTGTGTACGAGCAGGGAACCCTTGTGAACTTTTTTTCAGACACTTACGGCCGCTAAATATTGAATTATGAATCTCGGTAAATTTTACCTCCAAAAAATCCATTGGATTTGCCTGATCTATTTCGAAAGCGTGCTAAGAAATCTTATATTATAAAATATATACTATTGAAAATTGGACCGGATTAATCTCACGCTGCTCCTGAATCCAGGGCCTGCGCACGCAGCCTATTGACTTTGACCGGTGACATGTACATATATTATATTAGACCGTAGTGTGCTTCAACTAGATAGCTCATTAGCACCCAAACATTTC
Organism: Nasonovia ribisnigri; assembly: GCA_027563435.1. Lineage (NCBI taxonomy): Eukaryota > Metazoa > Arthropoda > Insecta > Hemiptera > Aphididae > Nasonovia > Nasonovia ribisnigri. The sequence continues at coordinate 431,325 of JANEHU010004895.1, read as the reverse complement.
AAACTCGTAAATAATTGAACGTGGAAAAAATTATTTGTATGCATTTGAATGTAAGAACTGGATTCAAATTCGCCCCCTGACGTAATACTACGATAACTGAATGATCGTACTTTAAGATTAAACATTTCGGAATTAAATAGAAAACTATTGAAGTTTACTGACCCAGAGACTGAGTTAATAAATTAAATTGCGTAGAGTGGTTGAGAACTTTTAAATGTTCCGATGTTTGACAAATGGTCGGCATGAGATGAATATTAATATTTTAATCGACGTGGAAAGTACCTAACCGGTAGTTAAAGTTAAAATGTGGTTGAAGAAACTTGGATAAGTGTGACGTTATAATAATAATTAATATTATATTAACGTGAAATGGCGCGCACTCTTATGGCAGAATAAAGTTTGCGGTTGCCAACGGCTAGTGGACGATTTTATAATGGAGTGAAGAAAAACAATGGATCGTTATCACCTTTATCTAAACTCATCATAGTGGTAGGCCACAGAAAATATAAAACTAAACTTCATACTGTTGTAAATTTTAATAACCATCGAAAAATCGAACTATAAATTCTGTTTCATTGAGCGCATTTACTTATTAATATTAATATCTCATAATATATCTCTTAAAATATTTATCATAATATTTATAAATGGTGACTGGCGCTAGACTAATTATACTTATTATAAATACTTATTTGGTAACTTTATTCTTTGTATGAATGTAATTTATTGATAGGCATTTACAAAGTAAAAATGTATAGGTACTATTCACAGTTTTTTCAATTCGCATTGTACTATTTTCTTGTTTCAAATCAAATTTCAATATGCATTCAAATGCTACAAAATGTAATGTAGGTGAATCATTCCAACGGAATGGAAATTTACCATACACCAAGAGAAAATTGAAAACAGTAGTATGTTAAAAGAAACAATAAATATTAATAATTAAAAGCCACTTTTTTCATGACACAAAGTTGTTTTATGTATATATTTACGACCATCCAGAGCACAGATTAAAACTCCTGATCGTTAAATCGTTTTTAAATATTTAAATTAATTTTCTAAAAAGCCCCCCCCCCCCCCCGATTTTTAGTTTTTTTTTTATATCACTAGTAGTTTGGATCATTATAGTTTAAAAAATACCTAAAGTTATTAATATAGCCTATAGGTAATACTTTTCGAATCTATGATAAAATATAATTTGTAGTAAAATATATATGTAAAAAGTTTCTTTTGTACATCATCACAATTAATTCATAAATTATGGTAATCTTACGATTATTAACAGATTATAATAATAGAGTAAAGATGTAAAGTTTTTCTGGTAATTTATCAAAAAAAAAACGTAGGTATGTACCTACCTCTATCGTGAATTTAGTAAAACCGGTTAGAATCTTGTATGATGTGTAAATTATGGTACTTTGTGGTGTTAATTAATTATCACTAGCTGGAAAATTCAAAATATCGTTTCATGAGAAACCACGTAGTAAGTAAAAAAAAAGAAAAATGTTTTTAACGTTATAAGTTGATATTTTACTGTAGCTAATAATATAGATAAGTTAGTATAAAAAAAACAAAATGGTCAAAGTGATATGGCGGGGATATCTTACAGTGTGAAAATCAGTTCGACAATTATTATTTTGTTGAAATTTCACTATATATTAATATATTTCAGTAAATGGTAGTGTGAAAACAAAAACTACAATACCTAATATATTATTGTTTTGCAAAGATAGCATAAAATCAAAATGCATTTGTATTATCCGTATTATTTCGTGTTATATCAACCATTATATTATTGTCATGTTATATAATAAGATATGTTATCTTAGTAAAGCCGTTGACTTTAAGTGACACTTTATAATTTTTTTTGTAAAAAATAAGTCGTTAAATTCACCAGTCTCATACAATATCTGTATAATAGTGTAATACTCGTATTATTAGTATTATTACAATCATTGTTATTATTTTTATTTTTATTTTAATCGCCAAATATTCTAGCCAATTGTAAATAAGACAATAGTAGATTAAAGTTTTCAAGTTTCATTTGGTGTAATCATTTTCTCTAACCTTTTCAAACGACAAATGTTTGAGAAAAGAGTACGCATGTGCGTTTTTGGATAAGAAAGTCATAAATTAAAAGGGTAATTAGTATACTTAGTATAACTAGAGAAAAACATTTAGCACCCCGATAAAAAAAGATTTTCTGGCGACGGCACTGGTCTAAAAGTACCAACACATTAATTTATTATTGGTTGGTATGCCACGCCGGTCGGTGACCACATTATATAACGAAATAAGAATAAATTAAACTTATAAGAGAGGAATGCATACAAACGAGCTAGCTATAGGTTCCTGGAAGATGACGATAAAATATAATAACGAAGTAGACGAAGACATTTGAAAAATTTAATTGTCCTACAAATTATGCTCTTTCTCGGGACTAGTCACGTACATAAAAACGACTAACACAAAAAGGGATTTTAATGAAATTTTTTATATTAATTTGCAAAATGAATATCGAAAATGTAATAAAATACGATGAGCGGCTAACGATTTTGTATGCCGAAGGCGTTTTAGCACTGAATAATCACAATGATGATAATAATAATAATATGATCATGTCAGAATACTAAAATGTAGATAATAGACACAATATAATAATAACAGTAATAATAATGTAACCTTAGAAATTGTAAAGAGGATTCCAGGTAGACCAAGGGTTAAAAACATAAGTTTCTGAAAATCTATGAGCCATAATTTTCACATTAATTTTTTTGTTTTCGATAAGTTCAAATTAAATTGTATTATTTTAACCATTATTAGTTCTTTGTATTTTATGAACATCATAGTTTTACATATATCAATGAATAAGCTTGCCATATAAGTACAATCGTAGGTACACCACCAACATAATATATTTTTGTTATTTTAATATTTCAAATCAAATATTAGGTAAGTATCGATTTGCACTGTGAAATTATAATTTTTTTTTCACAAATGCCGGTTAACATTTCAGTGATAATTTCTATGATCGTTTGCTTCTTTGGTTATATTATTTGCACTTTAAAAACCAATTTTTCACTATCGCTAAAACTGGTATGTTCTTAATATATTTGTAATTTTAAGAACCAAAACCGAAATTCAACCGAAAATTTATATTTTTGAAATTGAAATTCGAACTGGAATTGAAATAAAAACTGTTCAATTTCAAAACTTCAATATAATGACTTCAGAATAGGTAACAACTAAAATGCTAGATTATCAAAATTATATATATGTACTAAGATTTAATCTCATAAAATGATCGTCACGTTAAAAATACAACTCGATTGGGACGAAGGACAAATATTTGATTTCAGAGGATCACACAAGTTATAGTTAAACAAATAACCAAAACTTTAAAATTAAAAACAAAGTATTTTTATACACAAATTTAGTTTAATATCCACCATTGTTATTGTAAACAATTTTGTATTCATATAATATAATATTAAATTTACGTGGTTGGCGAGTTTAAAGTTTTTACCTTAAGGCTGACTTTACAATACAGTTACGTGAAATATAATATACTCACAGTTCCATGATGAGATACACCTTGGATTTGTCTTCAAACGTTTCCAACAGTTGCACGATGTTCGGATGAGTGAGCCTGCAAAAATAAAAATCAAACACACGCACGTTAGAACAATATTGTCACTTTCGATGTATTATATCATATTTTATCGACGACATTGCTGTATCAGTCGTTTCACTTTTTATAAGATAAAACGAATGGTAACTTAATATGATATTAGGTATACCAAATGTATACAAAGCGTTTTTGCCGCACGGCAGCCCCGGATGGGTCGTGCTCAGGGGTTTAAAATAGTCGGGGGTGAGTGGTACTTTGAATAATGAAATACGAATAATTACGAATGCTGATTCGCAACCAACGCAGATGTATTGTTTAATAGACTATATGTTCTAGGTTAGGTTAATAAAACAAATTATCAGACCTCCAAAAATTTTTGGATTTAGTCGTTAATAATGATACCAAGACCACTCAAACCGTTTCTAAACAAAATATTTTTATTTGTATGATGATGCTTAATGGTTAATACTAAGCCGTTCGAGTAGAAGCCACAACATGCAATTACAATGTATGATTGGTCGTTTACGAATTATGAATTAATATGCTTCTTTAAATTTTTTTAGTTTTTTTTATATAAATACCAATTAATTTTTATTTGTTGGGCAAAAAATAATGAAAATTTAATACAAGGCTTCTGATATATTGTTACAATAGCAATTGAAAAATATTAAAAATACATAGACAATAGACATACATTTTTTTTATAAGCATTTAAAGTTTAAATTTTGACAGAATTCATCAAAATCTCGAAAATTATCAACCATTGTAATAAAACAACTATAAAATAGTCAGTTACTATAACTAAGGATTGAAAATTTAAACAAAGATTCTAATAAAAAGTACATATTGTAATCAAAAAATCTAAAAAATATATAAACACAGTTATTTTTTACAGACATTTTAAGTTCAAATTTGGACGAAATTACACATTAAAATTAATTTTAACGAGTAGAAGTATATATTATAATATTTTTCCAGCATCACTGATAATTTTAGGTTAGGTTATAATTAAATAATATGAATAATATTAATTCAACTTACCAGCTACCATATAATAACAATATCAATATAATTTAAAATATCCTAGACTGACATACTATCTCCGCTCAGAATCGTTTTTCGTATACAATGATATTATATCATTGAATTCAAATTTAATACCATCCATTATACAGTGATCTACTTATAACCTACTGTACAGCGGAGCGACATCTACTTGACCCCCTTTTCTTATTTGTATATAGGTACTTAAAAATATTTTTTTTTGTTATAATATATTATGAGTTATGACGTATAATACGGTAGATAGGTAGATATGGTAGATCTGAGGTAGGTTCTCGCCGCTCAGAAATTATGTAAGTACACCTTCCATTCCTTCATTTAAAATTTATAGGTACAGCAATTTATCAACCAACACGGTATATACTTATACGATACCTATGTTGAGTGACAACCGTACAGGTTTAAATGTTTAAAGATAATAGATAATATTGATGGTGAATAATTATAATGAATGTAAATAAATATGATACAGATACACAGTTCTCGTGATTATTTATGAAAAAAATAGAAAATAAAATATTTAAGTCCGTTCAATCGTCCGGCGGACCTCGAAGAATACAGAAATGCGATATCCGGCCGGCGGCGGTTAGTCCAAACCCAAACGAGATTTCCGATGTGTTTCACGGACGTGCCGTAAATCTCTACCGGCCTGATAGTAATATTACACCGCGGGAAACATCGGAAACGACCTAAATATATAGTGTGCGGGGCGCCATCAATTTCCCGCAGCCGCCGAAATATCGTTTACCAAAAATAAAAAATATGCGCCACGAGGTAGTTGGCGGGGGCCGTGGGTGGGTCGAGGGGGCAAACGATATCCTAGCGCCTTTTAAACGAAGAGTCGCGTTTTACGATCTCGCAAAAAGCGTTGGTATTTAAATCCTCGTGCCACATCGAAACGGTCGTTTCTCGTGTACACACTTTTATATTATAATATTATTATGTGCGTACGTACCAGTGGTAATTTATTATACCGTTGCGTTGGGCCACTTTATCACGGGGTTCAGATTTTATCGGGGACGTTAAGGTGCTGCCGTAAATCCTCCAGTAAATCGTATAATATAATACAAGGGACGCATATAATATTACCTACCTACGTCGTGTAGTGCGGTTGAAGAAAATATCACTTTAATATTGTATTTTTATATAATATTACATACACACCCGCGTACGTAATGCCAAACGGCGGAAATCTAGTGAAAACCGAGTGTAATTCACGGTGTGACACCAATTTGCAGGTATCGGAGATAACGAAATACAGTATTAAACTTGAACTATTAGTGTGTGTAAATTATATTAAAATATTTTATGGTACGGATTAGAAAGTTTGGGATATTTGAATAACTTTTGACCGCTCGCAAGTTATGTCTTGACTGTGAAGTGGGTACTTGGATGTGGGTAGAGGAAAGATGGATTTTTTCAGTTTTTGTTGGAAATGCCGCCATTAGGTTTATACGTGTTTGACCGTATTATACGCCACAGGTGGTGCAGATATGATTGTTTCCGGTGTTCCACCCTTGACATCGTAAGGCATCGGAGGGTGAACCTTGTGTAGCCTATTCTGAGTGGGTCGAATATTTTTTCTTGTCTTCCGGAGAAATATTTTCAGAGAGGTCAAGAGATTATTGACCTTTTGATTTAGTTTGTAGTTTACGTGGATAGTTTTTTTCGAAAGTGAGGTTCTTCATAATTTTCGTAACGTCTAAATAAGATAGACCATTGAAGCGGCAAAAATAAGCGAGCTTATCGAGCTATTGTTTATATCGTGAGTTGACTGTACTTATTTTTAAGACGCAAACGACGGATACGATCATTCGCGATCGGCTTTCTCCTATAGGTACTCATCCTTCAAAATCGCTGGCATAGATGTGCAAATCTTATTCAAATTTACTATATCATGATAAATACCTAAAATAATATATTTATCATTAACAATGTAATAGTGTAAAGAATTTTGGAGATGCAATTTGATATCAAAAGTTTCATCATAATTTCGTTATATTTTTCCTTAACCGCCAAAAGTGTATAGTTGGGTACCTATACCTAACTCATACAATAAATTCGTTTTTGTATCACTAAGTATTTTACCTTATTAATTGTACATATAAACACATAGTGTAATTTATTATATTATTCTACATTTTAGCGGAGGAATTCCCTTAGAGTGTTGGACGTGGTAACGACGGTTAAGATATTATAAAATATATATTATAGCTGTAATATCATAATTATTATAAAGTTCTTTGAAATACTTCTTTGATGTAACGATGACGTTAAAATGTTCAGGCTCTTCACTAGCTTTATTGGCTATTACTATAATTATCGAGAGCTTTCAAAGCACGTTTTTGTATGCCGACATCGTCGACTTGTAGGCCACAGGACAATATGCTACAGTTTTAATATTGTTCATTATAAACAGTGTCGACTCTAATTATTAAAATACTTTTTAAACGGAGAATTTCATTATTTTTATCTCTTAACTCAAAACTTAAATAGAACCGCATGGAATATTCTGGTCTCCAGACTGTAGTTTTTTAACATTTGTTTTTTCATTCAAAGGAGTTCTTCAAAAGTTCACACTAATAATTTATGAATTTCTTGTATGGATAAGATACATTATATAGTGGACTTTGTTATGGAGTACCTAAATATTATTTATAATAATTATAAAATAATTCATCATAATAATCAATAATAATTGTTAAAATAAAAAGTATACAAAAATCAGAATAACATTATTTAATCATAAAGTATGAATTCTATTAAACGTTTCTTGAAATGGATTTAAATAACAATATTCTTAATATAAAAAAAATTAAATAGTTTTATTAAATATCAAGTATAATATTTTATTGTATATATTTTTTAAACATTTTCTATGTTTCCTCTATTGCTTTGCAAATTGATTATTTTTTAGTGATTTTCTGCGAGAACGGAACCTGAGGATAGCTTTCCATATTATAGAAGCATTGGTGTATATGTTTGAGACATTATTGGAATTTATCAGTTCAGAGTTTTTATTACATTTACGACCATTAGTATAATACGTAAGTAGGCATCTACGCATGGAGTGAAATTTGATATGTGATGGGGAGCACCCATTATAATGAAAAATGTTGGACAAAATTACTTATGTTTGAAGTTTGAAAAAAGTCTCATCCACATAAGTAGGTATATCATCTATATCACGTCACGTATAAATACGAAATATTCTAATGTAGGTAATAAAATGTATATTATATACCTATTCTATAGAGATGCATATTTGATTTTAATTAAAAGATGCCGAGGACTTGTCTTTGGTTTATAGACTCGAGTCCTGCATATCGCGTACTTATGTATCATACGTTTGTATAATATTATATGTCTATGATGTGTTTATATGTCGTATAAGGTTTTGTATGTACACAAGAGGTATAATATGATAAACTCAAATAACTTAATGTTAATCATAACTTTGTTCACAGAACATATAGTTATAATATTGTATACATTATTATATCGTGCAAGGTCATCCTCTACCAACAGTTGAATAGTTTTGGCACTGATTAAAGTATTGGTTCAATAATAATATGACTGTAAAATTATGGAACGTGGACATAATAATATACGGTAAGTATGACTCTAAATTACTTATGTTGCGATCTCTTTGATATTTCTAAGTTGTGACTGATGTGATGGGTATTATGTAAATATTTTGAGATTTCTGTATTCCGTATATTTAGGATTCACAAGCCTAAAGTCGCTAAATCAAATCAATTTTCAACTTAAAATTATTATTTCTAACGAGTCAAACAGAACCGATATAGCTATAGGTTATACAGTGACAATTTTATAAACACTGGAAAAATAAATATATTTTTACTGTTCGCTGCCATTAAAGCAGTTTTGGAAAATATTCAAAAGCCAAGACAATTCGTGTTATATATCAGTCCAATTTACGAAATTTGGTAACTGAGGAAATCGCAACACTTTTACAGTTTTCGTGAATAATTTTAATAATCTGTTAGCCTATAAGTTATCATGTTCATAGTTAGACACGTCTACGCACGTTAGTCAGTTAATTGGTACCAATACGTGGTATATACTTGGTTATGATATGGTGATATTGTTCTGATGCCATAGTGATTGGTCTTTGCGCTACGATATCATTATGTATTTGATAGAGGTATAAATTCAGTTTATACCTTAACGATTTCGAAGACTCGTGTTAACATTAAAATAATTTAAGGCAAGTGACACTAGCCTCTATAATATACTCTTATGCGATGGGAAGTCGTAAAAGTACATCATACCGAATACTGGTTTGTTGCTAATATTTTAATAGATTAGTTTTTAACGCTCGGGCAGCTGTTTGCAATGCACATGTGCTTTTGGCAAACAAAAATCGTAAAAGGAACTATATTTACGATCCTAAACGGGAACCGTGAAGAGTAATTATTATTTATTACCTACGATATTATTATATCGGCGGTCGATTGTTTCGAGTTTATTATAGCAGGGGCAGCAGCAGGGCTTAAATAAACCGATTCGCTTAATGTATTTTATTACTTTTCGTTTTATATCCGTTTTGTCTGGTACTAATTTAATCATCGTTTGGAATGTTTTGTCCTATACGTGTTGTTCTAATCAGTTTCGTGAAAAGTTCAACACCATAATAACTAGTGATGCACATTTTCCTAAAATAACATACTTGCATACTACTAAAATAAAGAAACAGTTTTCTCTTTCACAATCTGTGCACGTTTTTCAGTAGCCATATATCACTGGCAATAATATATAAGAAAATAAATTGAAGAAGTCGATTAGTAGAGTCACAACTAATAATTACGAACTATAAACGTTAAAACAAAAATCTATTACACGAAACTACTTATGTCCATATTAGTGGATAGTCTATTATATAATATGAAGGCACTTATGACTCGAACTATGTCAAACGGTGATCTTCCGAAAGACCACTAAGTATATAAACGGCACTGAGAGGTACCTACGTAATTGGACAGTTGGGATTTGTATAGTACTAATATAGCATTATTATTTTAGGTAGGTAGAGAAGATAACAATATAGAAACATAATATATAAATTAACATTTATAGAGTTGGACATTAATTAATATTATCGATATTCATCTGAACAGAGGGAGGAGAGTGGAGGGGGGAATTCTATAGAGGCTCATATAACGATCGTGACACTGAGGAATATGATTTTGGGATGCCATAATTCATAATTATATAAAATATAAAGGTTTTTTATATTTCATATTTTGAATGGTAGTCTTAATCTAAATAAGATGACAACTTCGAGTCAATCATGATAAACACAGGTGTCTGACTACATGTAGGTTCGAAATTTGAACAAAATATTATTTGTTTTTATTTTGCAGAAAAATAGTTTTCGGGTCTTTTTAATTATAATAATCGATTTGTACATCAAAGAGTTTATGCGTTTTTTAATGGAATTTCCGATGTAGGTAATTTGTAAGTCAACCAACAGTGGAAAATAAAGAAACGTTCCATAACATTCAATTTAAATATATTATCCAAAGAAATAATGTTGGAAATATCTAAGGAAATATTTTCACAATTTTTCATCCCATTTCGCGTAGTCGTATGGTCACTCTGATTTCTCTAAATGTTACAGTTCGTTTATCTTGGATCACCAGTAAGAATTTGAAAAAAAAAATAAACTATAATGTCGACCGTGTAAAATGTACAAAATAATATTTTGTTAATAATTATTGTGAAATTGTAATAACAATAATCTATTAGTACCTAAATAAAAGCTAAACGATAAAATACGGTATTATGTATCTACTTGTTTTTCTCGTGTTATTAATATCCATTGTTAAATTCAAATTATATTTTGATTGTGTTCAATTATTATTGTGTCAGGCTCTACATGTAGCTATGACAGTCTGAACGGTACTTTTTTTTCGCGTGAAGTCATATCAAGTTTTCCGGTTGATAAATGTTTGAGTTACTGAAAGTCAATTGTGTTATTGCTGTTAAAACTTTTTGGCACGGAGTTCATTTATATATCAATCCCCAGGAGGAAACGGCCTCCGTCGCACAGGCCTGGGAATAGAATTTTCGGAAGAAAGTAAAACGAAATAAGTAGTAATACCTACCTATACGCACTATTATCAGTATAACGTTAGCAACACCTTAACAACAGAAAGTTCGTGTTGGGATCATGAATCAGTAAACAAGTTTGGGTAGTTGTATACAGAGCTATTCCAACGAGATTTTAATCCGTAAGTTCGATCAGATTTAGGACGCGGAATAAAATACACTTTGACACAGTGCAATGGATTATCGGTGTATTTGAATAATTGCGTTTCCAAAAAAAAGTGTTCGAATTGCATGTAATTATACCTTTTAATAATTGAATTGCATGGAATTGACATAATATTATTATATAAACTACATTTTTAGTTATCATAATGGTTGTTTTATAATTATTGAAATGTATTCAGTTGCTACTGCAATCAGTCTAAAGTCTTACAAAGCGTAGAAATGGAAATGAGACTAGAATTATTTTGTCCCAACATAAATTATATTTTTCAAAGTTATATTTAGTGGTTTATTATAAACATACTGCGTTATATTGTTGTTTATAATTAACAATTGGTTGAAAAATATAACTTGTTGTGTGTACACAACACACCTACTTATTATAATAATAAGTTTATTATTACTATAATAATAAGTAAGTATATTATGATGCGTATAATTTATATTGTTAATAATACGATGTTTGTAGCATCTATCTGAAATTTGGATGAAGCCTGGACTATTGTTTAACTTCAACACGTGAATCGATTCTGTACCGACCGAACACAATAGTCTCAACCCAAACTAGGAAGTATTATCTATTCATCAGAAAACGATCGTAAGCCTCGCGTAGGAAGCAACAGAGGTATCGTACGGGTAATACTCCTAGTTAGTGCTCAACTTAAGTACCTAATAAACATTCTCCGACCCTCCCCAAGTAAGTCTTTGCCCCGTCGGGGTATGCGTCTTGCAAATGCAATTATATAATATATTATATATAACTATATAGACGTTTAATTAATGCGATTGATTTGGTCGTACGGAGGCAGGCTAAAAACTTAACTTTACAGTCTTCTGACCCAATTATATAAGTTTAATTACACAAAACAGGCCTAGAGATTCACTTTAAGATCATATTATTATATACCGTTAGAGACCTCAAATCGTACAGGCTTAGAGTTGTCTCTGATCACTGTTGTTATATTATTATAAACTGCCATCCTAGAGAATATTTAGAATAGGAACGTTAGGCAGGTGGCTTGACGAGCAAAATATGATTTGACATTATTTTATAAATTTTTTTTTTGCAAGGCCAAAAAAATATAAAACCCATAAACTAATTTTTATTCATTCATAGAAGTACAGAGTGATTCACTAAGCATGCTCACCCTGTTTTACTTCAACATCGCAACTAGATATTGAAAGTGTTGGGAAAATTAATACTAATAGGAAAAGTAATAACGAGGAAAATAATAACGTGGTCTTGGCACTAACGAATTCCGTCTCACAGTCTAAACGATTCCATTATGGCTGCTTACGACGTCACGGATCTCGCGGAGAAAATTCAACTATAATAATAGTCACATGGCCGATGAATTATATAATCCTGCACGCGAGATCGTCAACGTATAATTGCGATGCTGCTCATAATAATATGTCTCGGATTCATTTCTCGACCAATGGTATCCTTATACAAGTTGCAACAGAACGGCCTAAAAAATTATTAATTAATTTACAATAACTATGTTATTTCAAAAAATGTTTTTTATAGTTGATAGACACTCGCGCCATTAGTACAGTATAAGATTGTTTGTTTTTATTTTTTAACAATGAAAACAAAGTCTTAAATTGTGCTACATTTTTTTTTGGAAAATTAAAAATAACTAGTTAGTAAATAAAAATTTTAGAAAAATGTTGACTTTAAAAACGTCTATTTCAGTCGAGTAATTTATCTTTTACAATTCTCTAAAATATCAATATTTTTAAAAAAAAATCAATTTTTCACTTATCAGCTCTGTTTGTTACACCCTGTATAGGTATCAGTATTATTATCGATTAAACTTTTGAAATTCGAAATTATTTTGTTTTATTATTCAATACAACCATAGCGATATAACGAACACTTCAATTAATGAACCAAACTTATAACTCCAAGTATTTATTTGATCACGAAATCATAAATATTCCAACCAATCTGTATTAGATTTTAGTGGTTGGTTGGTATGGTTTGAAACCCCAATTATTGAAATCAAAATTAGAATTCTATATTTTGAAGAATTATTCAAGAACGATCTGCACTTGCAGCTTTTAGTGTGAGGCACATAAAATATTTATCAAGGTAATAATTAATATATTATATTGTAATATAGTTTCCAATTAAATATTGCCTATATAATTGTATTACGTAATTAATAGTTTGTGTTTGAACCCTGCGGATATTTTTTAAAGTTTGGTCCAGAATAAAAAAATAAAAAAATTGTAAGTTTGTTTTGATTTGACCTAGAAATTCAGTGTTTATGATAACACTATACCTACCCACAAGTATGTTTGCCTAATATCTATGTGTTGTAGGTATAACATAGCTATGGGTAAATGTACAGTCAACGACTAATAATAGGAACTGTGAACATGATACATACTCAGGCAAGTGAAAAAATATTGATTTATTAGTGACCCACATGTATTAGTAACATTTTCGTAGTTGATATATTTCGTAAGTTTTTAACTAATTGTTTTTCGTGTTTTAAAGGTACTTATAATAATTACGTGTAATAGCTATATAGTGTTCGTCTAAACAATCAACGATGTCAACGAAGTATATTTATAACGTTTGAACGACCTTTATTGCAGTCCTAATCTATAATTTATTTACTAAGTATATCCTATAACTATCAACAATGTAGCTTATTCCCCCGAAGTTATAACGTAAATAACATACCTTTCATCCAAACGATTTACCACCCTATCCAGATAGTTTGTGTCCAACAAGGTCAACATACAAACTTTAATTTCGTAACACTAAACTCACACCAACACCACACAGTGATTCAAATTGTTGTATATGAATCAACATTTCAAATGCTGAACCCACCGACCCATAAAATAAATTGGACGGTTTTCAGGTAAAGAGGCAAAAGTCTAATTTTGACTTTTTATATTATGCATACCTACATTTTGTGGGGAATTACATTAGGAAATCGAATGGTCACAAGTCAAAATAAAATAAAAGGCACGAGCCATTTTACAGTTATTTTGTGATGCATACAGCCTGCACATGTCGCCAAACTAAAAATATTTTGAAAAATCCATAAGAATATAATTCAAAGAAATATAAAAACCAAATGGAATTAATATATTTAATTTCATTAAGTTTTAAGCTTCTCCTGACTATAGTGCCCTTTTTACCCGAAAACCACCCATAACAGTTGACTACCCCTCTACGCCGGTCTTGAAGTATGCGTGGGTACAATAATACATGCATTTATAGTATCGTGTCTTAACATTTCCATAAAACGCTTTTCTTTCGTCGGTATTGAAAATCGCTCAGAATATTATTGTAACACCTGCGGGTATAAAACGTTTTGGAGCAAAATTATTTAAAACGTCCGTTGCATTACACATTTATACCTATAATCTCGAAACGTATTCGGAATACGCCATTCCTGGGAGCCATTCTGGAGCAGTTTATTCGTGTGATTGAGCCATCCCCGCGAGTCCGAAGTTATAGGTGCAGCTGCTTCGTAAACGGTAAACGGTATAATATTTTGATATTATGGTAATATTCTGTGATATTGTTATGCGCCGCGCTTTTGGTATCGCTTCGTGAAATTATTTCATATTATTTATATTATTATTATATGCTGGAGGTGTATCACGAATGCGAGCGTACGTGGCATTTGAAATAATAATACAATAATGTACGAATGGCGTGAATGGCACGAATGTGTAAGACGTACAATGGGCGAGGGTGGGAAATCGTGTCTTACCGTTTTTCCATGTAAGTACATAATATTATTGTGATATTTATATAACTATTGCAGAATGAAAAAAAAACCAGGAAAAATCAGTAGCACACTATTACACTATGCGTTTATATTATATTATACAGCGCGTTGTGATATTTCAGCCGGAGGTCTGAAAAAATAAATATCTAGATTGAAATGAAAATTTTAAGAAAGAGATAGAATATGACACTTAAATACACATTCTCGCATTATGGAATCGGGTAAACACAATAGGTGATAACATTTAAAAAAAATATGTGTTTTATTATGCTCTCCAAATAGATTAACATTTTGATAATATTAGTTTAAAATTTGTATTTTAGTTTCTCGACCTTTCTCATAAATCTCTTTTTTGATCTATTTACCTACTATCGTCATCCGGCTGAAATACTTTATGTTAGGTACTAATTATTATTAGGTGAAACATACTGTATATAAGTTTCGTACAATTGTATAAATAATAATTATGTAACAGAATTAACTAATAAACGTAATTAATTAACTATGTAGTCGCCAACTATCAAAATAACCAAATACATTATATATTCAAACCAATATTTATAATACATTGTTGTTTATGTTTAATCATTATTAATGGTCAGTACCTTGGTTGGTAATAAGTATTGACAAAACTATATGTATTAATTGCATTTGTAGTTAAATAGACTCATAATGATTTCAAAAAGTTTTAACTTTTTTGAAAGTAAAAATAACATTATTTACCTCTAGATTTTTATTGCTTGCATTTTTCAAGTTTTTGCTTTTTTGAATAATAACACTTCATATTTCTGAGCATAATATTTTCGGTTATTTTGATGATAAAAATTTAATTTCGTACTAGTAGTTGATTACTTATAAGTTATAAGTATTTCAAGTTTAGATATATAGAGTAGAGTGGAGAAGGGTGACCAGCAAAATGTTGGTCCACGTCTATTCTGCTCCGGTCATCTAAACTTTAAATAGGTACTTAAAACTAATTAACTATAAGTACTCGTTCGAAATTCGATTTATTCTTTTCGAAGTATGTACTCCGAAAAATATTCTGAATTCAAATTTTAAAATAAAAATGTATCTTGACCTTTAAAAAAAGTTTTAAAAAAATGGGAATCATAAAACATTTTTATTTTTATAATAGTTGAAGCTTTTCGAAATAATGTATATTCGGATTTAATTGAATCGTATCAAAAAATAAAATACTTATTCATAACCAAATGCCAACAATTTATAAAACGCTCAATTTCTTTTATCATGGTCGTCTCTGATGAGTCGAGGCCTTCGGGTTTTTACGAAACACAAATATTACGGAATAGTATAATAATATTTGTTCTATCATTATTGTTATTATTCGATTTGCGTTATTGGAAACGTCGTCGTATAAACGTCTTCGGAAGGAAGGAAGTCTATATTAAATACAAACGAAAGGTTTTCGAAAAACAATGCCATCCGAGATCGATACTGTTCATTTATTTCGATCTCAATACCATGTGTAGGTACCATGCATCATCGTCATCATAATATTATTGACTCGAATATCTTATAATAATAAATTCAACTACTCTTGTTATCGTGTTTTATATAAATTTCTGTATTTCGTTGGCTCGTGACATTTATATTTTCTTTCAGTTTAGTATTGTTATATTATTTTAACAGAGTATAATATAATTTATGAGTGATTTATATTTATGTGTCGCTGGAGACTGCAGTCCTCTGTTATGAAATTCGAATCACGCAACGTCGCAGTCGGTTTAAATGTTACGTACGTTTTTTGAACTTTTTTTTTCTCTCTGAAGACTTCATCATTATTTCAGTGGTTGTTTTTTGTCTTTGTATAATATATTATTATTTGTGTCCCTTACTAAATTGTAAGTTGAAACTAGCGGTCAGCTATGCGTTGGTATACCTACAATAAATTGTTATAATAATAGCTTTCTTTTTTCCATTTACTGTTCGAATTGAATTTACTTATTTATTCATATGTAACGATATACATATTATATAAGGTTAGAAGCGGTTTGAACAAAAATATGTGTAATAAGGACGACATGCGATTTGTCTTTTCCCGTTTTATGTGTACTTTTAGCTGGTTGGACTCACGAGGATGATTCTCATTGTGCAGTGAGATAAATAAACAACAAATAAATCACATCATATAGGGGATATCTTTGACGCAAGACACTCATTATTTTATAAAACACTGAAGTTTTGAAAATATTTGTTTAGCACAATTTTGAGTCATTTTGAAAAATATTTTTGGAAAAAAATTATATTTTTTTATATTTTTTTACTCTTTTCAATAACAACTATTTTCATTTCATATTCAAAATCAGCAAGTATTAGTCAAATTATTTTAATTTGTAAAACTCCATTTTCGGACAAGAAGTTTATTAGATAGGTAGGTACTTGCAAGTCATAAATATTTAAAGTTGAGAAGAGTGGAGTAATGGACCAAAATTTCGATGGGGACCACTACACTCTGTTCTTCTATATTTTAAATACTTAAAAGTTATAACTGATAATAACTTGTAACTACTCGTATAAAATTATATTTTTATACAGTTTAGTATTCTGCTTTTGAATAAAGAACTAAATTACATGCTGTCATTCAAAAAAATTATAACGGTAAAAAATAGGAAAACATACTACTTAAAATACTGCAGAAGAAATATATTCCAAAAACGTTAGTGTTTTCGGAAACAATGAGTGCCTTACGTTAAATGGACAACTCCGTACAATATAAATATCATATATATAATATATATAAACTACATTATTATGACTGGTGCGATTTAAAATATTGGTTGAAACAATGCCATGCGTTATTCGAGGGCTTTATTCATTTCGAAAGAGAGCAAGATGGCAAGTGCAACTTTTTATGTTCCACGAAAAAGCTACTTATGCATATAATATAAAACAACTATCAAGCATCCCTATTGTTTCAAGGCATACGTCGTTAAGTCTTTACATTGCTCTTTTTTTTCTGTATGGAAAACGTCAATATTTTTGTTTAGCGTGTAGTATGTTATTGCTTCTAGAACTTTTATATTGCATAAACGAATATAAATAGTAAATAGTATATACCTGCCTAACTAGTTATGAGTCAGCGTGGCCACAGAGGTAATAAATACACATTTTTATCCATATAGATTTAGATACTAATGCTTTATAATTCAATAACTGTGTGGTCCCGTAATTTAATGAGTTAACGAGAACATAAATTAATAATATTTTATAACTTGTTATTCAATAGTAATCTACGAATAGCACCATTTTTTGGTTCACTCTAGTGTTAAAACATAAAATAAATAGCTTATCTATTGGTAGTATCTACATAACATCACAATCGTCAGATCCTGTTTTTACAATTCACTAATTACTTTTTGGGTGGGGGAGGGGGTAATTGTATTTGCACCTACAAGATAAAATAGTAAATACTTTCCCAAAATAGGTGTATATTAAAAGAAAAGCCAATGCTACTTTAATTATTTTTCTAATGATAGCAATGTCATACAAAAAACATAAATGTATCAGGATCGAAAAAGTTCTAAGTGGAAAAAGTGTATTGACAATAGGTTATCTATCTGTAAAGCTTTTTGATTCCAAACAGAAATTTTTTATATTGTGTATAATTCTTATTTTACATTAAGTTTTGCTAGAACAAATTTGTTTATATCTGACAATAATTAAAAACCATTCATTACGAACGAAAATAATATTACAGTTTATAGTTTAAAATTGCTCAATTTAAAAATTGTGATCATTTGAGATATTAGCACACTTTGTTTCTAATCCCGAACTCCAGCTCCTCTTGGTATGGACAAGTAGAAGGTAGTGGACGGTCCATGAAAATTGTACCTACCGATAATTTAATGAAAAAATAACGCATGGCGTGGCCACGACCTTACCCTCCGAGTCATGCACCACTGATGCGCATTCAATGGGTCATCGAAGTCTTGTCGATTAAATATCGGCGCACTCCTATATACTGGTCCGATGCGCAATAGTTGTACGGTTTATGAGAAATCTGACCATGTCAGCCGTCAGGTGTATAACGAATTGTTACAGACTAAAATATTTTGAAATTATTTACTTGAGTTTTCATGTTTATAATAAAATGATTGATGAGGACACTAAAAAAAACCTGTTCACCGCGCTACAGGACTTCGGTGGTGCATTGTGAGTTTAAATCGTACTATAAATTATCTGATTCGTAACATGATTCTAAACGGATATTGGTAAAATTCACGCTTGATTGTATTTGTTTCTTCTTAGGTATATGTTGTACGGTTGTCGATAGTTTGCGTTCAGAAAATCTTCCATAGAAATCGTAATTGACCTCTTTAAAGCCCCGGCGTTAATCGTGTCTAAACTTGATTTCCGATCTATAAACATGGCCACATTAGAGTTTTCGAGTTTTTGATTGCCATTAATTTTCAACGCGTGTTTGCCGTAGACAAATCAAATGCATTAACTGCATTTTACCGAATAAATGTTTATCCCTCGTAGTTGGGAAACAATTACGATTGTTTCAATTTTTCGTGTTGGTTGAAAATACGGACATTTAATCGTTGCAGTGTACATATAATCGTTCAGAAACGAACAATTTTCCAAAATCTTCCCAGGGAGTTTTCAATTTTTTTTTTGTGACAAGTTCATCCGATTGGTAACCATTACTTATTTATGCGTATGCGTATGTAGACGTATGTGATTAACACTGCAGAGTTGAACAATTCTCAAACAGAAAAATATTACTCAGTACCTATGCTGGTATTATATTATGTATTATGGATTTATAAGTATCAGTTGAAAGTCATGTACGCAAAATATGCGGTCGGACTTAAGATTTCAATACAAAACCTCGTATATTACACGATATTATAGATGAATATTTAAATATATAATGGATAAATATGAAATGGATCAGCACGAAAATAGTATTAAACCAGCACTGTTAAAATACTATTTTTATCTACCTTAGTGACATGGCACTCAATAATACTTCAAGTCTGTGTGTATAGTGTCGGCAGACAACGGGATTTCGCGAATAATTTGTTTTTTAATTTCAGGGAGACCGCGCCAGAAATGGTTTGACACGACGAAGAGAGATGTGACGAAAATAAATGTAACGCTCAACATGGCTACATCGTGGATAACAGAACAACGGATAAAGGGATCGGCAAAGGATCTAAATGGCTCGTCGTTTTCATATGCCAAAGAAGAAAAATATAATAATATTATAGGTCAGAACGCGTTGACATACGCAACAAGTGTTGACGGCGGCGGGGGAAAGTTTTCGTGACACTTTGACCTTGTTTTTTCCACTGCCCCCCTACGTATTATCAGCTGCAATATTGTCATATTATATTGTACGCCACTGAACCATGCACGGACACGATAATAATATACCATACGACCATCGGTCCAGTAGGCACATAAGCGCGAAATCATAATATTACACAAAGCTGGGCAAGTTAATGACATTTTTTAACCAAGTTAAGGAAAGTTCATACAACATTTTTCAAAAGTTTAAAGTTAATAATTTATTTTTAACTTAAAGTAAGGTATAAGTTAAAATTTAAAATTGATAACCAACACTTTTAATTTACTAACTTTAGTGGAATCATTTTTTTTTTAAAACAATAAATAACAGTCGTCGCGGGCAATATGCCTATAACAGTAATACTTAATAATTGAATAAGTAAAAACTTAATTACCTTATCGAAATAAAAAAAATATTTTATAATTTGTTCTTTTAAGAATCTTACCAATTAGATACCTACTATTTATTTTTATAAGCATACATTATTAATTAACAATAATTTTACTATATTAATATTATTCAACGTAACTGGAATTTAAATGGCAATAGCATGTTATTTATATCAAGTTAATATCAATAAAAATTAATTACCTAAGTTAGGAAAAATGAAATACAATGATTTTAGTTATATAACATAGGTCAAAACTTAATTTTAAATTGAAACTGTCGCTTACACCCCACACCGATAACATAACTTCGTGTTTTGTATGTCATCATATCATATTATATCATATTATACACTGCAGTTAGAATAATATAATTCTTTTATCATGCATTTATTTAAATTTAAATTGCTTGTATTTCTAGTACATGTACTTACTTAATGACCGTAATTTCAAATGTTTAGGCCATTAATGCAATTTGTGAGTGGTTTTTGATTTAATGATAATAAGTTTAGTTGACATGGACCTATATTATGGTTATACATAGCATTGTTTGAAATAAGTGTAATATTAAGTATAGTAGGTACCTACATACGTATGTATTACACACGGGCAATTTTAATAAATAATAAAATGGTTGCGGGTAAATTTTGATACTTCTTCAATGACATAACAAATCTTAGTGCTTGGAAACATTGTAGGGAGTTTACTAATTAGTTGCTGTTGGCATTGTCATAGTTTAAAATAATATATCGAACACATCATATTTGATTAGTTCTCGAATAAAGTAAATATTATAATGTATTTGATCGGAATTGACGAAATTACACATAACACATTCTGTAGGTACAAGGTGCTAAGTTTTAGGGCTTTTTTTTTGTTTTTACATAATTTAAAGTCATTAAAAACTTTAAATACGTATAATTTTTAAACATCGAAATCCTCTAAAATTATTGTGGTTTGCTGGATTACATAATTACAAGTTGTAACTTGTGTACAAAAACGTTAGTACTTTTTAAGAAAGCGATTGTATGCCTAAATCTTGTTATGAATACTTTATTATTACAAGGTTTATAATTACAATTTTTTTCGGGGATCGAGTGGAATTATTTTTTTTTATCATTTTATTTTTGTTTTCTAACTATTTTAAAATTAAAATAATCACCCCAAAGTATCATTCAACGGTTAAAATATTTTTATCTCGTATACCGCAGTTTCACACCATGTTTGTCTTCGTACATACCCGACCACCTACTAAAACTATTTCTCTTCTACCCACTTCCTGTCAACACATTCAAACTTTCAAAACTATATTTGAATACTTAATGAAAATTAGTTATCTAACTTTTAAAATATTTGCATAAATTACCCTCAGAAAATATATAATTGGTTACTTATCTGAGATTTTGTAGAACTACTCTTTTTTTACTTAGACCTTAGGTAAACTAAAAATCACTATAAATAATAGTTATAATAATATTTATTACTCTTTAAATCTATATATATATAAACGGAGCCAAAAATGTATAACAATTAATCAATTGAGAACGGCTGGGCCGATTTGGCTCAAATTTTTTGGAAAAATCCAATTTTTTTAACGTGAAAAATATTATTCGATAATATCAAATATTAATCAATTATATCGATTTAAATATTATTAAGTGTTTCATAATTACCAACTGGAAACCAAATAAATAAATAAATAATAAAAATAAAAAAAAGGAGGGGTGCTTGAATGGTTTAGATTCACAATTGGACCCAGTAAGCTCAACCTGTGGATGTGCTCAAACAGGGATTTTGAGATTTACGATGGACACTTTGGTTTTTAAATCGTTGTTATTGGTTATAGGAGAAATAATTAGTAGAAATGAGTATTTAATATTCCTATTAGTTGCCAAAGGTTAATCGGGCAGATCAGGTACAAGCATGCATATCAATTCGAATTTTTGCATATACAGCCGCTCATCGTCGTTGTCCGGGATCCGACGTAGTCGGATTGCCTACCAGGGTGGCTGAGTTGCACTTACTGCAGCGACACACAAAATGAGTTAAACAATCACAATTCTTTTAATAGTTGCCATATTTTACGGGCAACAAAGTTGGGATCAGCTAGTATAGTTATAATTATTTACCAAGACCGATGTTATGAATATTGATAAGGATAAAAGTTATTAGGTACATAATTAGTTATTTGCATTTATCAGACATTTCTGTTGTACTCATTAGTTTGTATAGAAGGCATCAATGTACAATGTGAACTGTGAAGTATGAAGTCTTAGTAATTTTTCATGATACATTGAAATTGGAATGTCAAAATTGTTTTGTTGATAAAAAAAATATTACAACACAACCGATTTTTGAAAAAACTACCAATTTATCCAATTCTTATTTTTTGTAAGTTTATTCAAGAACTTCAAACTAAAGAACTATGGTCAAATTCAAATTATACAACCCACGTGCGAAATCTTGAATAACGTTTGAAGATATTATTATTGTGACTTGTAAGTTACGTAGGTAGGTATGTGTATTGATGTACATTGTTAGTATTTTTCTAGTTATTTTACTCAACCATCACTAATAAGGTATTTATATTAAAATTTGTTTCATATTTCTTTGTACTAGAATCAATACTATTTCAATATTGTGTAGGTACTTAACTTTTATTTTCTGGTAAAATGTATAGTTTTAATGAGATTAGATTGACTTTAACTAAGAACTTAAAAAAATCGTAAAAAATTTGTATTAAATAAATTATATTTTTGCTTTGAACGTATTACCTACTTTTACTTTTGAATATAACGTTTTCAAAGACTGTAATACAACTATGTAAAGGTTTTTAATATGAGTTTAAAAATACTTATGAGCACAAGAGAAATAAGACTTGAAAAAAAAAATCTATACATTATTATTTAATACTCTTTAAGAGAAACTTCTCGTCACCTACATACAATATAATTCCATCACAGGAGGAAAATATAATGTTTTTATTGCTTCTAGTCTCTTAGCAGTAATAGTAATATTTTTTGTTATTCCCTGGGGATAAAATAATTATTCATTTCAAAAATAATATCAAAGTTTTTAAAAAAAAATGTGTATAAATGTTTACAATATTTTATTTTACGACTTGTAATTGCGGTCGCGTCATCTGTCGTATTTTTTGTACGGAAGCTATACTCGTCGTCGTACTAATTATCGAGGGGAAAAATGCGTTTGTCTTTTTAACTAAGTACCTAAAAAAAATTATTAATTGGGTACCACGTTATGTTTCACCGAGCCGTTATTTATAGCAAACCATTTTAATTAAGTCACTATATTATAATTAAAATATAAACATTTCTGATTATATTTTTATAACATAGCCCATTTTATAAGCATTATTATGACACAGGAATAAACTATTAGCGTACAAAAAAAAAAAACCAGAATAAAATGATATATACATATATATAAGTCTTGATACCGCCGAAATGTCTGGTAACATTTTCAGAATAAAATGTTTTATATTATGAATTGGTATCACGATATCGTTTATTTATATTGTTGTCTATTACCATATTATGATCGATTTCAAATTTCGTTAGGTACAAAATATTTTGTATACCGGTCTTTTTTTGACATTTTTTCATTATAATTTGACATTTTATTATTATCCATTATTTTTACTAGCCCCTTACTTGAAATCTGTTCGTGCAATTGTGCGGGATAAGATACTGAACTGTTGGATCATAAATACCTCTCAATTTCCTCACAATTTGTTATACCTCGTATTTGACACATGCTCAATAACTTCACTTTTCCTGCGTACCCCGTATTCGTGGACACATAGCATAATTATACTACCTACATCGGATATAAATAAATTAAAAAAAATACCGAATTTCTTACAACTGATTGACACTATTGACTGGTTTCGAAAAGAATAAAAACGTTTTGTATACGGCTGCTATCGGCCAAATTGTCGTGCTGATTTATAGGCCTGGCGGGCTGTCCAGCTATTCCATTCGTGACCCATTTAACCAGACACTTTTATACCATCGTTTTCCATTTATCATCCAGGTTTACACTCAAAATCCTCGTTTACGACGAAGTCGACGCCTAATCTGCGGAGGCCAGTTAAGCGAAATCTAAATGATCGGGACGTTTTCAAAATCAGCATGAAATATTGCGAATCTTCCGCATTTACCAGGAAAATTTAGAGCTAAAGTAGGATTGCAAAATGTTCGTGTTGGTCAGGGTCGTTATCGGAAATTATTGAATCAGTGAGTTTCTCAAAATGTCTACGTAATCCAAAACTTCACACCCCTCCGAACGCGTCCGGAGAAAATCATGGTTTCGAATAGACCGTGCACAAGTCCGTTTTCGGCGGGAAGAAATTAAACTGTAAATGAAAACGACATTGGTATGGTAATAAACCATCGTCGAAAATATGCAAAAAAACATTATTAAATCAATAACCAAAATCGTTGTTCATAAAAAATAGTTTTTTCGTATAAACTTTAAAGAACATCAAGAACTTGAAACTACACGAGTTACGACGATATGTAATTTTCATATTTTTTAATTGCTACAAGTAAAATGTGTGTGGAAACTTGTATTCAATTTTCCAAATTTATTAATGACTATTAATAACTCAAATGTAACGCTTTGAACATTTTATAATATCTAGAAAATGCTAATATAAATATTTGGTGAACATTTTAAGTTATTACTACTGTTGTTCATTATTTAGAAAAGGACCGAGAATTTTTACTCTTGATCCGCGTTGTAGGTACCACAAGGTTCTACCACAGGTTCTACTAGAAGCCACCATCAAATTTTAAGATTGAACCAATTGAACTGATCCAAAAGGCGATGACAGGCAAAAAAAAGTTTCACTCAAACTCTAAAACAATCAACGCATCGAGATTTCAGATATCTGTTTTGAGACGTATAACTAACGATTTCCTTAGACATCGATATGAACAGAATATTGGATGTTTTCATTATTACATCAATGAATATTGAATTATATCATATTTTTCATCTCGATTGAATCTTAAGGTCTAAAATCATATGGACTGGAGAGAGTTAGTATAGAAGGGGCCATTTTCTTCCAAAAACAAGATAGTTTTCACCTCACTGTTCGTAATCATCAAAAAGTTATATTTAACTTCCCCCCAAATTTTATTTTCTTCTAAAACTATATTTGTTTGCAGAGCTTTTATAAAAATTAACTAGCGATATTTGTTTGCAGAGCTTTTATAAAAATTAACTAGCGATATTTATTCTAGTAAATTTTTGAATTTGTGTTTCTCTCATTTTATTATCTACTGTAATTGTTACCGTTGCTGCGATTGTGGTACCTATACATTGTATAATATATAGCCAAGCACTATAGTATGCCTGGCCAGCGAAATAAATTGAGTTTTTTAAACTCGGTGACGAGCGATTTCTATATTTTTGTTACAAATACAACAGCGGTGAAGTGCACTTGCCGGATCGGACGGTTTTGCTTTTACACCACGATGACTTTACATATTGTTTTGCTTAAAGTTTTTTTTCTTTTCTTCTGTTTTTCTTTCAACCACAACCGAAACTTTATTTTGTTTTTTTATACCAAGTTCATCCCTATTCCCTAATTAGTATTGTTCTCTTTTTTCCTGCGAATTACTTTGACTCGGCGTAAAAAAAAACCCAACGATTAAGGATTCTATCCGTGACCCCATCCTTAAATTTCAGTATCTCTCTCTCTCTCTGCCTCTTTCCGCGTGTATAGTATAGTATTAAAAGTCACGTATTGTATTGTATGTGCACACTCACACACACACACACACACACATACACGCACATGATATATGTACATTATAATGTTATATATACAAAAACGAACGCTTCAAATTCACTGTTTAATTTTTTATATTTTTAGAACTATATTTAGAAATATATTGTTTTAAATATTCTTTTAGATCATATTATATAGACAGGGCATACTTACGAGTGCCAAAATATTTAAATTTTACTGCTGAAAAATGTTCGAAAATAACACAGCCATTGTACACACAACCATTGTACACACAGCCATTGGTGGGTCGTGATTTTTTTTTTAGTTTTTCACACACAATAGGAATTTAATTTTAGATAATATAGTCTTATTGGTATTTAATTTTAATTGATTTATCGGAATTCAGTGTAATTATTTGAAAAAAATTAATCAGAAAACAGTTTTTTCACCACCAAAATATTATGCATTATTGATTGGCTAAGAACCATGACAAAATAGAATGTCATCACAAATAAAAAAAAATCGTGATGCAATATGATCACAGTATTTATCCACATCCGGCTTGTGACGTAGTTCTACCCTTTTGATTGGTCGAGTTTGATAATAATAACATCTTAATATCATTCAATAACAATAGTGGAAAATTACTACGATGTAGATGAAGTGAAGAAATATTTGGACGGCGTGTGAGTGTTTAAATACAGTGGATACCTAGATATTTATTTTGTCATGCTAAAAACCACGATTGACGAGATAATATACTACAATAATATGTCAATATTTAATTAATTAAGTTCTATTTGAGAAGTCCATACATTTGTCCAACACAACATTTTTACTATGTTAAAGTTATTGTGAATTCAAATTGGCTTTTAAAAATTGGCTCAAATAAATAAACTGCATTTAATTTTACGAAACATTGTATTATTTAGCATTAAAAACAAGAATGGCTCATGTCTAACTTTTTTGTTTAGTTATTTTCAATCGTGGGGTCCCGGCATCTTTTTAAAATCTCTTTGACCTCGATGACACATTGAATTGCAACTTTCTAAACAGTAAGTTTTTAGGACTTTTTTACACTACCTTTCTGATTCTTTAAAAAGACAAGACTCAATATTGTTCCCTGGTGAAATCATATTGCAGGAATAGGTGTGGTCTTGCCCTCCCAACCTTTTTCGTCCAGTTAATGATTGAGCGCATTATGCGTGCAAAATAACATTTAAAGATATTTTATATACGACATCTAGTTATTATAAGATAACGTAATTTTCTGGACGATCGTAGCGAATATTTTGGGCATTGTACTTTTCAAGGAGCTTTTTTTTGAACACGTGAACACCTTGTTCGTCAGATATTATAGATTTTAGGTATTTTGACAGACCATAGATTTAATGCGTATCATTTCTTATCACATGGTTTCATATATATAGAATATTTTTGTATGATTTTACTGCATCACATCTTATCATAATATCACCTTTGAAAATAGTAACGCTTCCTTTGAGATAATTTTTATTTTATAATTAAACTGTCAAATATGTACGACAAAGGTACATGAACGCATTTCATCTTAACACCACTATATAGTATTATAGTGGCCACAACACTAAATTGTAAATTTTTATTATTGGACTGTCGCTACAAAAATGTTCAGCGGATTTTCAAAATGTTAGCGACTTTATCGTAGGTAAGCTGGGTTGTATCATTCGCGTTCTATAAAATACATTTATCGTTTGACCGAACACAAATATCGTGTATAATTTATATCATCTATGTACATTTCTGCTCTACCATATTATATTATTTTAATATATAGATTACAATGTAGGTATATATGATTGGTGTATTTGAAATCTTTTGACGGCGCAGTTACACACGAATTTGAAATAAGTTTTCCAGTCGTTTTTCGTTCGACTATTACTCTCCATAGCCGGGAGCAGGTCATATCAAGTCCATCTCATCGGGTGAACCGGTGTGGCTGAAAACAAAAAATCAAACACGGCGGGAAAACGTGCTTCGAGTGTTTGGATAAATAATAAAACATAAATCTGCAAATACTTTTCACATGTGAAATGAAAATGTATATATATATATCAATATACTACGTCTAATATTAAAATACTATAATATACGGTGCACACGTTATGGGACGGTGGTTTAAATCATCTACGAACTAGTGGCGCACAACGATTTAGTAGTGTCGTACCTAGGTACCTATAATAGTGAATGTAACGTAGTTTTGATGGGAGGAGGGGGGGGTGAAATGGGCAAGTTCTAAGCAGTATTTTATGGATTTTTTTTGATTCCTCATTATTGGTTAAAGGACACGATAGTTGGTTTAAGAGCTAAACTTAGAAATTAGATAATATCAGTTGAACAATAGAAAGCCATTTGACATTAACAATGAAGAACATTATTAAGAAAATATGTAATTTGTAACAGTTACCGTCTTGAACTCATTTTTATAACAGTTGTAGAGTAGGTATACCTTTCAGTTGTGTTTACTCCTTACAACTTCACCCTACAGGACAAACACACTCCACAGGCGTGTTTAGGATTGTTTAATGTGGTATTGGGGTGGAATCGATTAGGTACTAAATAATTGTATAGAATAGTGTTTTGCGTATATAAATATACAACAAAACATATTATAATTTCTTTTAAATGTTGATTAAAAACCAGGAAAAAACATCGTGATTTATCATTATAAATTATTCAAACTGTCAAAAAATGGTACATAACTATAGTAGCTTAAAATGTCTGACAGTGAGGTTGTGGTGATCCTTACCCCCAACACACACACACACACACACGCACACACGCGCGCGCGCAATCGCACGTGGCATTTAATATAATATGAACTGTACGCGTACCTAGGTAATTACACCGTAGGACCATAATATACTATGCTTAATTTATTATAATTATAATAGTGTCGCGACCAGGCTGGTCCGACAGCTCTGTCGTCCGACGTCCGGCCTTACATATGAGCTAATCCAATTTCGCGCATGGGATTACAATGGGCGCATTGGAGCACTGCACACAGCGAGCAGAGCATGTGAAAATGATAATATTATTATTGTTAAACCGAAAAGCAGCAGGCAAAGGGATGGACGGACTGACGGGCTCTATTAAATTTGATTTTACAATTGTCCACCACCGCCAGTCGGGTACGTTGTGCAAGTTTAATATTATATTATGATAAATTATAACCTACTGAGTTGAAATGCCAACGGATGAGCGGAAGTCAATCGAAAAATATTCAAACTTTTAGGTCGTTTAGTTAAACATGCCACTGTAAGTCTGAAATATTGCTCAACAAAAACAATATAATAGGCAACGTTTAAAGTTTAATCGTTGAAAGCCAAACGGCATCGAAAAAATGGGCAGTGAATATTGTAGAAGGTCCTGGCATTTTAGCTTAGTCCTTAATATGACATTTACAAATATTTTTAAATTATAAAAATTAATGTATAATGCTATAATAATATTATTATATTTTTAAATAATTAAATACGATTCTTACTTACGGCGCTCTTGCTTGTGAATCAAATTACTATAAATTATACCAATATACTATAAGTATCTATGTAAAAAGTATTCTTAAGTATCATTAAAAATAATAATTTTATCATATATATTTTAATTTTATTTCATTGCATTTCTCAGGTATATTTACATAGGAAAGCACATAATATTATCGTACTATCATATTATTTAAGAAAATGTAAAGTATTAAATCACGTTTTCTCAAAAATGTTCTTCGGTGACTTGCGGCATTTTAGCTTACATGTGCAGCTTACGTATCAGTGGCGGCGCAAACTTATACTATGTGCAAGACAATAAACAGCAACTATTTGACCCATCCTGCCCCATTGATTGATATAAAGCACCCGCTCTCTCATAATATAGGTATTTGGTGTGTCACATTGTACAAAAAAAAATTAAGCTACAATGTAACTCTTTTTGCTAACGCATTAAACATAACACTTAAGCCAACAAAATCTAGTGTACTTACTTCCTATCTAACATCCACCCAGCCACCCGCGACCCATTCACTTAAAAAAAAAAAAAAAACTACTCACATACCGCAGACTCACTGAACTATCCTCGTACCGCCACTGATAACTCTTATAGGTCTGGCTGACCCGCGCAAATGAGGCGACTGTAAAAAAGTGTTATTGTTTGGGGCATGCACATAATATTAATATTATTATATAATACTCAAAACTCGTGACAAGATATTTTTGTAATTTTGTCGTAATCACGTACACTCAGGTAAGTCTAAAGACAATACAATATCGCTGTAAAACGGTGATAGGTTAGGTATAAGGGGGAACACAACAAATGTCGTTAAACAAATATAAGTACTAAGTAGGTATAGGTATAGGTGGTGTTGTACTCGTCGCGGTTAGGTGTAGGTACAACAAGAGGCGGCAAATTTTAGTCATTCTCGATGATTTACATTGGTTAGGTACAATAATAACAACAATATGAAGTACACTAAATGCACCGATACACAATTTACATATTGCATTGAATGCAGAGAATGATATTATTATTATTGCGTATATTCGTGTGGGTTGATTACTCCATAACCTCATGCAATCCTTAACAACACTATATATAATAGAACAATGCGTTGCGCGTGGTCTAGCGTTTATTATACTATTATGCCAAAATATTAATACTGTATACGATATATTATACTCGGAAGTACTTGTGCAATGCGATTATTTTCCTTGATACTCAAAATTGATTCATTTTTGAGATTTTAGGGGTTGGACGTTTTCAATCAGTCCTTAAACGGTGCTTATCCGTTTGAGTATTTCTATGCACAGTAGTGTCGAAAATATAAGTTATTGTAATATTATAGTATCGACGAGTGTATAGTTCACGGACCACTTCACTCCTTAGAAATTATCATAAATGTGATAAGCCGACTGTTCGATATTTGGACATAAAAAATACTTGGACAATTATTGTGCTTTCAAATAATTTATTTTAAACGATTGACAGTAATTATCATCGTTTTAAAAATAAAATTAAAGATTTCGTTGTAATTATGAAACGTGATGATTAAGTTATGATTATAAACAATTTAGTACCCACCATAGTAGGTTTTTTTTAATTATTTAAAGTATGTTATTATATAAAATGTATGGTGCTTCGTTTTGGAAAAATTACATCGCATTGCACACAGCTATAGTATAATGTGTATATATAGGATAATACTGGGTAACTCAGTTAAAGATAAAAACTCATTTTATCAAAGAGTATTAAAGTTTTAGGAAATAAAATTATCATATACTTTGAAGTTATAGAAAATCAATGTTAAAAAAAAAATGTTTTTTTTTATCGTTATAAATGTATAGTTTGAAAGTTTTCTACTTTTTCTAATGAAAGCATACATTTTTAATTCATATTAAAATGCGTGTTTTTCTGAGAATTTCAACAAATATAAATTGTATTTTTAACGAGTAGATAACTATTAAAAGTTTAGACGAGCAGATTAGTGGACCGACATTTTGCGGGCTACCTCTGTGTCACTGTACTTCACTCGTTATAAAGGGTATTGTAAATAATTAACTACGCATACGTTTGAAATTTGGTTTTTATAAATTTAAAAATCTCAGAACAATATTCTGCTTAGGAATACGAAATCAAGTCACAAAATATTGTCATTAAAAATAGTAAAAATGTTAACGTAAATAATAACGACATAAATAGTAATTAAGAGTAGGTTAGGTAAAATGTATACTTTTTGAGAAAATGAGTCTTAAACTTTAAATGGATCGCCAGCTTGTGTAATAGGTACGAAACGTATAATTGTTGGTGTTAGTATATGTAGTAAATGATTCAAAAAGAAACTAGTATACACAATGCATATCATATTATATGTAAATAATATTATAGTGACGGTGATAGTTAGTACATAGTGTTAGTACATATTAGTGAGGCGATAGATAAAATGTATTGACACAAGACAAGACAAAACAAGAAAATTCCGATCGGACACCGATATTATATGGTAATATGTACGTATGCAACTAACTGTGTTTACGAACCCTGATACCGACACCCGTGCTACATTTAGACTCACCATTGACCCTCGTTCTTATCGTCGGTCCCCGAATGATCACTCCTTTTCACCGACTTACTGAACCTAAAGATAGAAACGATTATGTATGTGTTCAATAGGTATAATTTATTTGCACGGTTTACTCATCAGTGACGACTAAAATAATAACAACAATAAAAATTATAAACAGGTGGTATAGGGGTTTGTATGCCACGTTATGTGTGGGGTGGTCGTTTCTCCGCGAACCCGGAAATATCCATGCCAGGATACCCGAGGAATAAATTTTTTTATTAATTCCTCGTATTCTCTAAGACATTTATCCCGGGTAGCGATAAAAAAGAGTCATCCTGTATAATATAGTGTGGACCATGTGTAATTTCGGTATATTATATTGTGGGTGGAATCGCCATGCAATCGCGTTAAAAATGACCATAAATATATACCTATGTATAATATATCATAAGGTTTACGAGCTAGTGGAACGAATTTATTTTTGAAAAATTGTATTATTGTTCACAGCCATAATATTATTATACGTAGGTAGTCCTTGTTTAGGTACGTCATTATTACTTATAATTTAAAAATATATTTTCGTGTGTCTTACGGTGGTATTCCATATGCCAACAATTCTAAATTGGATGAGCGAAGAGACATCAATGTGCACGATATATAGCAAGGTTTTAATAGTTGTTGCTAGGAATTTCTAATCGTACTCCGTAAATTTTGAAAAGCATATTTTATCTTAGCTTTTTCTAAAACCATTCTCTATAGCCTACGATTTGTACAAATATGATTGCGAAATTTGATTGACTCATAACAGAAAACTTATACCTATTATGTTTTAATGACGATTAACAACTGTAAATTAATAAATTAAATTATAGGTAAATATTTTGTTTCATAAAAGATATTATTTTTTTTTTTTGAAAACGATAACTTTATATTATTATCATTAATCAAAATTAGTTACTGATATTTAGGTTGGTATTTAAATTATTTAAGAAAAAAAAATAGCTTAAGAAAATTAATTATTATTATTCATATAGTATATCTAACTTGCGAGGTGTACCTACGTACTTAATTGGGTCACCTACTTCTACGTCATAAAGTGTATGATATTTGATGCTACTGAGAAATCAATTTATTTTAAGAAAAATGTATTCCCACAGCGTTCGTTGCAAAAACAACAACAAGCTTAGGTACAGTCAAGTTGTTTCTCGGATTTAATTGGCAATGATTTTCGATTCAAATAACGCAAGTTTCGTCAGTAATATACTTTCTATAAGTCACCTATGTATTGTGCCATAACAGTTGTACACTTTGCAGTGTAGATAAATATTAATTAGAAATGTGTGTTAATCATAAAAATATATTATGTACATAACTTAATTTCAATTTTTTTTTTATTATTATTAGCAGAACAAAATTGTACAAGTTTTCTGTTATGCAAGACTCAATAATCAGCTTTCATTGTTTTTATTTGTGCATCTTAGGTTGTACAAAACGGTTTTAGAATCATCCCGAACAAAATTTTACTTTCAGTACTTTCCGGGTATGATAAGTAAATCCTTTGCCACTTACTAGTAAAACATAACTTAACCTATAGTTATCAGGCTTTGTCGGCAATGAATAATAATAAATATATATTTTGTCGTCCTATAATAACGAAAAAAAATTCACAAACTTGAGAATCTGAGTGGATTTCACAACGATATAGTGATAATTGTAATTGAAATAAAAAAACAGTACCTATTTGTTAACCACGGATGGATGTGTTAAATTTGGGCAACATAAGTAGGTAAGTCCTATGCTTTCTAGAATTTTCTAAGATGTCGGTAGAGTATCACAATATGTCTGTCAATTCAACACGTGAAACACGTTTGTTGGCTTATTCAAAAAGTGTGATAATGATTGGCGTCAATTATTTGTAATTTTGCATAAATTATCACTGAAATTGGACCACGTTGTGGGTGGGAGACTTACTATATTTAAGGAAATATATTTTTCAGATTACCATAAAACCAGAATTATGACTAGTGTGGTTCTCAAACTATGGTAATTTTAAAAGAAAAATATGATTAGGTGGAAACGAAGACCAAACCATTTATTTTTTATTTTTATGGTAACGATAGTCGGTGGAAACAAAAAAAATTAGTTTTAGGCGGAAATGATTTACGACCCAATGTTGAATAATATTGTAGTGGTAGGCCTTAAGGCTTTAATCGCAGTGTGTATAAGTGGTTTTGTCTATGTGTGTACGGTTTTACCAGTTGGCGATGAAAATCCTATACGAACTTCTTATGGACAACCTGTAAAACGAAAGTAATAAAGGCGACATTTTCCATACACGATGTCACAAGAATTACAGCTACAAAACTGGCATAGGTACAAAAACGCACAATTTATTATAACGGTAATAAAACGGTTTCGAGGCTCGACAGCAAGTAAAATATAATAATATTTAAAGTTATTAACATATACTAAAGCTGTGCATTTGTAGCGAATACATTTTTTTTTTTTGCTTCTTTTAACACAATTTTACTATAATATTATACGCTGTTCTTTTAAATCAATTTCGAAACTTTTATTTTAAATGGTTTGACATTTTAAAATAATTGTTTTCGTATTTATTGCATATTATTATTGTGTAGGTACCTACATATAGATTGCAAGTGTTTCACACTGACGGAAGACCAATTTTTCAGATTTTACGTTAGAATGTAGGTACAATCGTTCAGGCGTGAGGAGGGTTATGGGGGCTGAAGCTTTCCGTAGGCCTTAGATACTTAAAATGTTTCAAATATTACCTTCATTTTCAGTTTATAAACTATAGTAAAGAGGTTAGAGGAGCAATAGGTACTATGCTTAAAACATTTTATCTTATTATTCCTTATTGGCATTTAGAAGTGATTGCTGATTGAACAATTTTTCATCTTGTCCCCCCCCCACCCTTTGCATTTCTAAATCCACGCCTGGATAGGTGCATTGCAATATAATATATATTTTCAATTTTCTAATAATAATATAATATTAAATTATGATTATTTATTGATAAAAGCTAATTAAATAAAGAATGCAAATACGTTATTACTTATTAGGATAGGTTAGGATATAAGACTATTTGTAGGTACTATTTCAAAAAATAATATTTTAAGGAATCGGGGTTTTCGGGATTTCAAACGCATTTATTACAAGGTTTTATACCGTGGTATAAAACCTTGGTTATTGTCGCAACCTATTCGCGGCGAGTGAAATATGAAAAATTATCATAATTTATTATTAATTGGTAGCTGGAAGCCGTTGAATTAGGTCACATTAGCTGTTAGATTTTCGTGTTTTCCCTTATATTTTTTTGTTTATCCCTTGGTAACGGCAGTGGTGCTATAACGTATTATAATTTATGATAATTATATATGTATGAAAAAGGCGATATTTTCGTTAAGTAGGCACGTCCATCGTTAATAACTAAATCATTTAGTACTGTGCAGGGTTTCCGTATAGGTACAAAAATGATGTGAAACAAAAAGTATTATAATATTACAAAGGTGTGATAATATAATAGGTACATATTATTATTATACTGCACCCGGTGTGGACTGTTGCCAACGTGAAAACCAACAACAAAAATAAATATTTAAAGCGGGACAGGACACAATATTACTATTATAGTAATAATAATAATTTTAAAGCGTTTAATATACAAGCGAACCTCGACGTATACATATGAGTAGTGAGTACGTCGTCGTGGTTGTTAAAATGTATGTAGATTTTTTTTTATATTTTTAAAACAGTTTGCGTGTAGGTACTTACATAAAAAAACACCATCGATAACACACTGAAATAAACACGTTTTTAATTTCCTCACCAAATAATTAAAAACGTTTTTCATCCGTACTAGGCACACAAGAAAACTATAATTTGTGATTTAAACAATATCACTATTGCATGGTGGATCGCAAAGGTTTAGCTTAGGACACCACGATATTGTAATTTTATTGGACCAGGCCTGTCCCGGCGATATGATTACATAATAATATAATAATAATAATAATAATAATAAAATAGGTAGGTAGATAATCAAAATGCGTTAAAACACGTGTGTATAATTTAGGTCGCATTACACTGGCCGATCAATTTGACACGCTTTTGTATTCAGTCAGATAACGCCTTAACTTTAAACCTATACCTAGGTATATTTTACTCTTTATATTATATTGTCTTTAGAATTCCACACATTGAGGCAAACTATTTTTCTAAAAAATGTTATGTAGATACTTATAATATAACGCGTATAATATGTAATTGATTTTTATTGTAAAAAAGAGTACAAAGTTCATAAGGATGACATCAGGATATAGTGCGAAGAAAATTTCACTTTTCCGATCAAAATTATACGCATGTTACACGTCTTACCATACACCTACAAGAACGAATTGTTTTTAACGAGTAACTGAGTGACATTTGTAACATGTAATTGGGTTTTTAACTTACACGTGACTTTGACTAAGTAGGTACTTAACGTGTGTTTTCGATCTCGAATGAAATTAGAGTAATTACCTGTCAATAACACTAATGGTATTATTAGACCGAAGTGATATCAAGCTTTTTGAGATTTAAGTTACTCCAATTTTTTTTTGGAAACAATTTTATTACATTATCTTATTATAAAAATATTTTTTGTGCAACTGTTGCATCCCATATATAATAAAATTCAATCTATACTTACAAATAACGGCATCTGATTATATTATAATGTAATGTCTTATCATTAATTTTGTCATACCCTGCACAGGTACGTGTGTATGAAAAACTTTGTGTTCTAAGAAATTAAGTTTTCTTAAAATATTTAAAACAAGACAAATTTACAATTTGTACGATAACAGTCCTTAGGAAATTTAATAAACTAATAGATTACTCATAGCACGATAATCACGATGAGGAAATCATCTATTAGTAACGCCTCATCAAAGTCTAGACTGAAGGGGTCAGTTGTGTTGTTAATAATATAAGCTGAAGACATTTTTGAAGATGTCTTTCTAAAAAATGTGTACTTAGGGGGTGGCTAAGGAGGCTGCAGTCCCAGGCCCCGACATATTTAGTGGTCCTATATGTTACTGTTTTACAGTCATATACGTTTTATTTAATCAACGGACATTAAAATAAAATACTTATAGGCTAAAGGTATACTAATCTGTTTATAATATTAAAAAATAAATTGAACATAAAAAGCAGTGTACGAAAAAAAAGGAAATTTATAAATTAAGGCAAGGAGCCAAACCAAAAAATTAGCCCCAGGCCATACAATTCCTAAGTAGCGCTCTGGGTACCTTTCAGACCTATATACAAATATATACCAGCCATGCAATTATACAGCTAAATTTACACGTGGATATTGAAAAAAAATTGTTCGGTTTCCCGGATGGACCCGGAGGACCATTAATTAAATTCCAAAATGTGCGTTGTTTACGTACGTACCTATATTTAATTTTCTATGTGGTCATATAGTGAATAGCGGCGAACCCTCTCCATGTTGATTTCCCACGGTGTGTTTTTTTTTATTTTTATTATTTCGCTTATTTTTTTGTTTAGTTTTGGCGGCGGCGCCGAAATTTCCTTTGTGCACAGTATTATTATTTTTAAAACTGTTTAAACTTTTTAATGTGATAATAAATCGTTTTTTCGTCCTTTTTATAACAACAACAATAGTAATTATTTTAATATTTTAATACGTAATATAACATCTACCGTTGGAGTTTTTATTATCATGATTCATGATTATTGTTATTATTATTTCTGTTTTTTAGTCACGACAGTTAATTTTTTCTATAGGTGTATCACGTGCAGCAGCGATCGGAAAGAATATTAATAAAATTATAGTAATATTGTGTGATTTTCATACTATAAAGTTGAGTAGGCTTACTATAAAATGTTACCTATGATAGGATATGGGTTATAGGTAAGTGTTTACTATGTAGAGTGTTATAAGGGGTTTAAATTGGTTTAAAATCGGTCCATTACTCCTCCGCTCATCTAAGTATACTTTAAATACTTATAATTAAAAAACTATTGTCCGAATTTTGATGTTTATAGATCGTTAGCGTTTTGTGAAATAAAGCGTGTCTTACGTTAAGTTATGGATCCCCCTGTAGTAGGTACCATTTAATTGTGAAAAATGAGTTCGATGTTAAATACAATTAAACAATAAACTAATGCTATGTATTCGATGTCAAAATATTTGAGGTGCGACGAAAGTCTCCAATAACAATCCGGTACAAAGAAGGTTACGTAACCTAAATTCCTAAACGCTTCTTATTATGCTGTCTCAACCACTCACATACCACAACTTCAATGGTGGTGAAGTTAAGGGCTATAGAAAATACGCGGCTTTCGCACCTGCATTAGACAACCACAAAAGTTTTCAATTTCTGATCACTCGTCTAAAATCTAGGAATCTGCACAGAAGATTAAAAAGGAAGTTGCTCTGGTGTCATTACATCCTTATTCGACGAATGATAACTACAATATCTTTCTTATA
Source organism: Nasonovia ribisnigri (assembly GCA_027563435.1). Classification (NCBI taxonomy): domain Eukaryota; kingdom Metazoa; phylum Arthropoda; class Insecta; order Hemiptera; family Aphididae; genus Nasonovia; species Nasonovia ribisnigri. Next base: position 392,493 of record JANEHU010004895.1, on the reverse strand, counting down.
TCTCTCTTAGTAAGTTGTTAACTTCTCTATCTCACAACGCAATATCGTCGGAAAACCCCCGACGTCACTGTGTTGTGTATTTTATATTCACCAGGCGTAGTTATTTTATTGTTGTTGTTATTCTATTGTACTGCAACGGATCACACAGTAAATAACTATAAGTTTAAAAAAAAAAATAATAAAATAAAGTTTGAAACGTAATATAATTTAAGAGATGTTTCCGTTTTTATTTAAATATCTACAAGTTTTAACGCATGTTTTCCGCGTAATTTATTTGTATTGTGTTAAAAAAATAAAAGTTGCAAGCTTATCATACACGACTTTGACATCCTTAAAATAAAAATAAAATTTCGATCGATCTTGTATTACGATAGTAATAATATGTTATATCACATTTTAAATCAAATCGTATACATTGTGATTCAACAAACATGCTCCCCTTTTTTTAGTTATTCAAAATCTGATTTTTAGAATTTTTAAATAAACTTTAAGACTATATTTTCAAATTCTTGAGAATGTTTGTACTACTTAGGGTGTGTCCTATAGATATATAAACCAGTTCGAATGAAACCCCGCTTTTTTGTGTAAATTATTTAGTCCATAATTTTTCTGAAAATTTAGACGCACCTATCAGAATCAAAATTCATACGAATAGTTTTTGAGTTATTTAACTTTGTATAATAAGGATAGTAGGTCGATGATAATTTGTTTGTAAGATATGGGCACTATGGTGATTTGAACATTTTAGTGATATTAAGTGATGGAAACTAATATTTATTTAACAGCATTAATAATTTGTTTAACTACCTATATTTAAGGACTATTATCCTTAATACCTACAAAACATTTCAATTACTAAAAAATGACTCAAATATGGAGTAGGTATGTGGGTAAAATATTTTCAAAACGATGAACTACCACTACATTATTTACAGTAAAAAGGTAGGGTTCTTAATTAAAAACAGAAGTTTTTATCAGCACAGGACACTCCTATTTGTTACCAAGTAAAACAAGAATTTGAAAAAAATGGTCTTTGAGTAATTGTACAACAATTTCAAAAATCAGAATTTAAATAAATGTATTGTTAAATGAAAAAATGAGTGAGTATGCTCATTGCTCAGTGAATCACTGTGTATAATATATTGTATACGCAGTATTATGTCCTCTGTGGCCGTCGCACAATCAGTACAAAACTAATATTATTTTCGCGATTCAATTACTACGATTATCGAAACGATGATAATGGTTCAGGTATACACATCACATATTATTAGTATTATAATATTATATAGGTACCTACAATGGTACATGAAACATAACGAATTATAACAATAGCGTAATTGCTATTGTAATTCGATATTATTGCGATGAGTCGATCAGTCAGTCGATTACCAAGCGCTGCTACTTCTGTTTTAACAATAATAGTGGTATTACTATTGACATTAAACAGTCAGACCGTATAATCGGTTGCAAATTATTCTAACCATTTGGTTTTCGTGTTAATATTATTATGAGTTTATTCGAACGCTATATTATTTTACAAAAATCAATGCTTTAGTGTCATATACGGTGCGCAAACAATTTGTTCATACTATTATATTATAATGCAAATTATGGTTTACAGATTTTTTTGGCTCAGTGTACATTTAGCAGCAATATGATAAAAATAAATTGTTATTTTAAAAAAAACCTAAAAAAGAAAATAAAGATCGAAAGCTGTGTATTTCACGAGTTTTTTCTGCGAGGTAAATTTTTGTACTAAACATTCAGCACATAGACAGTCTACAATTTAGTATTTACAATAAGTACATTAAATTCAGCATTATAAATAATATTAATAATTTGCAATGGTTGTGCGTGTAGGGTTTTAAAATTTCAAGAAATTTATTTTTGTGAAATATTTAATTTATATGAAAAATAAAAATGAAAATATTGTTAATTATAACTCGATCACGCAAAATACGCCACTGGAACTATGGGTATAACTATTTATCAATATACTTCTACATATTTAATCTTCTCTTTTAAAAATAAAAATTGTGGTCTGTAACTCAGAGACGTGTTACTCATATTACTTGGATCATTAATTTGATAACGTTTTTACTCAAATTCAATTGAAATACTTAGGTATGTACTTAGATAATACAATAAAATAAAATATCCTAAAATATTGTCCAGTAATTAAAATATAATATAAAATTATAATATACAAATTGGTTAGGTTACAAGAATACAAGAGAGTAATAATGAGTAATGACAGTTACAGCCCGCGTCGACACGCTGAATTGAGTTTTGATAATCTGATTCCAAAATATAAACTCTGAAGTACCTATATAGATATTTATATTAATTATTATGTATCTTGTCACTCTGTTTAGTAATAATAAAATTGACATTGCCTAATATATTATATTATAATTATTTATAATGATATATAATTTATAGCTAGTAGTTGTCGTCTGCGGGCATTGTACGAAGCACATCCATTTGTTTGCATGGGTAATTTAACGGGATATACAATATATTAATTATATGCCTATTGGTTAAATGCAAATATACAATATAATATTGTTATATATATTATATATTAATTCGTCTAAGGCGGTATACGCAGAAATACGTTATACTAAAATGTTAATAACAACAGAACTTGGTATTATTATATAAACCGTCGTATTTTTCTGCTACCAAAGCCTATCAGAAATAACTATGCATGTACCTATTAATTAACACAACAGCCAATAAAAAATTAATGGAACATTGACTATCATTAACGTTATTATGGTTTTCGAACACAAAATGTAAAAATGTATATTTATACTATAATATTAAATAAATGTCTATGCATAAAAAATTATCTAGATAAGCTAATAGATAAATTAATACAGATGACCAGTAGATTTTCGTCTAGATAAGATAATAGATAATGCAATTTTCATCTAGATAATTATCTAACATTGTATATAATGAATAGATGAATAAAAAAATCGACTTACAGAAAAACTTCAAAATATTATAAGACACTAACAATGTTTGACTAGATAAATATTAATCGGTTGAAGACAAGTCTGTGGCCTAACCGTATATTGGAACCTCTGGTAGATAGTAATGTCAAAATATCTTTGAAACTCTTCACAAAAGGTTTTTCAATTATCCACATTCTTTACGGGTTTTCACTCGATTCAATTACAGAATCACCTGGGCGTAATAAAATCGTTCCATTTTTGAGATGTAGTAGCGGTGACCGAAAAAAATAACAAACTTCAATCGAACAAAATATTTTAATTGTGTTTTGAAAATCGGATCGATACTATTATCTACAGGCTGTTGCAGTTATCAAGAAAAAAAGCGAGGGTACGGTGTAGGTATCTATCCATATATTATTATTATTATGACTCACAGCTATACATATTATATTATAAGGCGAAAGCCATGAGGTGGAAGACTTTTGGTGAGAATTACACCGAAGTGGAGTAAGTGAAATACAGCATTTTATATTTTTGGAGGGTACTCTAAATTAAACAGTGGAATAATATTGTATGTCCGACTAAAAATAAACGATTTTTTATTTTGTATTGTTCTATTTTTCTCCTTTCATTTCGACTCTCTGTTCAAAAATTTTATAAATTTTTAAACTGTCACGTAATGTATTAAACAACAGCGTGCGCACTTAAATATTATAATAATATTATATTACTTACTCGCGAGTCAAGAGACTTTAAAATCGTTCGTCCCCGAGGACACGAAAATTATTTTACTCATACAATATTATATTATATAATACCCAAAATATTATGAACCTAACAAGATATTGTATTGCAATATTTTTCAAGCACCTATTTTCCAAAAACCATTACAACCTAGTAAGAATGTTGAATCGGACTACTATGATACCTATAGGTACGCCTACATTTTATATAATTGATTTTTAAACATTACCAAGGCATCGTTTTTTGGCTTGGTACAGATCTTTTATTTTTCTAACCGACTTCTACTGCTTTCTTTATCGCCATAGAAACGAATTAAATATAAAAGTTACCTAATTCCCAATAGGTATAGGTAATATATCAGATATATATACGATTAATGGTTACTTATTAATACACATTTCGTAACCTGGGAACAAGACCGCCTCAACTCAAAATGTTGTTATATTGCGTATGATATACCATCAGAACCACAAAAATGTTTCCTACAAAATTTTAGACCGCCACAAACGTTATCATAATTCAATGCAGCGTCACAGATTTGTGTCAGTATAACATTTTGTGCAAAGGCGCTTCTTATCGTCTGCCACCAATATTTTAAAAATAGAGTATATAAATATAATGCATGATTATCTTCCTGTTCCTAATAAGCTTGGACTGATTTCCTTGGTAGATAGACGTATGACAGTGAATCTTATATATTTGAGTAGGTTAGTTAATGATCATATTGATGCTCCTTCATTAATCTCCAATGTTAACTTTAGAGTTCCCCCGGTTTTCTAGATCACATTATCCTTTTGTAATTGTTTTCCATCATACTAACTATGGTAAGAATAATCCAATTGATCGAATGATGCGTTTGACCAATGACCTTATTTAGTTTATAATTATATTATCTTGATTATGTCATGTTAATTATTAATTACGTCTTCAAATTATTGTATTCTTAAAGTTATATAAACTGTTAATTTTAATTACTTTCTGTGGTCATATATTGTATTTTTTCATCCATGTAAATGTAATTGCACCTTTGGGCCTTTTGCCCGTTATAAAAATATAAATAAATAATTATTTTTTGTGGCGGTTTACGGTTTTATTTTCATAACTAGTGACAATAAGAGGAATATTGAAGACTGTCATAGTTAGGTTTGTGGCTGTTTTGAATTAGTATTATATTAATTTTAACAACAATAACTCAAATCGTGGCAGTATTGTATTACACTTGTCTTGATAATGTAGTGTAATCGCTGTTTTATTTTTTCACTACCAGCAATGAGGATGTAATAATATTATTATGATTTTAGAAACTATTATTGGTTGCACTGAAATTGTTTATTATGATTCTATATTAAATAATATTTTAAAATAAAACTGTACAGTGTACATTGGTAACTCCTAGCATCTGCGCATTAACCATGATAATAATATTGTCGCCATCATAATATTGTACAAGTCATATTAAATTAATAAATTATTTATTATAATAATGATGATAATATAATATTTATGTACACTATTATTACAACAAAATATTAAACGTGTACCTTCAGCCAAGAGCTGTGTATTCTGCTTAATTTGTTTACTGAGTACTCGTGATTTAGGACATTACGTGGTGACTTGTACTGTTTCTTTTTTAATAAATAAGTATTATTACATCTTATTAGTTTACTTCAAAAACCAATATGTCTTCATTTTTCCTAAGAAGTAGCAAAATGATAAAACTTACAAAATCGAATCAGGAAATTAAGAAATTTTAAATGTTAATAACACAAACTCCAAAGGTATGTCACTGTCTTAGATTATTTAAAATACTTTTGCTAAATTTATTACATATCAACATTATCATATTTTTTCAAATTTTTAATTTTTTTTTTTAGTGCAATATTATTATTGATGATTCCAAAATAAATTATGTTGATAAAGTTCATTATTGGCTTAACAATGATCAGTTGGATCAGCCATATTGCATAAATTACCACATTATGAATACAGCAACAGAATTTGTACCTATTTTAAATTCTACTGTGTCAAATAATTTAATTGAAATATCAGCTACAAGTGGTAATTACTATTAATTCTTGATTTAATTACAATTTATTTTAAATTATTTATTTAATTTATTTAGAATTCAACAGTTGTATTTGGTGACACTGACACAGATGTAGATTGGGTTCAACTTAAGCAGTCATCACCATCATTTATACCACCTTCGGATGAAGATATTTGTGTGACACGAAATATTATTATTATGGTAGTAATATTGCAACTCAAAATATTAAAAGTGAAAATAACAATGCTAATCCTTGTATTAAAAATAATATTGAACTCAGTGAAATTTTACAAAATACAAGTACCTACAGCTAATAAAAAAAAAAATACTTACACGTAAAAAATTAAAAATGATGATGAATGGAAAAGAAATGTTAGAAAAATCAAAAGGAATTCAGGACAAGCTTATATTACTAGTACCTACAGGACATAGTTTTGATAGAAAACAACTGCAACCACATTGTATTGTAAAATGCAAATATAAATGTAGTACCAATTTCACGAACGAAACTAGAGAAAAATTGTTAGAATTCTTTTTGTTAATGGCAGATGTTTTAAAATAAAAATCTTCTGTAGTAAAATGCACAACTGTTAAAATACCTAAACACAATTACAAAAAAGAAAGAATCTACTCGTTTATCAAATAGTAGTTTTTTTTTGCCTATAGATGATGTAAATGAAATAGAATGTAAAAAAATGTAATGGCAACCTTAAATATTGGAGATGGGTTTGTAAGAACAACATTGTTGAAATGTGGTAGAGCTACTGATTTTATTGAGGGTGATTTGAGATAAAACATGTAAATAAAAATAAGTTAGCTCCAGAAATAATTACTCAAATTTGTGATCACATTAATTCATTTCCACACATAGAATCACACTATTTAAGAAGTCAAACATCCAGGAGTTTATTGATGAATCACTAATTATTGCTGAGATGTGGAGATTGTTTGATGCAAAATTTAAATCTAATAAAGTATCATCTTGCATATTTTCTACATACTCTTGTATCTTCAATACCAAATTTAAAATTGGATTTTTATCCCTAAAAAAGACCAGTGTGGATTGTATGAACAATTTAATAATAGAATTGACACTGAAAAGGTTGAACTAGAACATAATATAGGTACTATAGAACAAACATTTGCAGCAATACCTAACTGATTAAATTATAAAATCACTTTTTTGTCACGATAAACTACTTATAATATGACGAACGCCTACGAGAAAACTAGTTACTTTTGAACACGACTACCCATTACTAGGAAAAGTTTATTTCACTATACCTAATATAAATCCTTTTTTTTTTGCTCATCAAAATTTGAAAAAAAATACATATGTTGTAGGTATATGAAATATTCCTATACTATCTAATCCTTCTTATATTATTTTATAATATTATACATAATACAAAATCATCGATAAAAGAAAATAAATACAAATTTTCAGCTTCACAGACATGGCATTGTATATGGAATAAGACGTAATGAAATAAAGTTCCAATAACAATTTGCGTATAGTATTATAGTGGAAATTAAATTTGTTTTCAGTAGAAAATATTATATAATAATATTTCTCGTTCGACTAGAATGGTAAACGATTGTGCCCGAGATTGTCGCTGTACAATGTGTACATAGTCTGTCAATTGTAAAGTACACAAAGAATATTAACAACTACATAATATTATAAAAATATATGCAATAATAAAACCGTTTTGAATCACAGCGAGCGGAATAATACGAAGGCTTGCCAATACACGTACAATATTATCCAACTCGTAGTTAGCATTTATAATGCTATATATAGGACCTGCCATAGGGCGTAGTTATGATAAGTCCTGGCATGGGACCTGCAGAAAACAATTGATTTTATTTTGCATATTTTATAATTTTTCGTCAGGTCATATTATGTTGTGCATACACAATTATGTGCATAATCCATATACGTAAATAAATAATACTTGCATTTTACAGAGTTTAAGACGAGGCAAATGTTTAATTTGTCAGGGGCTACGCCTTGCAATTTTGGTGGTAGTGAATAATATTTTAGGATTTTTAATTTTTTTTTTTACAAAAACGACCATCGATGTAACACTACAATTTAATTTTAAATCTATTGGGTTTGTATATTTATATATATGTTGGGGTGATAAATAAACACTTTCCGAGGCCATAAAAATATTAATTACCGATTATGAATATTAATGAACCGATAATTGACAGACTTAGGTAGGGGCGAATTTTCGGGGGATTGACCTCCTTGCAGGACTCCAAATCCAATTGCCAAAAATATCCCTGTTCGTTCTCCCCCATCACACTCTTAAACAAGCTTCAGATCCATCAGTGTGACTGCATCATATAAATAATAGTTTAACTCGTTAGGTTAAGAAGTGAAGAAAAAATTAAGTAACTAGAATTTAACATTTTAACTCGTTTCTGCCTAGCCTCGACGATTTACGCATACTCGAGTACACGATTTATAGATACCGCGTCGGACTGACGACAACCGAAGCAGCGGTGCGTATCACTGCAGCGGTTAGGTTAGGTATAAAATATGATCGCGGTATCTCATATAATGTAATGTCATCATTATCATAACTCAAACGGAACGTCTGTGCACAAAGGTGCGGGGTAGATGTGGGTGTAGGTATACCCATTAGGTGTATGTATGGAATATAATAATATACACACACGAATTATTATTGCCACGTATATCGCTGTCGAGACAGAGTCCATATCTATAGCGTGGGCATAATAAATATCGTCTCATCAATTTAACCGCTGAAATAACGAGGCCGCTCGAGAGTTGGGTATTTTATTCATACGAACGATAACAACCACGTATAGACGGGGTGTAACAGAAATGCTCGAAGACCAATGAAATACATTTTGTTTTCAAAAATATTTAATCTTTTTTTGATATAACTTATAGAGACTTGGACACCAGTACATTATACAATTTACACATTTTTTTTTTTTTATTCTGGATATAAATCTTTAAAAATGTTGATTACATTTTCTCTGGAAAAATTCAAAATGGCCAATTTTTTAATCTTGTTTTTAGAAAAATCTTGAAGGTAAAATCATTTATTTAAAATAGTATATTTTAATAATTTTTTAAAATATCAATATTTTTTTTTTGAAGTAAAATAATTTGGAACGTAATAACTTTTTTCAAAGTATTATTTTTGGAAATTTTCATACATAAGTAAATCTTATATTATTTATATCCCTCTAGTTTTCATAATTTTTTTCAAACATAACATAAGTTACTAGTATCAATTTTTTATTTTAAGCTTATAATTGTAAATAAATCTAAAATTCAAAACCTAATAAATAAATAACACAATTATTTACCAAGAGTCTATGAAAAATGGAGCTTATGACAATTAGCCATAATAACTCTCAAAATAAGCAATTATGTGCAAAAAAAAGTCCTCGATGAAATAAGTCCAATTTCAAACACTTGTATCTGTGCATGCATTCGTCTCTCAGTACAAACACGCAAATCTTTAAGATTCCGGTCTGATCACTATAGGTTATTGTAAGTATTTTTTAAGGATTAAATAATTTTAAGTACCTATTTTTTTTTTTTTTTTTGGAAAACGTTGATGTTGGTTTCATCATTTTTGGTTTACAGCTTTCTTGACTAAAAAGAGAATATTAGGGCTGTCTAAAATTTAGTACATTCATTAATAATTTTAATAGACCTGGACATATATTTTTTTATTAGCTTTTACATTTTATACCATTTTTTATGCTTTTATAAACTCCAATCGAAAATCTAATGAAACACAGAAATAAAACCTATTTTAGTCGTTTTTTAGATAAGGTCCTGTATAGTTGGCAAACATAGTTCACTATTTTTAATTTTAACATTCAATTTATTATAAAGTAAGTAGGTATTTTTATACTTATTATGATATCATAATTAATTGGTCAATTATGTAAATTAACTATGCTTGCCTAATAAAAAAAAAACTCGGATTTGAATTAACCGTATAATATGCAGACATCCGTCAAAGCATTGAAAATACTCGGGTTCGATCCATTCAATCTATTTCGGCCCTTTTGGCGTTCATCTATGTACATTAATCATCGATTATCATTAATCACTCTGATTCACATCAACACATCACGTATAATTCAAATGGTAAACCCTAGGTTGCTAGAAATATTGTACAGAGTGATTTTAAGTACTTATATGCTCATGACAATCCGATCGCTTCATATTTGCGTTTAATCAAACTCTTAAATATACCTTCAAAGATGACACATATACCTAATGATAATATTATTTTCGTCAAAGTTTTTAAGGACCTGCAGTCCTGTCGTGCAACAAACTTTAGTTTGTTCAAAGGAATACCAACCGTGGTTTTGAAATCTGTTTATGAAAATGTTAGTATAAAGTATTTAAATTGACTGGTTTTTCTATGAGTCTATGAGTTATTCTACTTCAGATATAGGTACTAAAGATAATTTGCATACTATTTGAGTAAATGAATAGAAGAGATTCTCAATCGAATAAAAAGTTTTTTTTCGTTACATGACCGTTCTTGAAGACCGTTAAAAGTCAAAACGTTTGAAATTTAATATTTAATTAATATTAATTAATTAATTAATTTATTTATTTAACAACAATGATCGCCGTACAGCCTTTATAAATTGATAACAATTAATACAAATTCAATTTCTATTAAATAAGTTGAATAAATTATAAAATATTTAATATTACAGTACTTTGATTTCAAGTGAACCAAACATCTAGAGTTTGATAAACGCAAGTCGCACAAAAATGGGACGAGCTAAGTAATCATTCTGTGTATAATACACGTCAGATACACTGCGTAGTGCGTACACCCGACTTGTAAATGTGTCACACGAAAATCGTCTCCGTCCATAACGCATAGACTACCATCTCTCAACCGACACAATATTTAGTGCCCGAAAACCCTCCACGCGAAATAAAGAGAAAATGATGAGAACCGTTATCTTTCCACGACGTGTTTCGTTGAGTATTATAGTATACCTAACGCCCAATTGTCAAACGAAAGTAATTCTGACGGGTCTGAAAAAAAATTCGCAGCCAATGACGGTTTTTCGGCCACTCGCACTACACGTTGTCAGTTATGTAAAGTATTTGAGTAAAAGTTTTAATATTGAGTAAAATATACATTTGTTGTATTTAGAATATTTTTAAATTCTGTGTTGAATTTATTTTTTACCTATTTGTATTTAAATAATATTTATTAAATACTTTTAAAAATTTAAAAGAATTATTCGTCACATATTTTAAAATTGTTTTTGATATTCATTATTGTGTCATTATTTTTTTTATTGTTAAAATCAAATTACATTTATTTAAATATTAATTATTAATTATTTATTTTATTGTTAACCATTTATGGTTTAATTAATAGTAATATATTTTAAATACTTTGTGAATGGATGTTTGTATCTGTGTTTAAATATAATTTTAAAAGTATTTTTACAAGATTGACACTTATATTTTTTCAATTAATAATTAACTCAAATTCTGATATTTGGAATTTTTTTTAAATATACTTTAAGACCATAATTATTTCCAACTTATGACATTTTTTGCTTTATATACTTAAGGATAATGTCATTTGACGGTAGAAAATTATTTCTGTTTTTTAAAGAAGAACCTCTCCCCTTTTTATTGTAAACTATTTAGTGGATAATTTTTTTAAAAATGAATGTTGATGGTTCAAAATTTGAATGAGTAGTTTTTCAGTTATACCTACTACTTAACTATTACTAATTAATAATAAATAAATGGCAGTTAAACGTGTATGAGTCACACCATGCAAATTGTACATGAAAATTGACACAGACCGCTGGCACACATGTATTAACTTGCGTTTCCAAATTGATATTTATTTTTATTTTTTATTTTTTTTTTTGGGGGGGGGGAGGGATCCAGTGATTTTTTACATCGGACAAACGAAAAATGTTTATTAGTACCTATATCTAAACCATTTAGGTCAGGTGTGTATCTGACACGTTTGTGATTAGAACTCTGAGTGCATTACTCGGGTCAATAAATTGTTTTCTAACCTTTAGTGGAAAAGTGCCCGCATAAATGTTCACTACGCCTCATTTCCCATGGGTACATTTTGCACGTTTCGTTCTGTCTTGATCTAAAGATTTTGGCCAACTGTCTTTATAGGTCGAAAAAACAATGACGACACTTTTTTAAAATACCATAGGAAATTTAAAATATTTATATTTGTGTACCAACTACCGACAACTATAAGTTTTCAAAATGTATCTTATTATTTTAAAAAAAAAACTATTAGAAATCGAAAAGTTGAATGTTTCAAACTTATTGGAAATGTTGAACATTTTTTTTTTAAACTATTGCACTGTTCAACAGATCACACGGCATCCACAGAATATATTTTTTGTGCCCTTAAATATGTCAACAATAGACTATAACTTATCCGCAAGTTATATTATCAGTCATTATAATATAAAACAGGTACATATGTAACTGAAAATATATTATTTTTTAACACTGTTTGTTTTATTTACTACGGAACATCGTTTTAAGAATTATAAATATAATATTTTATTCACAACTATATTGGAGTACCTATGCAGAAACAACTTTGTTTTAATTTAAATGTAATATTTGAATACCATTATAAAAATTCATTATTAAGTCACGTGTTTTACCAGTGCCACGAGGTTCTATATTATAATAATATGTGTACCTAATTTGAAAATTATAATATAATAACCTACCCATATTTTACAAAATATGTTGTTTGTAAATAAATATTAATAAATTATCTGTAAAAAAAATCCAAATAAATTGAACTCGAGAAAATTAAACGAGTGTTTACATTTTAAAAAATCGTCCTGAATGTACATTGTACTTATATGTCTACATATATTATATTCAGGATGTAACAGAAAGACCTAAGTACCTAAAAAGTGAAAAATGAAAAATTGACAGTAGGTATATAGCGATACAAATAAAAAAAATGTATACTGTACACCTTATAGTGAAATCGTCTATAAATTATGTAAAAAAAAGTTTTAAATATTGATTAGAACAAAAGTTATTTCGTTTGCTAGATCATTCTGTTACACCTTGTGGGGTATAAATCCAAGTGGCAAGTTTGTATACAACACAAGTGTATATGAAAAAAGTGTTAGTTTTTCGTCTATACACGAATCTAGTTGCTATAGGTTATAGTTGCTATAAGGACAACCCGATGTTGCGGATTGCTTTTGAGCTGAAAAAACAACAATGTCCCGTGACCCGTCGCTAAGATTAGCAGCCACGAAGTATTTGAGTATGTATAGTTTCAAATCCGACGCGTGTCTGTATGAAATTAAAGCACAAACACTTGGATTCAAAAACAACAAAATGGTGCGTCGTCTAAACATCAATTAAGTAGAGCTTAGGTATTTTCTCAAAGCGCGCAAGTGAAAGTTTAATAACACTGATAAATCCGAAAGATATATAGTCAAATAGACGTACAAAATCAGGGATCAGAACCAAGAGTTTCCATCTCAAAATACCGAACTGTTCGACAGAGTAATATTCAACTTAAAACTGTAATAATATCTTCTTCTTTCGGAATGGACGATTGTAAAGTATCTAAAACTGTACAAAGTGGTTTCGCGTGAAGTCTTGAAATTTGTTTTTTGTTCAAAGCAAAACCCGAAATAATAATAAAAGAAAATACGATAATGTAAAAAAATGTAAGTCGTGAACCAAAAAGTTCTACAGAATATAGAATCTTTTGACTGTTAGTGTATTTTTTTTGTCATTTAGTTAGAACTTTTTTGTTATGGCGTATGTTTGAAACAAAAGCTCAAAAGCAAGAATGTTTCGTAATATTAAAACCAAAATAATACGGTGCAATCATTAGGTATTTATACAATTATTTATTTTGCTGAAAAATGTAAGATAATTATTAATATTATTCTATCTCGCGATAACTATATATATCGTAATATTAAATGGGTACCCAGTGCTTTTTTTGGTTGTCATTAAATTATTGTATCATTTAGTTTTCCAACATTATTATATAGTTCAGAACCAAAAGGTTAATGAGATATTATATAACAAATTTGTTTTAAGTTTGACAATGATCAAATTCACTCTGAAACTAACGACCCACTGTTGGTGCTGTAGCTTAACGAACAATTGCCATGTGGGCGAGAGAAAGAAAACAAATAGTGCACTGACATAATTTTGATATTACGCAATACATTATAAAAATATGTTTTAATTTATCATCATTTTTATCGAGACGATCAATAACAAAATAATTACCTCCTCGTGTTGTCAGAGGCATTTTTTTTTTAACCATTTACAATATTTAATACTACTACACCGTAATAAAAATAACCAAACACCCTTAAAATCTAATGATTATGAGAGACTAAATGTTATATGACAATTATTAAATTTAAAAAAATCAATTAAAAACGTTCAAGTGCCCGAACACGCTATCTGTATAACAACAATAATAAAAATAATAATAAAATATCATCACGTCATAATATTATTATATTGAACCGTCAGTAAAATATAATTTTTAGTTTTATTATTGTTATTGGTTTATTCATTGTCAATAAGGTAACCAACAACTGAACTTTGGTTCTTTAATTTCTTTGCATGTATATATTATTTGGAAACTATTGTCTATTTCCCTCCAGATTTAGAATACGCGAATAATTCACGGTTCTTTGAAAATTAATTTTCCGCAAATATTTCAGCCGACGATATACATTCTCAAATTAGTTATTAAACGATTTCATGTAGATGGATTTTAGAATTATAATGTTTAAATATCAGTTCAAAGTTTTTATTGTTGTAGTTTGTCGTCAGATACATATTTGATTTTTTGATTTTATTACTCTTGCCAACATGGACCATCGGATGTATAAGGGATTACTTTTGGTACGGTTGGAACACGGGTATTTTTGTGGGACAAGGATTCGTCACCATAAATCCTGGTGGACACCCATCTGGAAGCTAGTGACTTTGGACGATGCTTTACCCCAGAAACTACCGCACCACACCAGGCCCCTTAACATATACCTATATTATATTACAGCGAAACTCCTATATCACGGAGTCTCAGCGGGCAACTAAAAAATTAATACAATAGAAATATTTAAATAGAATGACAAAGTTTTAATTTAAAATGAACTTACAAAGTTTCGTTTAAAATGTGATTGTAGTACTCAAAAATTTCTCCGAATGGAACTAGTTCGTTATACGGAAGTTTTACGGTATAATATTTCTGTAAAAATTATTATTTTAAAACGCGTGACACAGATCAAAATTTTATCGTTTGAGTTTAATTTTCAAAACACTAAATAAATAAATTATAAGTATTATAATTAAATAATATTTTGGAGAAAATTACAAACATATTTTCAGAGCTTGAAATAAAAATAAAAATTTTGATTTTAATTTCAATTGCACATAATATGGATATTCGTAATTTGTTTAAATTGTATTTAATACATTGATGTTGTAATTTTATGATTTTTATACTGTTGCGCAATATCGATTTAGTTGTATTATGATTTTTAATTAGATTTTGAACATAACTTTTCTTTTATACCTTTTATATAGATTTATAAATATTTTAAATTATAAAACGTATCCATTATCCGGAAAAGCTCATAATGGGAAAATTGTCAGTACGTCACACGGAGTAGAGGTAGTCATATTATATTTTACCTAAAGCCTAATCATTATAGTTGATAATATATATTATAATTTTATTAACTACACCTGTAGACTTTTCGAAACAGATGTCACACTAGAACAGGTTTTCTGTTTGGCAGCTCATATAATATTTGCATTTATAATTTCCAGCTACAACTTTGACTGGAATACATATTTGAATTGATATTAAATAATTCGAAATGGAAAATGGCTCATGTCCCATCTGACTATAATAATTGTTCGAAAACATCTAAGTCGGATTGCAGGTAAATATATTTGACGAGAAAATGTTTACAATTTTCCATAATATAATATATTACCCTTATACCGCAGTTTGTTAATTAATTGAAAAGTCAGTAACCTTAGTCCCTTAGTAACTATATAGTTGAATGTAGTGCGTCTATTTCAGACTTTCAGTTTATTTAATAAAAGGTCACTGATAATTGATATACAACATCATGAATATTATATATTTAGGTCGAGCTACCACAAATGAAGGGCCGAATGCAATAAAGAGCTAAAATAAAAACGGTTTACAACAATTAATAACATTTATTAGAATAATTATGTCATTTAAAAGTATAATATAAATGATGTAATCATTATGTTAGAACTCAATATGAAAATACTTAGGTAATAATATTTAAAATATTTAATTATTATATTTAAGTTAAAAAATGAACTAACAAAACATGTGGAGTTATCTGTTTGTTGTAGGTAGGTACTCAATTAAAAAACAGACAACTCCTTTTTTTCTAGTAATTAGGCTACCAATTATATACTAAAGTAGTTCGTTTGTTGAACCCGCTTGTGTAAGTATATTTTTTTCCTTTATAATATTACCCAATAAAACGGTTTTACCAAAAAATGATAAATCTGGTTAAAATGTAAAATGGAGTTTCAGCTTGTTCTTGCATTGGACCTTTAAGCATTAAAAAAATGTTCACTCAAATATTTTCACTACGTCATATTTAGCTGGCATTATTGACTTTTCAATTCATCGACGCATCAATATACTATATTACGTATTATTATTATTATTGTTATTATTATTATACCTAATACCTTGGGGTTTTGAATAATTAGATAGATATTACTGTTTGCAGAAAATGATATTTGTAGCTATAATGTTTCGTGAAAGCGACTCAATATCATGTTGGTACTATTATATAGTATATAGGTACTGCCGGAATATGTAAATATTATTATAATAAAAAAAAAATACCCCTAGAAACCACTCTACCATTTCGAGTGTTCCCAGAACACGGTGGATTAAACATTTGTGGGCCTAGGAAAGCAGTTAAAAATGTAAAATTCACTTTAAAATAATTATTAAGTCTTTAATTTTACGACTCTATAATTAAAATAAGCAGTTTCAATAATAATCAACAAATTTTATAATGAATAAAACAAGGTTTACTAGATTATCTCACTGAAACGCACCCATTAGTTTTTAATTTACAAAAAAATTATTATTTCTACCAATTAAAAAAATATCCATCTTACCAAACTACTATAAAGATTTGGTACTTTTGAGATAAAGGAAACGTCCATTATTCATTCATAAGTCAAAATCATTATAGTCCGATGTAATGTTATACATAAATATTTATATTGGTCATGTACACAGAGTTTTGATTTATTTTAACCTATATTACGTTTCCAAATTACATCATACTATTAGCTAGCAATAAAATATATGATTTACACGAAACCTAAAATGTCAATAAAAAGGAAAAAAAAAGGATATTGTGGGTGCATTTTTTCACCGTCAATATTATTTTAACGTAATCCTGAAAATAATAATAATTTCTAAATTATAATATATTCACAAAATACACACTATTTTAAGTACGTACCACCTACTAGGTGAAAATAAAAACACCCAATATTCTAGTATGTAAGTAGGTAGGTAGGTACTTAATTTGTGTATTCGGTGTGAATTTCAGAATTTAAGAATCATTATTATTTTTGGAATCGTTATCTACGGAGAAATATCAAAACTCGAATAGATCAATGTAATTATTATGTATTATAAATGTGATTATGTAATTGTTGTTTGCGCGTGATTTTTTTTAATAACTAGCATATAGAGAAAATGTTGAATAATCGGATTATAACCTTTCAAAAGTCCCAATTACTAATATGGTTGGATACAATATTTCGTGACTGAAAAACGAGTGCACGTGTTGGTACCGATCGGATTAAGCGACGTCTAATGGTAGAATAGTCGTCCTCTGAAAAACGAAATATATTATAAAATATATGCCATCGATGTAAAAAAGCCACTCAGCTCAGAATCTAAAAAATATATTTTAGAAATACAATTTTGTAGTCTGTGGACGAAATGAAAAAATATTCAAAATGTTAAGATAATATTATATTATTATTGTTTTGACAAGACAAACCATTGGGTGACACCTCTTCGACCCTCGCGTCGCTATTGTCTTTCGTGCAATAAAAACGATTTTTTACTCTGTCGTGAGCAGAATTTCGCGGCACAGTGTTTGAAGAACAATTCATTTTATACTAATTAGTTAGTAGGTTAATCTACTGTTGTGCAAACATGAATTAAATGCAAATTTGTGCATTCCGCCAAAAGTTTTGCTATAATACAGGAATACAGGATGATCCATTCAACGCGTAAGACGCTATCGCACTATTTCAGAAACTACCAAAGTTTTTGAAAATATTATTTTTTTTTACATAATTTTAAGTCGATGAAAATATTTTTATTTTTATATTTTTACTAAGCCACTAAGACAAACCGTAAAGATCACTAAGCTAGAGTGACTAACCTAATCTTTTTAGTGGTTTATCGTAAAAGCCGTTCAAAAATCCGAGGAAATAAAAAAAAAAGGTAATAATATTTTTAATTTTAATACAACCAAAACAATAATAGTTGAGACAAATATAATATTTTGTTAACACTTGTTTTTAAAATAAGTATATTTAGATAAATTAATTAACTGTGTGTAGATAACCAGTGCTAAACATCTTTTGGACGCAAATGTTCGTATAATTGTGTAGTATAGGAACCTACATTTTATATCTATACTTGGAATTTTAAAGCAGATTTACTCATCTGAAAAATATAAAAACCAGTTTACCAAACTGATCGCAAGATTAGTAAGTTCTATTTTGATTTTCTAGTTTTTGATAAATAAATAATAATCATAAAAATATATTATTTCACTTATTTTTAATAATAATTAAATAATTATTCTTTATTTAATTTGTCTGATTATGTGTACTTACTCAGTTTTACTTTACTATTAGTTTTACTGTTCTCATTTCCAGCAAAAACTAATGAGACAATTATAAAAAATTTATTTGTTTTCTGAAGAAAATAAATTATGGTCAATTTATGGTCATTTATATTTGAGATATACGGGTAGACTGCAGTGTTTCTCAAAGCGTGTGTCGTGAAAAAATGAAATTGTTTATTAAAAAAAACAAATTTAATTTAACAAAGTATTTTAACACTGGTGTAACAGATTTTAACATTACTGTTTCATAAAAGAGAATAATAATATAATATTTGATAATCGATATTGAAAGAAAAATAATATATGCACTTAACATTACTATAAATAATATAAAGATTATGGTACTACGTATGTGTATCGTGGATTAGGGTCCTAAATCCTAATAAGTACTTATTTTTTGGAAAATAGAAAATATGTTTATTCAGAATCTGCAGTGATATATTACAAGGTAAGTAATAATAATGTGATATGATGGAAAAAAAAGTTTGGGAATCCCTGGAAGACGTAGGACAATTATTAATACATTAACTGGTACATTATATTTTCGCTAAAGGCCTCTTATACATATAATATACCTAAATATTGATATATTATAGTGATAATCAGTTTAAATTGTCCTAAATACAATTATGTACAAAGTTTTTGTGTCTATGCATAGTTAAATAATATTTCAATTATGTTAAATAGCAGCCACTGTTGTGAAGTTATTTTTTCATTTTAAAGTTTCCCGATTTCTCGTTTGAAAAAGAAACTTTTTACCATTAACTAGTGGATTAAGAAACTTTTCCTCGTTTCTTACCTGAGAAAATGCTCAGGGTATACCTTATCTACATTATTTTCAATATTCTTACATATAGTTATTGTTTTAAAAAAAAAAATCAATAAAGTTTGTTAGGTTACTCTAAGTAGTGTATCACATTTAACTTTTGCACATACTTATTATGTTTTTATTAATTATCTAAACAACTATTGCCCGAATGCAATGTGTAATAAAATGGATAAAAATTTATATCTTTAATTTAACTCAATTTGGCCAAAAAGCGAGACATGCCTTTTTGGACACAAGCCATAAAATTATTAAAAGTTGTCTTAGGTATAGGCATATGTCCCAAAACAATAAACCAGTTACCCCGGAACCATATACCTAGTAGATGCCTACATGGCTACATTATAATTCGAGAACAAAATATACTTGATGATCATATTGATCAAATAATAGTATACTTTATCATACTCGCGTCTTACAATTATTATACGAATGGAACTTTCAGTCTAAATACACTTTGTATCAATTCGAATATTATTGTTTCGCTGAATGAATTTAAATGAGAGACGTTAATTCTTTTGAAATTTAAAAGTGACGAATCATCTGTAAATGCATAAAGCAATTATTTTATGAAGATATCTGCGTTGTTCGCAGCGTTTACACAAAAAATTAAAACCACTTTTACAGCATAAACGCAAACAGTTCTTAAACACGTTTAATAATATGTATTTACTATTTGCTTTTCGCAACACAAATTTTCAAATGCACACCATGGCCGAAAGATAAAACCTGATGTGAACTCAAATTAATACATGTATCTAATCAAAACCCGTATAATATACAAACTAAAAACAAATAATGGTGTTTATAATAATTACCCAATTAATTATACATATTAAACATGATTTGAACCGAGAAAAATATTACCTACCTCAAATTTAAATATTTAATAAGTAAAAAAAAATATAATAAAATTAGAAGTTATTTTAATTATTATTAGTGCATGACATCAATAGCGCCGATAGCAATAATAATAAATATTAATTTGAAATTTGTCTTAGACAGATTTGTTAAAAATCGGAGTCATAAAATGCAGTTTCACACTAATAGCCTTTTTGAAGTATTTGTTGGAAATATTTCAATTTTTTTTTGAAATTGAAAGTTGTATACAGATTACACAAAAAGTGTACAGAAAATGAAAATATAATTAAGATTTTTTAAAAGTATAATGATAATTCACGTTGATATGAAAAACCTCCCAGATGTGCTAAAAACAAATTATTTTACAGATGACACAAAATACGTTTAATTTAAATAAATAAATTGCCGATGATATACAGAAACAAATTTTAAAACCATGTCGAATCTTATTACGAAAAAAAATTGTAATGAAAACTTCAATATTTGTGGAATTATTGTATAAATTGTCAATGTTATGCGACATGCACTGATTATTTTTCTCGACAGATTTGATGCTGACCAGCACCAGAAATAAGTTCAAGTTGACAAGATAAATATTAATTATTCATAATAATATTTAATGAAAGAAAAAAAAACTATAAGTTCGTTGACCAGAAGACTCGTCGGAATGTTCTTTATTCATGAAAAACCGTTCCGGCATTAAGCTACATAATTATTAATTACTCAAAAATGACAAATTAAATTAATTTAAAACGCAAAAACGTGTGGCGTTTTGTTGAACTGACGACTTGTTATACCTACTCGCCATCGAGCCGACCGAAATGCGAAAAACGTCAAAAAACTCACGAAACAAAATACCGTGCACAATTTCGCCGCAGACTCGCATTATGACACCAAGGTAGATATGTTATAAACCGTATTGTACAACCCACAACACTTTGTTATATTATTTTAATAACTATGTACATTTATTACGTAGGCACACATATTATTATTATTATGCAGAGGAGCTCGAGAGCTTATAAACGATAGGTCGGGACTCGGGACCATTATAAAATGTATAATATTGTTATTGTTTTTTTTTTTATTCTTAAATATATTTTTAGTATTCAAATTTCAAATGGGTACATTGTTTTTTGGCACATAGGGTAAGTATAATATTACTGTACTAAACGCACATATTTTCAAATTCTTGAATTTAGTTTGATACCAACTAATGTTTTTCAAATGAGAACCCACTTTTTTACTTTAAATTATTTAACGAATAATATTTTTTTGTACATTGTCATGTAGGTACCTAATTAAAAATCCGAACAAGTTATTTCTTATTGAATAAAATGTTTATACTGAGGAAAATGGTCCTAAAAATGTAATATTTTGAATGCTTCAGCTAGAGGTTAGAGAATGTTTGGTTTCTTCAGCATATTTTGAAACAATTTGTAAAACATTTAAAAAATATTTTTTTCTTTTTTTGAGATCTACCTAACTTATACGAGTTATCATTTACCAAAGCAATAAACTATGTTAAAGTAAAATATTATTTTTAATTTTTGTTACGGAGCAATGAATTTGTGTTCTATTTTATTTTTAAATAATGATTACCATATTTACCAAATCACAAATAGTTATAATTATTTTATCTTTTTGTTCGAAAAAAAAATTTGCTTATAAAAGCATGAATTTAATTTGTTGTTCATTGATTATTTTTACATATTTTCTTCATTTTTATGTGAGCATTTAAATTTTTTTTCAGAGAATATATTATCATATTTCAACTTTTTTTTTAACATGAAACTCAGGAACCTATAGTTATGACTCACAGACAAATACTATCATGTGTGTATTTCAACGAGTAGGTACGTACCATCTAAAAATGATTTTTCTGTACTTGAGCTTATGATAATGATAAATCAATTATTGCCAAGATTTTACCGTTGTAAAGATTGAAATGAGTTTGCCATCATTCAGTACAGTAAATTCGTAATTTTCTATAATAAGTTTCCAATCATTATAATATTTAGATCATTGATACTATTTTCATTGAATGTGTTTTTACTGTCAAACAATATTACACCTAAATTACCTAAATCAAAGATGCTCAAACTTTTTTTCGTGTAGGTACCACTCGTTGTGTGTATTATGGATACACAGAAACAAATTAATCTATTCATTTTCGTTACCACCACACGATCTACCATGCAATACCGTGTAACCTTCTGCGTACCTCCAGTGGTACGCTTACCACTGTTTGAGAACCACAGCTCTAGATAGTCGGCTCGTGATGGGTCAAATCATTGAAAATATAGTGTATTGTGCAAATCTTTTTTTACCACTCGGTATGTCGTTATTATAATTATATAGGTCTAAGTGAATCGATCTTTTCGAGCATATTGTAAAAATTATAACGTCAATATCGAAAGCCACATATTCGTCTATTGGATTAGAGGCGCTGCACAAACACATTTCGATTAATTGATTCGACAGTAATATTGTAGTTAGTAAGAGTATTGTTTATTTCATTGAATATACTTTTTTTACACAGTTAAAGATCTTTTCAATAGTGTTATTGTTTTAATTATGTCTGGAGACCATCTTTCACTTTTAGGCTGCAAAAAAAAAACAGAAAGTAGAAAAAAAATTAAATTATAATAATAATTATAATTTTGTTTGTGCAGAAAACTGCTGCTGCAGACACCCAAAATTATAAACTCTTTGGCGGTTTCCCAACAACACGATGTAAGGATTTTTTTTGTATGATCAATTTTCTCCGTTATATTTTTCTCGAGTAGAAAGCGCTTTGAGTGCTCTAAATGCTTTAACTTTCAAGTACACCATAATTGGCTGCTTTAAGCAGAAAAATTACCATACCTACTCTATAAGTACGCCGCAATCAGACACTGGTCTGCTAAAATGTAGCCCTAGTTGAATCATGTTGATAAAATTTATTTATTTTTCTTGGAATAAATAAATTATATTTGATAAAAACGAGTTAATTTGATGTCGGAGAAAGGGATGATTGATCCTAGACACGTAGTCGTGAGGAAATGACACGCTGTATATAACAATTAATATTATATTGGCACAGTAAACTTCAACAAATATAAAACTCGTTTGCAGCAAAAAATGTAATAATAATTTAAAATTTTAAACTACTGATTAATTAATTGCATTATTCTATAAGCCAAATAATATCGTTTTATTATTTTTATCACTGTTATTACATAATAATA
Source organism: Nasonovia ribisnigri (assembly GCA_027563435.1). Lineage (NCBI taxonomy): Eukaryota > Metazoa > Arthropoda > Insecta > Hemiptera > Aphididae > Nasonovia > Nasonovia ribisnigri. Next base: position 368,826 of record JANEHU010004895.1, on the reverse strand, counting down.
TATTATTTTGCGCATCGCATCAATTTTCAAGTAATCACTATAATTGGCAGCTTTAAACAGAAAAATGACCATACTCGACCTATTTTAAGATTTAAGTACGCCTGCACAATCGGACAGTTGTCACTAAAATGTATAGTTGAATTACATTGATAATATTTATTTTCTAGAAATTATATTTGATACAAACTGAGTTAATCCTATCCTGGTGACTGGAGGAAGGGGAATGAATGACCCCAAGCATGCAATCATTAGGAAATCTCTCGCTGTGTGTTATATAACATTATATATGTTCTTACTATTTCATTAATTTGTAAGCTTTAATGAAAATAGAACTCCTTGGCAGCAAATAATGTAATAATAATTAACACTACTGATTTGTTATAATTGCATTATTGTACAAGCCAAAAATTCTATTTTTATTATTTTGCGTATCGCATCAACCCGTAATTATAAATCGTTAAAGCGGAATATTATTTTATCCAAAATCGTCGGCATTATACTTAGACTTGCCGTTAACGGTTACTCGTGTTGCAGTGGTTTAGTTTTTGTACCTAGGTAGATATTATTTCATAATGGTGATTGGTGGGGGTGTGAAGAATGCCTTGTCATGAGTACAAATAGCCAATAGGAAGCTAATTTTTTTTTTCAATACGATAACTGTAACAAAGTTATATTATTAAATAATTAAAGTTTAAAAGTTTTTAAAAATAAAACATTTTATACTGTACCTACTTGCAGCGCAACCATATAAATTAGAAATTTTAAATATTGATTACCTAGAACAAAAGTTATTTCATTTTTCAAGTCATTCTTTAACACTTTGTAGGTTTAATGAAAATTAATAATTTTCAATAATTGCATTTCAATTCTTCAAATTAACTAGTTTTTTAATTTAATTTTAACACAATGTATGCAGAATCCGTCTGATGTTTACTCGGCTTGTGAAATAAACTACTATAACGTTATTTTTAGTAATTTTATTATTGCAAAAGAAATTGTATTCATCGACCATACAACGTGTTTTGTTTATTATTTTTGTTGTTCTCGTTTCTATTCAGCTATAGTTCTAAATACAATATGACAGATAGTTCAAATTAAATAATTTCTTTTAAACATCGTATTTAACTTAACACTAGTATCACGTAGGTAAGTACTACAGAAAAAAAAACGACAAATGTGAAGGGAAGGATTTCTTGCTCATTACCACCCCACGTTGTTGAGTCACTGTTAAGTAGTCATAATGTTATTATAATAGATAATACATGGGTAGGTAGATACCTAATGTGTTTAATATAATACAAATGATAACTTCTCAAGAATTGCATTTTTATACTTAAAATAAATTTATATTTGAATATTTATTATAACAGAACTTAATATAATGTGTGCAGAATCCGTCAGATGATTACTCGACTTGAGGAATAAACTATTGTAACGTTATTTTTAATAATTTTTGCGAGAGAAATTATATTTTTACTTCAATGTTTATGTATTATTTTGTTGTTGCTGTCGTTGTTATTTCTATACAGTTCTAAATGATAGGTATGAGGTATGACCGATGGTTTAAAATAAAATCAATTACATTTCATTTAAACATCGTATAAAAATGAAAACTTCTCAAGAATTGAATTTTTAAACTTTGAATAAATTTATATTTGAGTAGGTATTAATTATAGCAGAACATAATGTGTGCAGAATTCATCTGATGTTTACTCGATTTGTGAAATTAACTACATATTATTATAACGTTCTTTTTAATAACTATTGGAAAATAATTTTTATTCATCAACTATCTACTAGGTTTTAAGTTTATTTGTTGTTGTTGTTGTTGTTTTTTCTATTGAGGTTGATTCGAATTTGCTCGTTTAATGTTATAATAATAATAATAATAATAATAATATAATAGCGTATACAACTACGTTCACGATTATAACATAAACGGGCGAGTATAATAAAAGTGCTTTTATATTGCAACTTCTGCGTTGTAGAAATAAGCTGTATACCTACTCACACCGAAATTATTGTTATGCACAAAATAATAATAATAATATCAAAACAACTTTTATCTGCAATATTGCAGACTGCAGTAATGCAGTTATCTTTTACCTACACTATTTTACTCGGAGTTCGTAATGTGCGGGTCACTACTCACTACCTATATATTTATGCATAATTAATGTATCATGTTGTAAAATTATTTCCATTCAACGATGAAGAATTACACAAAACATATACAATTAAGAACTTGAACATACTATTATTCGTGTGGTTCAATGATATAATATTATTTATTATTGTAATATATTTTTTACTCGTTACCTCGTTTGCGTTGAACGCGATAAAATATATTTTCCAAACAACATTTTGTTAGTTTATGTGTACTGTAAAATATGTAGGCCCCTATATAATACTTGTAGTGTTATTAAATTCCGAGAAAATTAGCAATTTTTTTTCTTCAATGAGTGGGAATTATAATTATATATAATAATACAGAGGTGTTTCAAGTTACAATTCATCGAGTACCGAGTAAGTAGGTAAGAATGTCAGTAGGTATAAACTGCAAGATACCGACTATCGAATAAGTGATGAGTATAATAACACCTGAAATGCAATCCTAGTTTCGAAAATGTATGGGTGCATGGCCAAACTCAAGAGCGAGTAAAACTAAGTCAGATTTCCCAATTACCTCTTACTAGTCAGGTCAGTGATATGGGAAACCTAATATAAATGTCTACCACGACAATCTAACACCTTACTATTGACATATTTTATTGTTTAATGACAATTATTTAGAATAACCAACTTCAGGCCACGTTTTAGGCAACTGTTAACGACGACGATGACATTGACATTAAACATGCTTAAAGTAAGTTAAATGTGTTGTTATTACAGAGGTTTATTCAATTTATTTATAAACAGTATAAACCATTTATTTTTGTGATTTATAAGAGAACATATTATTATACACTTCCAACTGTCCTACCACAAAAGCGAGCCACTTAAGACAGTTTTTACGGTTATCATTTTTTATCATAATAAATTATATAATATAAGGCCTCAACTGTATTGACCAGTGGCCACGATTAGCGTGTTACATATTATTAGTTTTTTGTACTTCATAAGTATATAAGTTTTTCTTTTTTTGATAACGTCGAAGTAAATAAATAAATAAGGATTCAGATTAAAATATGGTTTGAAAATAAATGTATCGATGTCCTCGATAAATTGTAACAAGTTGTAATTATTTAGAGGTTCGTTGTTGAGGCATTCGGAGGCAATCAATTTGGGTTCTTTTTTTTAATCATACTTTATTAAATCCTCAATTTTTTCTGATTTGTTGGACCAATTGTTTATAAATATTAATTGTTCATTATTAAATAATATTTATTCAAATCATTCATCATTAAATTTGGTATACATACACATTTTTTTTTGTTTGTGAGAAGAGTATTTTTATTCGATGCACATATCCATAAAACTATTTTAAATTAAAGAACATATGAAAAAAATTCTTTCAAAACACAGGTTACAACCTTTAGATTTGATAGTAAGCCATTTCTTATAACTAACGAAACTAACCTTCAAGTGCTAAATATGCAAAACAAATATTTTATTAAAAAATATTCGTAAGCTATTTTTTTAAACTATTTTATTTTATTATGTATTATGATGTATAAGAAAATAATATTTGTGATTAAGAAAGTTGTGCAGCAATGTTGTTAGTTTTAGATTAAATTTTGAAAATAAAATTCGGAGTTTCAAGAAGAATTTAAAACAAGAAGATAATATTTACTACTGAACGTTTTTTTTCTATTAAACTTAATTGAAAAAGAAAATGATCCCGAGGCGTGTCAGCCCATATTACTAAGAATATTTATAATAATTTATTTATATAACTGTTGGTAGTTTATGTTTATATTAGCTTTATACGGTAGGTTGAACTTTTTTTTTTTTGTCTGAAATATTGTTACACTATTTATTATTAATTGTTATAATATTATTCATGTTAATAAGTCAAAATACCGTTATACCATTAAATTATGAAAATAATAATGTACGTACGTAAATGTATAGGTAATGTCAAAATATATCAACTAATTACGACTTATATTTTTGACAACAAAATAACTAAAATCGTTTAAGCAAGTTTAAGCGTTTTCTTTTAATTATCAAGTCTTGTCAAGATTTAAAATTTAAATACAAATAGAAAATCGTATTTTCGTTATTTTAAAATTTTCATAAGAATTAAATTAGAAGAACCTTGTATTCCATTAATTTAAAGTCAAAGGTTTTAAATTTGAGAGTTATATGATTTTTATTATTTTTAGACACTTTTACTTTTAACCCTTCCCCCACACTCATTCACTTAAATGTTTGCCAGACAACAGACTAAAATATTGAAAAAATTTTTTGGCTCCACAAGGTGATGACAGACACAAAAGGTACACTCATCAGTCATCATAGTTGAAACAATAAATTCATCGGTCCGCTCAGAACCTAAACCGATAGGCAGGTAGATACCTAAGTGTATCGTTAAGCGATTAATAGACTGTTTTGCGATTGATCGGTTTTTATCCCATTTTCCGGTATTCCGATATTCCATATCCCAATCGATGACTATATAGGCCCCGTAAAACATCGAACGAGGTCTATACCTGTCAAAACTTTAGTAGATAAGTAAATATGATAAGATAAAGATGAGTAAATATGTAGGGCGTAATATAAAATAGTACCTATAAAATTACAGCCCACTTAGACGTGGTTTGGAAAAAGAGGAACTCCGTCCGACAAGAGTACAATCAAATATATACGAAGAATAAAAAAAAAATGAGGTTGTTTCTATGCGTATATATTTTAATTTATTCAAAATTAATTTCCCAGTGGTATATATAGTTCGTTTTATTATGCAAACGTTTTCAACTTCTGAGCTTAAAAACAAATTCATTCAGTCGCTGTATACACTTCACCGAAACAATATAAATTCCAATTCTCCCGGCGAGTAGCGCAACGTTATTCTGTTTAAACCGTTTTCTTTTATTAATATCCGAATTATAACAAACCGTTGACTTATGTAGAAAATAGATCACAATATTGTATTGTCTTCCAAAAAAACTTCAAATAAATAAATATTGACATCGAGCGGTCTTAACTCGAAATGTAATAATTGTTAAAAAGGAGCCAACCAGACCACAGTCACTAATGTGCGTTGTGGTCAAGCATCATCCGGCGTCACTAGCTCCCGGATAGGTGACCATCCGGATGTTTTTAGTAACGAATCCTTACCCCTCATACTCACGTGTTTCTAAACCAACCGTAACCCTCTACAAAATATCAATGACCATAGTTGCCGACTCTAATAAGTTCAATAAAAACCATGGCATGCTTAATCGATATTCATTTTCCTCTGCAAGGAAAATCTATGAATCATAAAATATATGTTTTTGTTAATAAGTAGGTAACCATGACAACAAAAACGTCTATTTTGTCAAATAGCTTAGAAAAATAAAATATCTGTTTAGTAACTTTACTATAAATATCTTAGTCTTAAGATGGTAAATATTATTCGGGTTGGTATTCTAAAATCAAAAGTATACAGTGGTTTTACAACCTAGCAAAATACTATAATATTCAGGTGCGTACCTAGCCAGAATTCCCCCCCCCAAAAAAAAAAAAACAAAACAAAAAGTAACTACGTATGAAAAAATTGAACTAACATTATGAATTCAATTGACTTGTGAAAGAAATCATGATGGTTTTTTTTTAAATTTTTATCAAAAATAATCAGGTATGTATGCGTCGGTGAATCACCCGGCAATGAGAAAAATAAAAATAAATTTTTCATAATAATATTAATGAAATATTTCAAAAATCTACTGACAACAAACATGTTACAAATAAACGTAGGTACTGCATAGGCATCACTTACGCATCAAATACAAAAAGTTGTGCAAGGCAAATATAGTTATGACTGATAAGTAAACAGTATAATCTTCGTTATCGGTCCGCCCGAAAGTTATGAATATTAATTATTATAGTTAAATGATGTGACAATACATATAATTTACGAGGCTGCAGGAAAATAAATGTTTTAACGGTCGCTTAAAAAAGACAAATAATATTTAAGTAGTTTTTAATTTATTATAAAAAGTAAATATTTTTCAAAAAACCAATTATATTCTCATGGTGTCGCTGCATTAGGTTATCAAAAATGTGTATCTTTCTCATCGTAGAAACCAAAACATACAAATACAAACAATTTTTTTATCGAAAGTATTTACAGCTCAATTGAAAATATGATAACCACAATAGCATTACCTACTTAAATACTAAAATAAATGATAGTGGTATCAAAATTATTATTCGTACTATTCGAGACGATAGAGATTATGAATTTAATATTGTAAATCGGTCTCAAAGTTCGTAAGTTGCATTTTTATTTCACATCCCTAACACTTAACAAAATAATTTCTGTTGTTTACTTGTGTTGGCATTTATCACTAGACGCATGATTTTCAAAACAATATCACAATTAATAATTAACGATGTAACCTTCATACTAAACCTTTAAACTAAAACATTTACGTTTCCGTTTTGCACTATAGATGTCCCCTTTATGTCAAAGTTATTATTTATATGTAGGTATAGTGAAACAAGTTAAACTTATTAGCTTTGCTAAAATTAAATTATGGTCTATATATCTACCCTGTTTTTTAACAAATTGGTTTACCATGTCATTGTAATTAGTTTTATGTGTTTAAGGGTCGAAAATCATCTCTCTGTCTGAACAATTATTCAATGGGGTACACAAAATAATTTTCCGGGAGATATGCATATTATATACCTATACCTGCACTTACATTAGGATTAAACTGTTGAAGGATTAATTAAGGATATAAATAATTTATCGTTTTCGGTAGATTCTTAACGAGGATTCGAATTTTGAATAATAAATAGATTTTAAAATAATTCATAAGATCATTACTTTACGTTAACATTTAACACTGAACAGTGAACCCGCACTTATTGTTTTAAATGCTACAGATAATTTAATATTGAGTGTTTCTACCTGTACCTACTCTAATATTATCAATAAATTGAATCTAAATAATTTATTTGATTTTTTTTCAAAATCAAAATTATCGGTAAAGTCTTTTATTTTAATTAAAAAGTAGTGCTTGACTGACTGTCAGCACACTTTTTTGTTTTTTCGCCCTCTGAGCCACGCACAACGTGGCGAAATTATGTTCTGAAATTGTTATTTACCTATTATAAAACTTAATGTTTGCCAAGTGGGACGTCTTCACTTACCACAAGCTATGCTTTTGGGGCAACGTCATAAATTGTACCTACATTTTTTTGCTGATGTATCTTCTTGTTGAAAATAAACTTATTATTACCTATTATTATTGTAAATGTATGAACATTGTATGTGTGCTTAAGTTGGTTTTTTTTACGAAATTTCACTTTTAGAGCGAGTTTTGAAGCATTTGTAAATTGTAACATTTACTTACACAGAACTAGCATGGAAATTGAAATTTAAAAAAAGCAAACCGTAAGAACGCAAAGGTAACATGAAGTCAAGGTACATATATGTTGTACCTACCTGCTGTCGCAATACATAAACATTATTAAAATCAAAACTATTAACTAGGTTAAGGAACCATTTGTTTTAGGCTGTATGTTTAGTACCTAGACTAAAAACAAGATGCAGAAAAATAGAAACTTGGTTAAGAGATATAAAACTGAGTTTTATTGTATACCTATGAGATTGGAGTGAACAAAAGTTGTAGGTTTTTCAGCTATGATCGCTTGATTCAGTCAATTTATGTAGAACAAAACAGTAATAAGGTGTGTGTGTGTTTTTTCAGTATACACATAATTTTTACACAACAATCGAGAGTGTGTACACTGATTTTGGATTTTACGTGTGTGTGTGCGTGTGTGCACTATTGGTACCTACTTTGACGTTAGCGTTCTAAGCACAATATTTTTATTCTGTGTTTTTTGGGAATTTCGACCTATAGAACAATTCAACAATAAATATGTTAAATATTAGTTAAATTTAAGTTTGATAATAGGTCAAATACTAAAGGTATAACAACACTGCAAGGTTGGTTCTGCGAACGCAAATTGTCCATGTAGCATGTGGGTCAGAGAGATAAAACAAATTATGATACTCTGACATCCTTTTAAAGAATTTCTGAGAAATACGCGTTCAATTTATACATTTGATATCATGTTATAAAACGATATATTATTAGTTAATACGTCATTATCTTCAAGGTCCTGGATAAATCACCAATATTTGTATATTACATATAAAATTGCTGGTTGTAACGACATCGGACCAAACAACATAGAAAGATATGACACAAAAATCAACACCCATACTGTATTTGAACCGAAGATATTTGACTGTAGGTATAATCAATAACTATTATTGCACGTTTTCATAAAATATCTGTGTAATTGCATACCTACATACTTGCATGCGTATTTAAAATACAGTCGAGTCTCGATAGCTGTAATTTCCAGGTGAATAAAAATACATTTGACTTGTGTAAATTTCGAGTTGAATACCTCTCACACAACCTAAGAACACTTCAAGGGGCAAAAAGAAAATTAGAGTTATTGAGACTCGTCTGTAGTATGACTATACATATTTTCTAATCATTTCTACGTTATGGAAATAATGAAATATGCTTGGGAATATATATAATGATATTTAAATATTGTCAGCTAGGATTTTTGTGAAATACATAAATATAATATTTATTAAATATGAAATATAATATAATATTTTTTTTATACATTCACTAATATTTAGTTATCACTAGTCAATAATTGTAATAATGTATGTAGGTAACATAATATGTATTTTTAAGTTCATTTTGCCGTGTATTACGAGTTCTGGTTATAATGACGAATTTTTAACGATTCCTAGGCCGCCGTTATAAATGATACCTACTGTATATTAATGTACCTACCTATAATATATGGAGCAACAACAGTTATTAGTATTAATAGCAACGCGTATTATTGCGTTGTACGTAGGTACACCGAGTCCGAATGAATTGCAAAACTGTGAAATTATTATGATTAGTTTTTTTTTCTATTGAAATACTTAACCAATCGCCTGTAATACAATAAAAACACTTAATACATAACATGCGGAAATCGTTTTTCGACCGATTCAGTAAAATATTTCTTGGATAGTGCACGTCCCCGGTGCAATAAATAATTGATTACGAAACGGTATGGTTGCCGGAGCGGCCTTGTACGGAAAAACAGAGTCGTGATGTTTTAAATTTAATACGTTATGTGTACGACGACGACGATAGTAATATATTATTATAATATGTGCTTTCAAACGTAGTAGGGTACCCATTATACATCATCACGATGCTCTGATTCCAAACCGTCTGGTGTTGTACAAAGTGCGCTGAAACCAAACGTGGACCCGTTGGCTTATATTATTATAAAGTAGTATATTATTATACAGCTGCAGTAATGAATCACACGTCACCGCCGTCGTTGTCGTCAGTAGAAAAATAATAAACGAAAACTATATTTTCTGTATTTTATTCGTTAATGACGTCGTGGAGAATTGCGAGTGAAAAATAATATTGTCCGTAGTGTGGACAGAACGCGCGGCAATGACTGCAACTATATACTGTATAATATGGTCTATGATGATGTTATACTAATATTTAGGATTGGAATTTCGTCGTTGTACTTTGAATTGTTTTTTTCAACATGGTTAAGTAAGCGATGCTCATAATATATGTTTCATATATATTTTTGAATCAGATTAATAGTTAGATTTTTGTATGCATTTATTTCCTTTTTTTCATTTTACGGTAATTTTTTTTAAATTTGTATAAAACATTTTAGTGTTTTCAGAGCATTTAACACTATAACTTGGTTTTTGTAGCGTTCTATCAAGGTTCTTCATCATTACTTCTTTATCATTAATCATTACTTTTTAATAGTAATTTTTAAAGTAGATCTGTAAGACGTAAATAGAGGTTCATAGTGGCGATGGCCAATTAAAAGAGATTAAAATTCCACGCACAAGACTCGAAATAATTGTGCAGTACAGCACAGCTTATTTTTAATTTAAAGAAAAATATTAGTATAGTAATGATATATTAGCATCTGACTAAATTCAATTTTTCCCTAGTGTCAAAACTTATAGGTACAATAAAATATGACGAAATATTATGATATTTTGACGTACCTATGTAATATACCTCGTATAGAGTAAGTACAATAGTCAATAATAGTAATACTATTATGTAGGTAATAATATTACTATCCACATTATACTAACAACCAACAATATTAATGAGCAAGGGACTTTGTATACTTATTTGTTTTTGGATTATAATATATTCGATATCAGTCGGCGTAAATGACTAATGAACATAATATATTACTATAATAATAGAACTATTGAATGATATTAGGTTTGATATAATAACGATTGATCACTACATAAAATACTGTCCATGCGTTATTTTAAACGAAAAAAATAACTTAATTTATCACAGAATATCCTACAAAAAAGTAAATGGTGTCATAGATTTCGACTCCGGTTAATCAAAATCAAAATAATAATATTTTATAGTTACCGTTTCAGTCAATACCAATTTGGTACCTATATTATATTAATCAATTACATCATACATTACATCTACGTCATACTACTATGATTAAACGTGTGATATTATTTATATAAAATCAAACTTTTATTACAATTAAATCCTATAAAATATTATCACTATAATAATAATGCCACGACTAGAAGCAACCGAAGTCGAAAATAAAAGAATATTCACTAGGCAGAGGTGCGGTAAAGAATATTCTGACGAAACTTGCTGCAGACAGGGGCGAAAGTATGCTTCTTTCTTTTTACGGCCATCACGACATCCTTCACACATATTTAAAATGCATTTTCCGGGGACTGACTACCCGAACACCGTGGTAAGTTTATATAAGCCACCTCGAGTAAGCAATCGGGAAAACAAAAACGTGTTTTGCGTAAGTACCTATGGCTACTGTATAAGAGATAAATACATATAGTAGAAAGTTTCTAAGTAACTAAGTATACAGGTGGGAATACTTCGAGTGGTTCGTTGTCGGCCCTGAAATCGATAACGTACTCCGTACCGCCGGCAGAATGCACACACACGTCGTTTAAGTTGTTATTTCCCAGGCGACTAAAAACTATGTGCGAAAACCAGTCGCAAAAAAAAGGCATTAGACCAGAGGCGATTGTAAATTTCGTTCGTGGTTTATTAGAAAAAATAGTGTACCGTAAACATAGCGCAGGTACCTACATCGCGTTTAGGGCCAAAACATTCGTATAGTAATTCGTGTTAGATAGACAGGTGGTCGTAAGAAACTGCAGTGCAGTTAATATCACCCCCATCATGTTTGGCGTGTAATAGATGTATAATATAATACCTTTAAGTAGGTACGAGTTGGCATCTGGACTGATAGCAAACGTTAATCGTAGTAAATCAAATAGCATCATGATATAATTATTATTTTTTTTAATAAAAATATAATGACAATATATACACAGATTCAGTGGTACAGTAAGTCATTTTGATTTAGGTTACAATAAATACATAGTGAGACTGACAGATTGGGAGAGGACTCAGTGGTGCCATCCGACATGGTATATTATTTAAAATAGTAAAGTTGCAATATAAGACGCGACCTTGGCTATTATACAATACATGAAAAAACCATATTCCTATATTTTATGGTAATTGTGAATTATAAAAACAACTACAATTATAGGTATATAGAGTTTATAAAAATGTTTATGTTGACAACATTGAAAAAGCGTTCTTCAGAGCGTTTGCGATGACAATTTAAATATAACTCGTCCACTTGATCTTGACCAACGGCGACAGTTACGATTTTACAAAATCGGGGGTGTTAAAAAACTATCGTAATTTCTAATGTAATACCGATTAAATGTTAAGTGTTAACATGAAATATGATTTAAATATTCTATACAAAACTTAGAAGATATTTTTCATGATGAGTTCACATTAAATGTATTTAACATTGGTTATTTCATTGTGATAGTTATTATTTACTAATTATTAGGTATTGATAACTAAAAATTCGTTATTTTCATATCATATTGTTGCGAGTGATTACATTGGTTTTTAAATATATTTTGGTTACTCCCCTCGCTATACACTTGTACCTGTGACGTCAGCTGAACTGGACGAGTTATATCATAATACGTTTACGGGACAATCGAGTCTATTGGAGTAGCTTTTTTCTTTATTGGAATTATTTGAATCATCTTTATAATTTTAATTGAAAAACTATGAAAACAACACAAGACGAATTATATGTGTCGGCGTCAATCGTTCGAGTGCTTTACGGCCGAGGTAGCTGCCCACGATGTCCATACGACGATTACGATCGCAATGATGTCTTACCGTCATAGTTTTCGTCTACCTAAGATCTCGGAGAGGTAGAAAATAATAATATCCATTAAATAGACCCCAGCTACAGTTGATACCGATCAGGCAAATGACCACCGTCGTCGATATTATAACGATACCACGATAAATCAAATATATTCATTATATTAATTATTTAAACGAAATTCGTAATTTATTGAGTTGAAACTTAAAATCAATAGAGTTAGAATTTAAGTTAATATGAAAAAAAATATATATATCATAAATTAAAGATAAATTTATTTTTAACTCATTAACGGTTCATGCCTGGTATTACTTAGGATGCTATCATAATAATTTACACTTTTGAAATGGTATTTTCAGTACCTATCAGAAGTGTTGGTCAGGTAATTTTTAATATAAATAACCGTTTGTAAGTTGTACGTGCACATAGGCTCAAATAGCATATTTTAAGCTTATTGGAGGAGGGGGAGCCTCAACCTACTATAATAATATTGAATAAAAAAAATTACTTAACGTACATGATGTGCGTTAAGTCTTACACGATCGAGAAATCTTGCGACGACAAAAACACGTTATTCTGATATAGGTGCGTACGTACAAAGGACTGCTGCAGTGATTTGTGTAAAATATTTTCCGTGATATTTTATGTTTACGAAAACAATTGTGTACAAGAAGAATCATCGGCGACTATCGTTCGAGTGCTTTGCGGCCGGGATCGCTGTTCACGACGTCCTTTACGACGATTGCGATAGTAATGTCTTATCGTCGTCGTCTGCCGAAGATCTCTGAGACGTCGAAAATGATAATATCCGCTAACTACTAGCCTTAGCTGTACAAATAATACCGACCAGCCAGATGACCACCGCCGTCGATAAAATAACGACATCAATTTATTATTATTATTATTATCATTATTGAATTTTAGCGTAAATATCTCTATGGTTCGATCTGAGCATAATATTATTTCCGTCATCGAGATTCCGATCACCGTCGTGCCGGTATGCCTATACATTCCGGTCGTACCTATATTGTGGAAAATCGTATTTCTTATACTAGACGACAGGCGAATGATCGTCAATAACGACGTACAGGGGACCAGGAAAAATATAGGTCATGATATTATTATGATCGATATAGTCGCGTGACAATACCAACATTTTAAATTAAAAGTTATTACAAAACACTTATATTATTACATTACACTATTTTAATATTTAAATCACACAATTTTAATTCTAATTACCTAACCTCCTATGTATATTAGGTAGGTACATAAAAAGTAAAGAGTATTTTCATAGTTACACATAGGTATTATAATTATGCTTTATTACAAATGATTGGAAAAAAAAACTGTAATTTGTAATTTATAACCTGTTTTATTTAAACGAAAATGGTGTTGTTTTCCAGTTACTACTTTATCCTAGTTTGGTTATATGATCTTATATCATTATAGCCAAATGATTGTACACTGATTGTTTAAAAATTTTCGAATTCTTGAAATTTTGAGTGTCATTATAGATATTCTATTTCTTTAAATTCACCAAATATAGATGTCAATAATATCCGTATATGGTCATTGTATGAACATTAAACAACCGATAATAATTAGCACATAAACATATAGAAGTTTTTCATGGATCTGTAATTTATTTTATAAGCGAAAGATGTTAAAAATATTAAATTTTTATTTTTTAATTATTTCAACCGAAACTTTGTAACGTTGAACTTTATAATTGGTGATCTTCACTGAGTATATTATAATATAATATATTAAATTTAACGTTTATAGTAAAACTTCTATCATTTTCTTCGGTGCACTCTATATTATAGTACATATAACCTAACCTAAGATAGGTAGGTACTTGAAGAATTCGGGGACTTGCGAGCGTTTAAGAATGATTATTTCTATTCACCAAATCAAATTATTGGTATCGTTTGCCTGTGATCGTACAACACAATATATTAAATTAATAAAATATTAATACCAAAATAGGCGACCTCGGAAACAAAGTATAAAGTAATACATTTTTTAACGCTATGATAAAGGAAAATATGTAGAAAAATAATCATGAAAATGAAAACCCACGTCGGCTGAAGATGAGGTAGTGGTGTGGATTAGGCCGAATATAGCAACGGGGTTCACCCACAAAGTGATATTTGGAATACTATGTACGATAAATATTGCTGTTGATGGCAAAAGATGACCCTCCAATATACCAAATATGTGGTACCTCACTTGCTATCAAACACATATTTGAGGAATGTAGAAAATATCAAAAACATAGAGAAGAATTCAACATAAGCCATGACATTGGAGAAAGTCTAGGTCCAAATTCAGAAACAGAATCTAACATAATCGCGATTTCTTCAAAACATCACAAATATTAAAATTATTATAAGATAACAACAACAATATTGCTATGTACATTTTTCCTATTTATAAAAATCAAATCATTTATAAAACTATATATTTTATTTTATTTTATTGTATATTATATATAATTAATTAATTTTTTTTCTCCTATTGTATAAATTAATGTAACGCTAATGGCCCCTTGTAGTCGAAGCAGAAATTTTGTAAATTCCAAGATCAATAAAAAAAAAAATTAAAAAATATTGCTGTGGATGACAACCTCCCATCCCCGCTCAAGATTTTTGTACTTTTCAGGAGGGCAGCAAGTAAGATATCTAAATTTTAAATCAAAAAGATTAATTACGTTGTACAAAAGTTTCAACGCGACTCAAAACTAAATTAATATAATAAAAAAATAAAAAAAATTGTGTTTAAAAGTTCAGACATAAATCAAAATGAAAAATATATGAAACGCAACCAGAATAACATTATTAACTGAAATTTGGTTTTCCAAATTGAAATCCAAAAACTTTTAGAATGTAATTTTTCTTCGAATATTTGAAATCGATGACGTAGCAACAGCCACCGTGGTACATCAATACTATTATTGATTGCAAAAAATATCAATTGGTGTTCAAACCATAAGTTACAGCCGCTAGTCCTGTGAGATGTAATAAAAAAATACAAATTTATTTTATCAAGAAAAACAACAGCAGAAATTATAGTATTATTATAGTATTGCATTATATTTATTTTATATTAATATTACGTATAAATCCATAAAAACGTAAAATTTCAAAACATTTTTCACTTGATGGATTGTTTTTAGGTAAATCAACTGAGAAAAGTTAAGTTGTTTCAACTGTCAATTAAACCAGTTAAGTTCATAAGTCGATTATAAATTGAACTAACCAGTTAAGTTAAAAACTTTTGCGGATTTTTTTTAAGATTCTAATATTATTTGTTTATCGAGAGAAATGTTCACTCGGTGACTCGACGACTACAACAACTGCTGTCGCGTTTTTTGCATTTTATAATATTCAATTTTTCCGGTTTAACTTACTAAGACGTATGCACATACAGATGGAAATAATCTCGCAGCGGAAAACGTCAAGTACATTACACGCGATTGTCCGAAAAGAAAAGCACGACAATGCGTGATGAAAATCGATTGATTAAAACGAACAATTCTCAGACGAGGGAAATTCATATCGCCGTTCATAATATAACACACCCGACATCGTAACTCGCATAGTTTTTGACACTTTCATTTACGGTTCTGACGTCCCCACGCTTCGTACAACAATGAAAATCCATAGCACTCGGAGAATTTTTCCTCGTGAAACACACATAAATAAAATATAATATTTGTATGTCTACATTTATACGTTTTGTCGTGCATGTGTTTTTCACGAATATCGTGTAATATAGATTTGCTCGGTCGTTTTTTATTTTCCCGAACAAAACGTTTCAAGAAAATTGAAAATCTTTTCAAACATTTCTGCCATTTTTGTGGGGTTAGGTTTTTCGCCGCAAATACAAAATTGTAAAATCGTCTTCGGAGCATTCTCTCGTACTGCGGTATTGTATGAAACACATTCTAATGAAATGTAAAATGTTAATCAACGATAACTATAATGTAGCAGGAACTGAATAAAAGTTCAGGAAATCTCGAAAATAACAATTATTAAGGGGCCTCTGTTACTAACGATAACTTTTTAGTTCAATAGACCTGATAACGTTTTGTCAAAATTAAAGTTAGTTTACATTGACGGTTTTAATTATGAAAAAAATTTGAATTCCACAGATGAAATATATCTTTAGATCGTACGAAACACTTTCTGTTGAATTCAAATGTTTTTTTCTGAATTAAAATCATAAAACATTAGTTTTGTCGTCAAAACTATAATACTTAGTAAGTTCTCATACAATTTGTATAGAGAATTTAATATTCTTACGGAGTTATTAATTGGTAATTACCTATTGTGCATGTGCATGCAAGAGTGGCTTTCATCTGTACCTACCCGACATTTAGTGATACACATGTGTGCAAATTCTCGGGAATTTGGTTAGTGGAAATTCCTAGGAAATATTTCAAAGACCAGGAATTTATCGAGAATATTAAAGTATTTTTAATTATTGTTATTAACTAAACTTATATAAGTAGTAGTTGTAAATTGCCAGAACAACGAATATTTTGTAGTCTAAAACATTACATGAGTGTAGGAAGACTTTTGGTTAATTCCCTCATTTAAATTGTATCATAAATAGGTAAGTAGGCAAATATACTATTCAAATATTACCTAATTACCTATATACTTAAATGTCACTTGTCAGTTTAAATAATTACTTTAAAATGATAATCATATTCAAAACCACCCAGTTCCATCATTTCACCCTCGTACTTGCATAATTAACTTTTTTTTTAAGGAATCTCACTGAGATGTACATATAGGAATATTCCTAGTGGCATATTACTCATCCACTCACTCTAATAATAATTTACGACCATCACGTCATAGATCTCGGACAGCGGTGGCGGCGGCGACGACGACGGAAAGAGTAAAAATTGCCTATTGTTGCCATTTAAATAAACAGCGAGGGCCCTCAACAAAGTAAATACAAAACGACCAGGGTTGCTGCAACCATAATTTATTGTTAAATTATTTATGACCTAGGAACGTTTGTTTCCGTTCTGCCGGACATTATTCGTTTGAACTTCTCACGGATACGACGGGGCGGAAAAAAAACACTTAAAAAATAATAACGAGACGATGATAATAAACCGTGCGCGTTGTTTTTCGGGTTGAAAACTTCGGTCGTGTAGAGAACCGAGGCGGAACCACCGCCGAAAGAAATAAAACAACGACACACAATAAAATATACGTTGGCAATCGGACGCACCGTCTCTCGAGTCCTCGAAAACACCCGGCTGACGTCGACGTTTTTAATTTTGTTTCAGTCGTTTAATATGGTGTAAAAAAAAGTTTTAAAATATTTTTGGCACGTTTGTAATGAAATCGTGCAGTGCAGTGTTAATAATATCATAGCGTAATACACGGGTAGTATATCTATCCACTCGCGATATCGATGTGGAAGCAGACCGCGAAAAGGGTCATGGTTCGCATTAAGGTATATTGTGCAATATAATTGTCTTGCGCCGTTTCAATTATAATTATATTGAAAGAGATTCTCCGATAAGCGGTTAAATCAAAAGAAAGATTACAAATGATGTAATGCAATCATATTAATCTTGGACTGCATACGATTTGGGTCCGAAAATAATTACAATTCAAATTATTTTGTTTTGTCGAGTCAACGTGAACAAAATATTTAGTCCAAATTACTTCAGAGCGGATACAATATTTTGTCCTAATTAGGTCAGGACGTCTATAGTTTAGAGTTTGAATTGGGTAAGTATAAAATTAACTATCTTATCGTAATAATATGATATACGAATAGAGATGGGTTCCTTATACATTCCTGAATTATTTCGGATTGAGTGGTAATGATTAGAGAAAAAAAACTCGAGTTAGGTAATTACCCAAAACATTTTGTTGGACTTCCATTCTTAGCACCAAACAAAGTATCAAATTGTTTTACAAACGATACCTATAAAGTGAATACGGGATGACAAATGATCGTGAAAAATCAAGGATTATTTATTTAAAAAAAAAATTAGATTCATCCCGAAGCAAAGTTCCTTCGACAATGATGGTCTACATTTTTAAGCCATCAAAAATATAAAAACTACAAACGTGTATTTGAAATAAAAATTGTTAAAGAATGTAAATTAAAAACTTTTTATTCCGATTCGAAAATACACGAAAGGTGTATAATATTATTATTTTATAAAACAAGCATCGCGTAAATTTGAAATAGAATTTAAAACGCATCGAAATCCCGGACTTAGGTATTATTGATAAGTCGGTAAAGTGAGTAAAAGACTTCGAAAATATTTAAGTTTTTTCCATTTTTGTAGCCCGAGAAAAATTGGTCACGTAAAATAAACAATAAACAATATATTCTATGTTTATTTTCCCGTTCGAGACGTCTTAAGAAATGAATGCATTTTTTTTTTTACATTCACATTAAACGATTTTTCTTCCCTAGTTATCAGTTCGTTCTAAGTGATTTATCATGCCCATAGAAATATAATAATATTAAAGCTGAATATTATGTATTACCACATGTACCACATGTCCACATTATACCACGTATTCACATATAATATATGAGCAATGCACCGGTGGGATGACAATTCAATTGTTTTTTACTTGTGCAGTACCTATCTACTTCGAATGTTTCACGGATGATGACTTAATAATGGTTTATTTCATCTTGCGTTTTCTTGTGTACGATATAATTTTAATTGTTTAACGCAACTCCGATACTCGCGCAGGTAAAGTTGTAAAAAGTGAAATTAATTCTAAAAAAAAAAGTAATAGTGTTCACCAATCTGGTTACATCCCACCTTATTTTCCAGTTTAATTAATACTAAAAAAACTGCCAAGCGTAAAGAATAAGACTCATTTCCAGAGGACTTTTTAAATTTAAATCTAATTTTTTTAAAACAAAATTGTATAAACTTAGGTACTAAGTTAATAAAGTTTCTTGGTTTTTTTTTACATTTTAATTAAAATAATAATTTAAAAACTTCGTTGCAAATTGTATCATATTATATAAGTGACTAACAACAAACAAAATGGGCGAGGAATATAAATTCATCTATATGCTTATTCTAAATCAATTTGAATGATTTTTTGGTTCGATTTTTAATGTTTTTTTTTTTGTATACTTATTTGTACAACAGCTACAATGTTTCAACTTTAGACTACTATATTATAAGGTTAATATAGGAAATTATATATTTCATATTTTCCAATTTTTATTTTGAATTTGTTTTACAGAGTATAAACAGTTGACAAATATTATGACGGGGAAGCATGATGGGGAAGATGTGGAATATATTATTGCATTTGCATATATTTATTTATTTATTTAAAAAAATAGTTTATTGATAAGTAAACAAAAAATATATTTTATTAAAATACCGAATTATTTAAAGTGTTTTTATTAATTTCAATTTTGTTTGTTTTTTGGTTTACCGCAATTTACTTGTGCTTTCCAAATGTTTACGTACATTTTAGTGATATTTATCAATTTTTGACAATGAAATATGGTTTCTATATTATTTATTTAAAAACTTTGTAAACAATTTACTATTGTTATATTTCTGTACGATAAGGCCTTCTTTGATTAGCTACCCCAAAAAATGAAATACGACATTGGAAATACGCACCGTGCATGGCATTTTCTCCAACCCAACTGACTATGTTATTTTTTTAATCGTTATCTAGAAGCAAACATCATTCTTTACATCCTTTTATTTCAGTCTCATCGAGTCCTTCGATATCATAATATAATGTGTCAGTTTATTAAGTATAGTTGATATTATAAGTTTAATATTATGTTAACCTATATATATATACGCTGTCTGTTTGGTTATGTGTGCGTTTTCTTATTCAAAATTCAAGAAAAAAAGTTTTTGTGTACATTTATAATGTATTGTCAGACATGTATATTGTATATGTGATATTGGCTTTATTATGAATTATGACGAACAACGCATTGAAGTTAGCATTATATTATGGCAACAATTATTGTTCAATATAGCTAACATCAATAATTTATATCAAATAGATTTAAAAAATATAATGTTTTTCAACATTGTAATGGTTAAATGCATTTTTGGTATTTTTATTTTTATTAATGCTTGTTTTTTTCATACTGTTTTTCCACTATGGGATATTATCGTAAAATTATGAATTTAAAAAAAATAAAAGGTAATAAAATATCGACAACCATTATTTTTCACTATAATTGTATAGTCATTTCCGATTTCATAACGTTTGTCTATTACATAATATTTTAATATTATTTCACCATTTATTCGTCAAATCGTATCATAAAATTGGTAATATTAGAAAAATAATTTTAAATCTATACTCTATAGTTACATAGGTGCAATTTATAACAAAAAAATATGTTTCTGCCTTGACCCAAAAGGATGGCAATATTTCTGAATGATAAAACGTTTAATTATGATCTCGTTTGAGTAGGTAATCTATCTATAAAGCTTAGAATTTGTAAATGTATGCAACTCGATCGAATTATAATATAAGCTACCTTTCGGGCGCATCAGTGATAATATAGGTTCGTTTACAAGAGTTTTAGGTCTATAGGCGAGATAAATTGTTTTCATTTTATCAGGGGCATATTATTGTATATAAGAAAAAAGTGTCCCGAAACTAAAAGTTTGTAATTGTAACAGTTTTTAAAGTTTTTAGATAATTTTTTTTAGAGAGATTTTACGACGCTTATTAATCATACGATTTTTTTCCACTGCTTTTTTGTTAGCAGTTGTTGTTTTGACGTTGGGTCATCGACAAAAATATGATTTACCATCACTGTCCTGCGCCATATCGGCGATAATCTATGTGATTCAATATTATTGTACTATAATAAAATTGGGACGACTACAATATGTCACAAACAATCAACAACCCTTTGAGTGATTAGTTGTTATCGCTTATAGGAGAGTTTCAGACCAAGTCGGTTCACGTAATGTCAAATTATTATGTTTCAATCGGATAATCGGACCTCATAAAAAAAAAACACCGTATCTAAATTCCTACAGGAACAAACGTAAAACGTACGTAAGTCCCTATCCATCTGCTGTAAATTCAAACTACATTTTATTATAATTTTAAATTTTCTTAAGTGTGAATACAATATTAAAATGTAGTGGATTTATTATTTTTATTTAAATAATAAGACATTCTACATCTGCAGATATTTATGGTAAGGTAAATTGTTGGCTATTTTAACATTATACTCATTATAGTGTTTTATAAGTAATTAAAATAATATCAATAGTAGTTTGTACAAGGATCAGTTAGACTCTATAAACTATTAAATATATTGGTTTAGAAATGAAAAATATAATAATAGACATAATATTATAGTTAAAATACATAATATCGTTAAACACTGTAATATTATCACAACTACTTACTTATGATACTATTAACAATAAGTTTAGATGACATTGTCAGGGAACCTTAAATTAATAATTATGGTAAAAAAATAAATAGTTCCTACACAATATGGAGATAAAATTGAATGCATTTACTTTCTTTGCTACATACTGCAAGCTTGCTTTTTGTGACAGCATCGTCCAAATTATTTGTAAATTGGAAAAATGTATATACATTATATTATTACATAGTGTATATTGTATTTATTAATGTAAATTTGTTAAAGATTTAATAATGAATAATAAATTATTATAAATAAAATATATATAATATATAATATATTATATTATATTACACAGCTGTGCAGCAAAGAAAGTAATGCATTAAATATTATTTTATTTAATAATATATTATATAATTTAATTTTTTTTCTTGTAAGAACGTGTGAGTACATTTTTTAGTATAGGGATTTTTACCTGCCGTGCAGTCTCGTATTGAATTTTAGACATACGTTAATTAGTTCACCGTCGACCGACCGTGTGATTTATGTTTTTCTCAAGACGGAGGTGCTCAAAAACTAGGCCGTCATAAAGAGGAAAATAAAAAATGGTGCGTGATACAAAACACGTAGAAAAATGTGTACACAGAGGTGTGCTGAGGACATGTTGATGGACTTTAGAGGGTTGATGGTGGACAGGGTGGGGGTGAGATCGTTGTCGTCACCGTTAAATCATTCTTTGTGCTTGGTGTAATACGACCTCGACGGAATGAGCAGCAGTGTGTGTAGTAGGTAGGAACCTATATCGTACACAATATCATAACACAGTATAAATGACACAGAAACAATAATTTTTTACCACGATCGATTTAACCTAATTGTATTTGCAGATTTGAAAAAGATTTCGGGTTTTCCAGGTGTTTAAACCAAGAGGCAATTAATATGAATTAAATATTGTATTACCCACAGTATATTAATAATTAATTGTATGCAAGGGACTCACCCAAAAGAAAATATAATTGTATTTTGTTTGGTAATACAATTTGCAATTTCGTTTTTTATTATTATTTTCTTTTGCCATAAATATTATTTTAATACGTTTCTTAAATTAAAATGTTTGAAATATCTATTAATCATATATTTTAAAAAATATAAAAATTTGTGTTCCTATGAATCATTATACGCCTTGTCAGACGTAAATACTACAAAGTTTTCAAATATATTGATTACCTTTTTAATCCTCTTAACATTTAAGCCCTAAGGAATAGATCCTTTTTGCTCAACTGTAATTTTAAATTATTAAAAACTGTGCGAGTATATCTTGGCGAAGAGGGGGGCAAGATAAATTTGTTGGCGTAATACATTGTATAATATAAGGGTTGTTTGTCAATTGCACCGAATGTTTTAGACTACCTAAACTATGGTACACATCTTTTGCACCAGTGCATTTATGATAAACTGAAAAGGTTAACAGTTAGACAGTTTGGTATGATATTTCAATAAATTAAAATAACTAATTTATCAAAGTTTTATAAAATACATGAATATTTTTATGGAATATAGAATGTAGAACATTTTGTATGATATTGTCTAAATGTATGTGATATACATAATGCAGTGAAATCGAAAAATTAAATAAATTAAAACAAATGGCGTTACAGTTAATTAAAAAAATAAAACACATCAACTGAAAGTAATATAAACACACGTATATATAGAACTTACGACGATTAAACGAACAATGAAATGACACTACAAACATTTTATTTTATTTTGGACAAATCCACAAACGTAAAAAGAAGTATGTTCAAACACTTCAAACTATTTATTTTACATCCTCATAATGTAATGCAATAAATTATAATAATAATAATAATATAAAATTATTATAGATTAAAAAACACTGCAATATGCTCTTAAATTTTTTTTATATATATTATTATCTAAATCAATAAAAAAACACATTTGAATACTAAAATTTTTATTTCAATTTAGTTGACTAGTATTTAAAAATATTAATATCTAAGACAAATTTTAAAAATATGCTTATAAATAAAAAAAACATAAAAAATGCAAAGTAAAATACATATTGAATTTGGATTTTTAAAAGTAGAAATTAAATATGTAGCTGTTCCAGAAATTTGTTGGTCCATTCAGTGAAAACTTACAAATTCACTAACTCCAGGGCACCAATTACGAACTAATAGGCTGTTAAAAAAAGGCCCATCGACGAATCCCACTGTTGCATAGCGTACGAATATATTAATTTCTTTATATATTTAAATCAATCGGCTCGTTTGGAAATAAAAGTAGATATAATCTGGATTTCCTGAAAAACGATGATACGTAGAACCGATGGCCTCGGGTTTTGTGTGGGTACCTACCAACTACGAACGAAAACGGATATTCCATTGTAGTCTGTCGTCCTATAATATGACACGACGTATCATTATAATGTTTTAATGTTTTATATTTCCGCACAGACACAGGTGGTTTACTATATTATTATTATCACATGCATTACTCACAACGAAATCATAATACGGGAATTCGATTTGCGTAATTTGCAGTGCAAGAGGCGACGACCAAACATATTAATATAATAATATTATACTGTAATATACCTAATACTCGTCTTATGTAAGGCACTGATAAGTTTTAAAAATATTTTGATATTATTATACGAGAACGATTTTTTCGAGTATTATATTATACATTTCCAGGCTTACCAGGAGTACGGGGTTTTGGTTTTAGATCCTGCCTTATGGAAATGTTATAACATATTATTATTATGTATTTATTTAAATAATAAAATAATAGTTAGTTATACGTCTTAACCTCAAAGATTTGAAATATAAATAAAAATAAAAACTGATAATATTATTATCAAAATGTGTATTATTTATAATCGCTATTAGGTATGTATAAAATTATAACTGTACTTTTTCTAAAAAAAAATGTAATTTCCCCCCCCCCTCCAACAAATAACAGATTTTTAGATCCATGACTGTACATTTCCTGTGCACCCAGATTTTCAATAATTCAAATATTTAAATTCTAGATTCGTGAAATAACTGAAATATCTAGGAAATTGGCGTGGTGGAGTAGGTTTTTTAAGGTGATTGCTAAAAAAAATGAGTGGGTGGATGAATACCGGCCACCGGGCAATGGATTTAGTACGATAAAAAGTTCTAAATAATAATTTTTTTACTATTAGATAAAAAAAATGTAATCTAAAAGCTGTGGGTGGGTGATCAAATAGGCTGTAAAATAAGTAGTTTGCTTCAGGTTTGAAAATTGCTCAACATGCCACTGACTGAAATATTGCGCAAATTTACATTATAATAATTTTAAAGTGCAGACGATTATGGACTTTTTTTTTATAAAAAATAATTGCTCTTAAAATGCTGAACAATACAAATCAAATTTACGGGGTAAATGTTCAGGTGGCAAAGGTCTAATATCGTTTTAGTTCAAAGAAGTTTGAATGGTAAAAAATAAATAAATTCACCGCTGTAATTGGAAAATGTCGTATGCCATGACGTCTCAAAAAAATTAATGTAGTTTTTTTTCCACTGACTATTGTGATACAATCATTTACTTAAGGATAGATGACATCAGATTTATGACTTAAAATTTATCTAATTTCGGATATAGTTGGAAAAAAAACGGAGAGAAATGTTTACACTTAGCCTTTTCCGCGTTCAATTATGCAAAATGTATTCGTCCCACTTTCAGGCAACGATTCGATCTGGGAGTATACAATTAAACAACGTCTTGATGGAAAATCAGAGTGGCGATAACCTTTGATTCGGAAATTTGGTTATTAAGTGGATTTATTCGTATTTATTCCTATACATAACATAATGAAATTACTACATTTTTTCGCCAAAATAGATTATTTTTTTTTATGAGGCAATTGCAGTTAAACCAACCGTGTATTTAGTACGATAAAAAGTTTTAAATCATAATATTTATACTATAAGGTAAAAAAAATAAACAAAAAATTGTAGAGTAAAAGCTGTGGTAAGGTACTCTGCCTCAGGTCTAAAAGTTGGTCGGCACTCCACTGAATGACTATACCAGACTGCCTACTTTTGCACATTTGTCTACTTTCAATATAAACAATGACAATACTTTAGGTTAACTTTCTATAATTACCGGATCGCAGGCATCTTAACTGGTTTTTGGCACGTTAGGAGTTACCGTGTACCTGAAGAGCAAATTACTTTTTTCCCTTAACTCGAATGGTACTTACTCCTCCTTTTAAACTTTCTACCCCTAAGGGTTAGCCCAATGGAAATCCATAAGAATTCGAGTTTTGCGTCCATCCGGAAACGTAGGTTAGTACTTCTATTTTCAATCTTGAACTGACAATGTTACACCCTCTAGGTTATTCGTCTCCTCGAAGTGTAGATATGCACTTGGTACTTAAATTACCATCTTTACCTTAAATAGTACCCGAATGAATAAAATAATCTGCATTTCCAATGTCCTATTTCAAAATTTATCGTTTGAGTGGATTTTCTTTTTTTTACGACCATAATTTTTTAAACGACTATTACCTAGTTTTCAAAAAAAAATCGCAAAATAACGTTTTTGACAAACCGGAATATTACTTAGAACTTTGTTATTCACATTATATAGCACATTTTTTAAGTTTATTATATTTTAGTTGTAAGCAATATGATAATATCAAAATATATTATGTTCGTTTTTCAAAAATAAATCCTTTGACATTCTGAGTGATAATACTTGTATGTTTAAAATATGATGATAGACATAAATACGAAAAAAACTAACTCTAAAAATCAAGGCATCAAATGACGCCTGAAGAAGAATAGATTTTTGAAAAATATAGAGAACAAAAGAAATGTCGACAAGCAAGGAGTGCTTACATTAGGGCCATTGACCTACGGAGAAGTTACTAAGACAAAAAGATGATTGCATTGCAATGGAGAGATACTTTGTTATTATTGTTCGAATTGTTTGGTATTTAATACCGTGAAGAACGGTATCGAGTTACACGGCTATATAATATAATATCACAGAGTACAACACCTTCGTTGACACAATATAAGCTACCAGAGTTTGATAAAGGAAAATGAAACTCATAATTTCAAAAATCAAAACATAATACATTTTATGAGCCGTTATATGTAATATTATTTGATACGAAATTAACTGTCAAGAATTATTTTCAAATATATTGGGTCTATTTCCACGCCTATATGCAGGGTGTAACAGAAAGACTCGGATGAAAAATGAAAAATTCTATGAAAATATTAAATTTATGAAATTCATACGGATATACAATAATTTAGGATTTTTATATGGCTGAAAATACCCCAAAAGAATATTTTAAAATAAGTTTTTAAGTTTCAAATTAATTTACTCAAAATAAGAAAAAATAAATTAATATTTTAAAAAAATGTAAAAAAATAACTACTTGACTTAAATTAACATTGTTTCCATAAATTTTTTTCAAAAAATTAGTTTTACAAATTGATTTGGTACCAATTTTGAACTTTTCCGAAACAAGGTAATGACATTAATTAAAAAATGTTCATCTTCAGTAATAATAAAAATATTATAGTGTACCTACTTGTAGTGTTTTCTCAAAATTTTAAAACAATGATTAGAAAAAAGTTATTTCATTTGTCAGGTCATTCAGTTACACCTTTATAAAATATTATAATATATACTTTTTGAACGAACCCTCGGGTGATCGCGAAACTAAAAATAATTTAATTTATTTTGTTAATTAAAAGGTTTTTTTAAAATTAATTTAGAATGTACACTGTCGAAAACCATTAATCAATAACAAGGAGACTATCCATATATTTTTTCGGGGGTGGGGTGGGGTGGGGGTGGGGGTGAGGGTTTTAAATAATATTTAGGTACATTGTAAATTAAGTCAACACTAATTTTAAGTTTTGACATTTGTATAAAATAATGACAAAAACTAGATTTATTACAGAAAATATCTATGATGGCACAATTTTAAACATTTGTTAAATGATGAAGACATTTTTATTTTTATTTTGGGGCAAGTCATCGGAAATTATGATAACGTGGTATTGCAAGTATATAAATAGTTGTATTTAATGACATTTATTATTGGGGGATAGTGTTTATGGTTTTCGTCAAAGTTTAAAATATTATGACTGTTGTTGTTTCGTTTATTATAACACTACGAAATACCTATTATTATTATTATTAAATCAAACAAATACTTAATCTGGTCCCTTTAATAAATTAAAAAGACGATTTATACAGTTAGTGAGCAATATAAAATAAAAGTGATTATCATTATTACTGGCCATGCGAATTATTTTCTGAAGCGCGTTGTGCAAAAAGTTTGAAATCTCAAAGTTTCATAACAAATAACTAATATTCGATCATCTACAGACTTTTGACTTCTTCCTGCCCAAGCAAAATTCTTAGGAAAAAACAATACATATATAAATACTTTAGAACGACGAAATATATATCATCAGCAATGTATAGGAAATTTTATACGTTTTCCCACTTCCTGTACCTACGCGTAGTATTATAATATGTCTAGTTACATACCGGAAGTAAAACGGAAGCATTTGGAGAACGGCTATTGAATGGAATCGTAAACACTCAATTTCAAATTGCAATTAAAAGTTTATGTTCAGAGATAAACTTCGAAATTCCTCACAATTATCGTCGTTACCGATGTTGTTTTTCAGCATTTACAATATCCCCGACAAATCGTAGCGTAAATTAGACGATAAAATGAAAATGTAATATTATTCATCGTCGCTCTGTATACCATATTCTAAATAATAATTCATTTTGGAAGGGGTTTTGCGAAATCAAAATCACGTTTATATGATATGCGTATAACAATCTTATTAGTTTTTATAGAATAAAATATCAATGTTTTTGAGAAAACTGTTTTTACAGAATTTGAAGTAGTTACTCATTTGTAAACTATACACGTTCCAAAAAACAAAACGGATCACTATATGACTAGTTGTATTTTAAGATAACATTCATTCTGAATTTCATAAAAAGAAATATCATTTATTTTATTTATAATTTTTTGTTTTAATTTTGATAATTTGTATGATGTTTAATTTAGAAATAACGAATATGAAGCATTTTGTATTCATAAACTTAAAAGTTTAGATGAGGAGTGAAAAATGGTGAGTAATAATAACGTAACTTTTCGGTAGTTTTTTCTAGTGGCGTTAAATAACTATTGAGGAAATCGACCTCTTTTAAGTACCATCTTGATTCAATTTGCTAAAATATTAGATACTATAAGTTGAAATCGAAGCATTCCTTCTGGTAGAAATTTTGTTTACAGGATACGTTAATATAAAAAAAAATAAACATCATTGTAAAACCACTAAAAAAAAAAAAAAACTTAAACCTAAAAACCCACTACGATAAATTATTAGTAAAAAAATAATTGGACAATTAATTTAGTGGGAAAATAAGTTAAAATAAATCGACGATTATTCAACGAAATTATTATAAATAATATTATTTTATTATTATTTAGGAAAATAAACTTTTTGTAATTATATTATCATTAATAAACACAACGTATCTCATGTAGAATGACGAAATCACTGGCTAGAATAAGGTTTAAAATTATGATATCGGGTTATTTAAAGAGGAATAATAATAACGATAATAATAATAATAATAATATAGAAGAATTTAAACGGTTTGTGCAATAATTGAACATTCAAACGTATTCCTGAAGAAATTTGATATAATCACGTTGAAACGCGTGCTTTACCGGAACTAAATATGAACTCGCATAATACACGTAGCAGACGGCTTCCTCATAATATTATACTTTCGTTATATCTGAATTAATATTCGTGTGTATCCGTAAAACGAACTTCAAACGTTTGGAATGAAAAAAATTGAAAAACATCCGTTTGTTGTCGTCAATAATAAAAAAAATAGTAATGTGTTCTCGCGTTCTTTATGCAAAAACTGGGAAAACTAACTTTGAACTTTCACTCGTAAATGCGCAGGATTTTCACGCTCGACTCCGTAGAGTGTTTTAAAATAACGCACTTATACTAGCATTCTGATTTTTTGAATTTTGAAGTTAAAAAAAAAAAAAATGTAACTATGCGATTTTGTAGCTAACTCGACGCACGTCGATTTGTTCAGCTTACAAACATGTTGTCTAATAGTTAACACCAATATGATCCATAATCAAAAAGTTAAAACATAAATGAGATTTTTATTCTACTGACACAAAAAAATAGTTGTAGATTAGTATTATTAGAATTACTAACATTATTTGTGAAATCATCATGAAACATATTATTATCCTTATTAAATATATGAAGTAAAATAACTCAGAATCTATTAGATTATATTTCAATTTATTTTTTAGATTTATGATTTATTTAATGTTCTGGCTGATATTAATTGAAGCAATTTATAAATATTATGCATTTTTAGTTGATCTTTTGAGGGTGAATTTAAACATAGGTACATTTATATGAGAAAAAAATCAATAGGGATGATTAATTTACAACACTTTAATTATGCTTACAAGTTTTAGTTTTAAAATAAACGGAACAATGAAAATTCCCGTTTAAGTCTTATTACAGTACGTCAGCACTATATATAAAACACTAATAAGTAATAATACTATAAGCTTGTTAAGAATAAAAAAAAATATTATTTGGTTCGACTGTTGAAGTTAATAGATATTTCGGTGCAACGCGGACGCTTAAATCTGTGAATTCAAATTTTTTTAAACTACATTTTTAACGGCTTAAGAAAGATTCAATAAACAAATGTTATGGTACCTATGTAAATATTGCATGGATAGTGTTGTCATTTTTGTTCGATTTCGGTGGTTAAAAAAAGGTTGTTAACAAAAACTTGTCAAGTATTCGATATTAATGTTTTTCATTTTTTACAATTCGTTTTGATTCAATACGTTTTTCTACATTTTCTGTATTTTTAATATATGAATTATAATTGTTAATTATTTTTATTTTTGAACCCATCGACCCTTCACCACTTCCCAACCACATCTGGCGTACTTCCAGGCCCACGAGTTTCAGTCACGACCCACTCGAGTCCTAAGTTTATACTCTGCTGCAGTGGCAACTCTTCCGTGGGTTTTCAAATAAATAGCGCCGAAGTTTTTTCCTGAAGTACCTAAACCACCCACCTCGCTTCACCCCTCGGTTCGTGCAATTAAGTCTAACGACTTTACCGTTCTCGCCACTTTTAATATAAATAAGGTTTGTGCCCACTTTGCTAAATTGCGTGGGTGCCATTATTATTTAGACCCACACACGGAGCTGTAACTGTAGGTACCGGCTTTATTCAACGAGAGTGTTTATCAAATATGGAAAAAAGAATTTCCGTTTGTCTCACTATACCAGATACCTATTATATAATATTATTCAGGGGGAATTCGTTCGTTTTACTAAAATATGTCACACACCCGAATAATGAAGCTATATCGTATTTCATATTTCCGTTCCACGAAAATGAAACTTTTTTTCGTTTTTTCGTCGACTGTTTATTATTTTATTTTTTTTATAAACAAAACAACAATAATTCACAGTTAATATTTAAGTATAGACTTTATTATTTGATTGCTTTCTGTTAAATATAAAATGGTCAGAGCTCGAATGGGAGGGAGAAGCCCCCCTTCATCCCCCCGATGATATTCGGATCCAAACCTTACCTAATTTTTGTGATTCCCCTTATTTCATTTTTTAAATTCGAGAACAGCAAAAATACGTGTTAGTAATACAATATCACTTGGGTAAGTATTATTTAAAAGTATAAAATATGTATAAATAAAACATAAACGTTAATTTTTCTTGATTAAAAAATATAATATTTACTCTTAAACTCATTTTATCGAAATTTGCAAGATATACAATGTATTCAAAAGTAAGGTGATCCTATTCACTCTACTTAGAATTTTATACTAATTTATTGTAATTAACCCATTCACAAATAAGTAGCTAGAAAAAAAGTACGATTATTATCAGTTATTATTTTGTCTAGGAATAGGATGTCATAGTACCTGCATGTGATAAATATAATCACAATGATGTAACCTTCAATAAGGATAAAAAAAAAGTATTTTTAAAAAACACTTTCAATCTAAAATTTAAGAAAAATGCTCTACAAAAATTACAAAAAAAATGGCACTAAAAAACAAAAGACGGATTTATTGCTAAAACAATTTGAATTATGCAAAATTAAATTTATATAATATTCCAATGAAGCATGAAAATAATTTGTAGATTGGTTGGCATTGCACAGAATTAAAGTAGAAAAAAATTGAGAAAATCATCAACCAACCCAAATAATCTATAGTTATAACATATTGGACAATGATATTATCAATAATTTGCCACTTAAATAGTTACCCACCTATTGGCTATTCCATTGTGATATCATAGTACACTAGCCAGTTTCATATTGTTCGTATAGGTAACACAAAAAGACCTACCGACACGTGCTATGCTCGGTACCTATATTGTACGGTATCGTGTGCACGGGATTCCCGTTTAAATGAAATATAATAATTTTTTCGTTTTGTAGTCTTAAAACCTTTCGAAACGAATTTGTGAAATTATATTAATTATATATATATATATATATATATATATATATTATATATGCCCAGTAGAGAGAGTAATCTGCTTTAACTATCATCGCCGAAGCACATTGGCTGCGAGCTAATACCCGGTCTGGCACGAACGTCGACAAAGTGCTCCAATTAAAATCGTATTTCGATCGGAAATATAGCTTATGTAAGTACATAATATTATAATATTGTACCTATACATTCAAAATATGAATTAACTAACAACTTAACTCGTATTAATCCACTTTGATCAATGAACACTGTACACGCGGAGTGGCTTTACTGTCGTTTAACTAGATAAATATGTATTATACTAAAACGAACGCTCTAAATACCGAGAATGACTGAGCCCTTGCCACCAATCCACCCACTCCATCAGAACACTGAACACCACCAGAAATTGTCCAAGGAACAATATAATATGCAAGTCTGGTACATACGACAATGGCCAAAAAATATAATATATTGATATTATCATCGTATTAATACGCCTCTGAAAATCAATACTGAAAGCATAATGCGTAAATACGTTATATTGTAATAATAATAATAATTTATAGTAAAAAATTAACAAATTTGATGATTAAATAGATTTTTGTGTTATTAATAAATGCAGTTTGTCAATATTTAGATGTTGTGATAAATTTTTTTTAGCATACCTTATATTATAATTCTTCAAAATCGTATAGTAAGTTAATACTTTTTGAAATCAAATTTTTAAGTAAAACTGTACGTCTGTACGTGCCTATAAACATTTTTTCTCAGGATGATAGGTTTTCTATTATGTTTTAGTACCAATCAGGTTTGTATTTTGTTAATTTTAAACATTTTATTCAAACACAATAGCAGAATAATTACCTTCGTCCATCAATGTATAATTAATCTGTTTCGGTTCGATTAAATGCATTGGTCGGAAAAATAAACATTAACAATTTACTGCATGTTAACTCAAATATCGATTTTATAAAGAATATATTTTTTCTTTAAATACAACATTATATGCAAAATTTAAAGATGAAATAAAAATATTTTCGGTTACCATTAAAATTTTCCAACGTTTTGCCATAGGTTCTGCACCCCCTTACACATAGTTTCTCCATTTTAAGAGGTTTTCACTTTATAATAATGCGTATGTACACCATAGCCTTTAGCGGAAGGAACAAATAGAATCATAGAATATTTTATATTATAATTATATAATTTATATTTAAAATTTGCAGTGCTGACGAAAATTAAATGTCTCACATTTGATTGACAAATACACTCGATCGTCTTTCTTTTTCGACGATCTGTTAATTTTTATTCAGTTTCGCGCTTATATCTCATTTAAAAATGCGATGTAAGCTCCGAAAGTTTTTTAAAAGGTGGGGCTGGTAAGGAGCCAACATTTCGACCACATCTACCAGAAAAAATTCAATTAGCCAAAAGTCACGTTCGGTTGAAGTTTGTAAGTCTACCTCACAAAACTTCAATTAACTTAAAAAGAGTTTTCATTGTTCCGTTTTTGTATTTTATTCATCTCCATGTGTATTGCATATTGAGTGTTCAAAAGAGAATAAAAAAAAAAAAATTTTAAAAATTACTTTATTTTGTGTTATTCGACCAAAAGATACAACTGAAAAATGTTAGTTAATATATTATATTGGAAACTATTTTATAATATAGGTACCATAATGATGTGTTTGATTTTAGAACGGCGTACAACTAATTCTTTAACCAATCAGTGAACTTGAACAATATAGTGTTATTGTACTTCATTTTTCGTAATCGGACGCCAATATTTAATTTATATTGTACATTAAAAAAAAAATTGTAATTTTAAATGGATATTAAATTGTTTTGAGATGCTATTAAACGAATCAAAATGTCGTAACCGTAAATATATTATCGTCTATAATTTTTGTAATGTGATATTTTACTCTAAGATTATTCAAAAACCTAAAAAAAATGATTTCGTTTTGATTCGCGTTGGACACAGAGAAAAAACGAAAACAGACATCGCTAACATACGCTTAAGACGCACCCTAATATACGCACCCCATACAAAAATTTGGTGGTTTTGATGTAAAATTGTTCAATAAAACAGTTCATCCGATCGATTGTTAATCATTCCCGGTTCAAACTTTTTAAACGACTGTTTATATGAATACAAAGTATTATTATGTATTTATTGTAAATACCGTATTCATTAGCATAATGTATTATTATTACGACGAAAAAGCGAACCCGTATAATATATATTTTTAGTCTGTCCAATTATTTTTATTTTTTTTTTTTTGCATAAAAATATGTATTCGTCGAATTTTAATGATATCCGTCGTTAAACGCACAGTCATAAAAAAATTGATTGCATTTTTTTTTCCAAAAGTCCAGTTTTCTATACATAGGTAATCATGTACGGTACTTAGTTCGACACAATAGCATTACTCATATGACCCTCATGTACAGGGTGATTCACAAAGCATGCTCATTCCAATTTTCTCTTGTTATATTCATTTGAATTCTAATTCTTATACATTTTAAGTATCTACCATCTACACGTTTGGACTATATTTTTAATTACTTAAATGTTATCGTACCATTTAAAGTGAGTGGTGATACAAATCAATTTTTTTTAAATGAAAAACAAATTGTTTTCCCGCATAATGTTAAGCAGATTTTTTTATAATACCTATATTATACCTAAATCTGTATTTGAACTAGTGGTTTCTGAGTAACTCCGAACTTGTATAAAAGTTAATAACATTACAATTATAAAAATAATTGTTCATAAGAATGGTTACTCTCATTTTTCGGGTTATATTAACTAAAATGCTAATTTTTGAACATTTTATAAGTATATTTACTTTTGGATTATATTTTTAACTACTTAGATTTTTGATCATACCATTTAAGGAGAATATAGTGGTGATACAAATCTATTTATTTTTTTCAAATGAAAATAAACTTTTTTCTACCGGGCTGCTAATTTTTTTGAAAATGTCGATGTATGTATCTAAATAGTTTCTGAGTAACTCTTATTAAAATTAATACACCAAGGATAATAGTTCTTGAAATGGTTTTACAAAAAATTAAAAAAGGTGTAACTAAGGAATCTATAGAATTTATTTTACTCACACTATATTTACAACTTACGAAATGTTGATATTATATACATATAAATAACCATCATTTTCAAATAATCAGAGCCCCGGATATAGTTAAATAACTCAAAAATGACTTGTTTGAATTTTGACTGAGATACATAAACATTTCAACAAAATTCATCTGATTAATGATTAACATGATAAAAGGGTGTTTCTTTCTAAATATAAATTGATAGGTACTCATTAAATGGTATAAAAATCCAACTGTTTAAAGTATCTTTAAAAACCCCGAAAATCAATATTCGAACAAATACTAACACAGTAATAATTGTTGATGGATAAATGAAGGGGGAGGGCCTTAAGCTTGCTTGGTGTGCGAATCACTCTGCATAATCGCGCTAAGAAATTTATTATCAGTGCATCTGATAAATTAGAAGATTTTCAGCTACCTACTGAACTATACTAAAACGCATAAAACATGATCGAAGTAATAATGAAATAATATTATTATAACAGTTTTGGTCGTCAATGGAAATATATAATATTATAGTCCGAATAACATGATCTGTACTTATACGCACAATATACTTCGATACCTCCTAATAGTAACAACAAAATGTAAAAATGTCTAAATTATATTATTTTAAAAACGTCAACGCTTAGCGTCGCTGTTAATTAACTGAAATTTACCTTGCCGAAAATAACTGCGATTATTGAAACATCGTAGTAATCACTACGAGGGTATAAAAAAATATTCAAATATCCAATTTCGTAAAATAACCATTTTGCTGCCGCCACGTGTCGAATTATTAGGTGTATATATAATTGACACCCCCACTGGGTGTGCTTCACATCGTATAATATTAATATAACGCTGATGGATATATTGCTATAATTATAAATGAACAATATTTGTATACTTGACGGTTAACAAATATTAAACACTCTTCCCGTGACACGACGCGCGTGCCGGATAAAAAATACAATAATGTGTTAAAAAACAACTGCGGAAACCCTACGCATGTTATATGTATATATGTATGATACAATTATACATAATATAGTGGGTAGTATATGTAAACCGGAACACATATTATACGCATTTATCCATAATATTATAATATTATTATTCCTTACCTTCTCAGTACTTTGATCTCGTTGTCCAGAGAGTCCTCTTTGCCCTTCAACGCTTTTTTATCGATAATTTTCACAGCGTACATTTCGTTTGGACGTTCCTTGCTCACGGCCAATCGGACTTCGGAAAAAGCACCCCTGTAAACACAAAACTCTTGTCAAGTCGTTGCAAACTATAG
Organism: Nasonovia ribisnigri; assembly: GCA_027563435.1. Classification (NCBI taxonomy): domain Eukaryota; kingdom Metazoa; phylum Arthropoda; class Insecta; order Hemiptera; family Aphididae; genus Nasonovia; species Nasonovia ribisnigri. The sequence goes on along the minus strand of JANEHU010004895.1, from coordinate 331,945 downwards.
GTATCTATCTGTAATACTACGGTTTCAAGACCCCAGTATTATCTTCGAAGTATATCTACGTGTTCTTAGCAACCAGTTCAATTAAGAAGAAATCAGATGTCCTCCCAAAAACCCATTCGTAAAAAATGATTATACTCCTTTCAAACACTACAATAAGCAGGACAAATCTAGTTCATCTCAACTCGTAGTTAGTGTTAGGAAAGACACGTGTTCATTGCGTTTAAGTTAATATTTAGTGAATTTTAATTATTTCTAATAAAGTAATACATAATGTGGGGACGTGAATGATTTAAAAAATTTAAACATTTTAGAGCTGACAGTTCAAATAAAATTGTTTTCTTTCTATTGAACTGTAGGTATACATATATTTCGTACCTATACATACAAATTAAAAGTCAAAAATCGAATGATACTATTTTTTGTCATATGTTGTTTTTCATAATTGCTAATAGACTAGTTATAGTACACTGCGGAGTTATATTTCTGTAGATAGTAATTAATTTTTAAATAAATAATTAAATTCGTTACCCAATGTACGCGTTCATTTTTCCAATGAGCGTAGACGTGAATGAATTGCTTTGAAAATATAATAAATGTTAACGTAAAAGAGCTCAGTATTTTAAGTGAACTCTCCAAAAACTACTTGTAGTAATATATTTTATATGTATCTATTATATATTTTATTATTACACCTACATCTGTTCACTCATGATCCCACGATTTTTGCCCGTTAAATTGGACAGGCTAGGTAAATTATATAGTGTAAAGGTTAATACGATTAATGCTGGTTGGTACTTTAATAAGCTTAAAGTTTCTAGTTTGTGACATTTGATTTAACTTTATATATTAATAGACTTTGCTTTAATAGGTACTAACACAGTGTGCGAGTAAATTATATAACTTATACAACATAATAATATTTTTTGCGTATGTTTGATCTGTTATGTTTTTACTTTAAATTTTAACATTATATTATTATATCAATTTTGTTTTTTTCATAAATACTCGTTGGATTTTCACTTATAACAGGTAGTTTATGTACACTGCGTGTTCAAATAAAAGCGATTTCACAATGCTAATATGACTTTCATTGCACTTACAAGGACTATTACATATACAAATACCTACTCAAATTTACATTTTGAGATGACACTTGTTACTTGTATTTACTTTGTATTTTTTTTCAAGAAAACGTCATATTGTCTGCACTCGAAGTTCTACACAAACAGTGACCAGTGGCGAAAACAGGATTTTGGTTTGATGTGAGGGCTGATTATTTGTTACACAGTGGGGAGGCTTAACTTGGATCCTTCATAAGTTTGATATGCTGATAGCCGATAGGTATATACAATATTAAACCTTCGTGCAGATAACAATTTGACTACAAGTGGATTTTGTTGACTTGCAAGTGAGGAGTGGTAACAACGGTATAGACGCGGATGACATCATCTTACTATCTTCTATATATTGCACTGGTTGGATTTGGAGTTTGAAATGGACAGTATGATCCGAGACATGATAAGGGATGCTTGTTGTTGGTCAAAGCGTATTGCGACTTTAACTGTTAAATTTTATGATAGAATCACATATTTGGACGACATACTTGAATAAATGATTATGTATTAAAATATAAAGTAAAGAAGATTTTTGTATAGGTAGTAAATAATAAATGTTCCAATAAGTGTAAACATTTTTTCGTTAGATATTCATATCGGATTAGCTATTAGGCCCAACCTATCTCGGGATTATGATAATGCAAGAACTATTAAAGCGATGTATAGTTAACGTGGATAGTATAATGTCGTTTTGCACCAGCTATTTCGGTTGACTTAACGAAAGAAAAACGTCGATATAATAAAATGTAATAATACAAGATGTCCAACACAATAGCTACCGATCAGCAGTTTCGTTTCCAATCAATATAATAATAATAATTATTACTATATTTTCCGAAATAAATAAAAACGATTTTGTATTATCACTGCGTTAAAAATAATAGCGCAACGCAGGCCGCACCTTCCCACAGTATTATTGTAGTTTGAATTTGTGTGAAAAACTCGTTTTTCGAATCATGATTTTTCTAAAATTTTATTTCAAGAAGGGCTCACTCAACATCTAGGCAAGTCCACTTTTGTCGAAAACCATTTTTTGATTGTTTCAAATGCGCCATATCATAACGATTAATATACTGTTCAAAAACAAGGTATGCCCACTCATTATTTACGGAGTTAACGCACAAATGGACTTACCTCATTTAATATTTAATGGTCAAAAATAAGCAGGTCCGGACTTACCTAATTTTTGCAGCTAATATATTGTTATAATTTATATTCTACTTGATAAAAATATTAAATATTATATTTTATAATCAAAATATTTGATAGTTAATTTAAAAGTCCATTCCAAAATAATGAACATGAACAATATCCTTTATTGTTAAAATCAGTTCAAAGCATTATTCAATAATTAAATATTATTTGTGTTGAGAATCACTTATACTGGTTAATGGTTTTAAGTCATTATTTTTTATTTTTTTACTTAATATGAGTAATATATACTTGAATATACATTTTCATTTTATGAGGAAAACCCGAGGCAAGTCAACATTTTTCAAACCTCAAAAATATATTATTTAACTAAGATATTAATATTAATATTAATTAATTATTATAAATTAATATTTTTTAATGCATATTATGCACTAAAAAATCTATATATTGAGACATGATAATACGACAACAATATAATATGTGTACTACTCAATATTATTGCTTGTTATTAAATTAAATTATTTTTTTAATTTTCTATTGGCTTAATCCATTTTTCCTTCTCCTGAAAAATTGTCAAAAATGGACTTGCCTGGTTGTTGCAGTGAGACCTTCAATTAATTATTTTTCTATTAATAAGAGAAAGTAGTTTAATTCAGTTAAAGGGAATAATTTTAAAACACACACAACTGTAAACAGTAAGTAAATGAACATAAATGATAAAAGTTAAAAACAAAAGATATGGCCATTTTATATAATAGAGTAACGATTTAAAAATAATCTATTTCACATAACAGATTTAAATTAAAGATAAATTTAGTTCGAATTAAATCTATAAAGCTACTAGCTAGGTACACACTATGAACGTACCTATTCGTGGTTCGCGACTCGTTAACCTTTTTTGTTTCGTTTCTTGATATATTTACGAACAAGACTCTTCCCATTATTCTTGTATATTCGTAATTGTTGTTTTTTTATTTCTAATCGACATCAGAAAAACCACCAAAGTATTATTTTTGAAGTTACAGCTAACAAAATGCACATAAGATGCTCCCTTGAGCACGAGCTGTGAAAGTTTGTTTGTGGAAAAATGACTTCCAAATAATGATGAGGACAAAGTTCAGTTTGTTAATAGTGCTAAGTGCACAACTTAAAAATAATAATACAGGACATGGTGGAATACGTTATTATTTCAAAAATGGATACAGGTAACCCAAAAGTTTTAATGACTTTTATAATCATTATCCTCCCTTTAATCAAAATGTACATACATTTTTATTTTAAATATATGTGGTAATACTTTGTTAATTGTTCTGGAGGTAGACAATATAGGAAACTTTATACACCATCTGATATATTGTATAAATTGTCAAGCGTATCACCCAAGTATGTGAAAAAAAAATTGTGAACGATTGCATAAAAATAAGGAAAAGTTTAAGGTGTTATTATAATTATAAATAAGCAACTCTTATAATTGTATTATTTCTAAGTACATAGGTACTTGTATGATTATATAATATGTTGTCTCGTTTTTTTCAATTATTTAACTATTTGTTACATAATTATTTGCGTGTAAATACTAATTATTATGTTTATTTTCAATCAAAGGTGATAAATCAAAAATTCTGTAAGAATAATGACATGTTTGTTTCATTTAAATATGAAACTAAGAAAAAAAATAATACATTCATCGCACTTTGCTCAGAAGTTAAAATAAAAATTATATAAATGTTGAGCAGTATAAGAATACTTAAAATGTATAATATTGTGTGCAATATGTGTGTATAATATTATGTTTTCCAGCATTTATTTAAATATCAATCAATTCATAAAATATAATTTATATTTATCAATAATATTTAATTTAAATTTAAAAACCTTAATACCCTAATACTTCGGTATTAAAACTAATTATTTTTACCACTGTCACTAAAAATGGAAAAATAAAAAAGAATCCCATGTAATTTTAGCAATCAATTCGTATTTTCCATGGTTCGTGGTACGCAAATGTATAAGATATAGAAAAACAGTGATTGATTTTTGCAATTTATAATAAATTGTCCATATAATATTGCGAGTAATAATAGTCTTGTGGTATTGTTCTTGGACTCCCCCTCTAAAAAACCTTTGGTTTCACCACCGTCTAACCGACTATGACGTATTTCGTACCGTGAATAATCCGTTTGTGATTAAAAATAACTGAATTCTCTATACACGGCTGCAGCACTGCGTTATTGAAAATTGTAATTAAACTTCCAAGCAAGAGTCATTAAAAAATGCATAAAAAATATAGTTAAAGTAGTATTCCCCTACAGACTTAACTATGACAAACATTTAATAAAAAAGAAATGCGTGACTAAGAGTGTCATATAAAATATAAAAATAAAAAGTCTTTAAAATATTTTGTAATTCCGATAAATGAATTCTAAAATTATTCAAACATTAAAAGTACCAAAAATACTAAATAGTTTTTGAATATTTGAACACAAATGTCTTAAGTAAATGACAATAGTATCGGTTATTGACGGTGAAAACTCGCTCTGCAGTACATGTGCATAATATACCGGACATATTTTACAGGAAGACTTAAAGCGCACAACCGTAAGTCGTTACAATAATATACTCCAGATAAAAAAAAATAATAATAACAATAATAGTAAAGTATTTTAATTAAAAAATACCATCGGTATTGATCAACGTAATAATGTATTGTATGCAGGTATATGCGCGTGCTGGTTTTTTAATGACGAGCAAATATTTTATCGATTGCTTTGCTCCGAAGCAAATCGTTTTTCCGGCACTCTTTTGTCGAAAAAAATAAAACAATCGCAATTTTTAAAAATGTTTGGTTTATTACCCCGGCTATGTGCAGACGACCATAACAAACCTACACGTGCAGGACACAATGGATAAAAAATATCGATGACCATAGGTGTATTGTCGACTGTTTGGACACGGCGGTGTTTCTGTTGACGTTTACACGATGTACACTCGGCAACTAATTAAAACCAACTAACGTGTTTTGTGCAGAACTACATCAGTGTGATATATTATATGTATGATGTTGTACCTATATACAGTCTTTGAAAGTTTCTGTTTTATAACATCATTATAATACGCGGCTATAGCCCCGATGGCTGAAATTGAATAGGTAGCAATTTTTTTTATTACATTGCGGTATGTGGCCGTGCATAATATAATAATATTATACCGAGCAACTTGTTGATTGTTCATTGGGTGATGGGCTTCAACATTATATTATAAGATACCTAGTATTATAATAAATTAAATGAATTGAATCGGTCTACAAACGGATCTATCCAAGATATGCATAGTGCCCTTGGCATGCATTATAATTTATAATATATACCTATTATACCTATATCAGACTTGATTACCACCGACATCTGTGTAAGATGTAATATAATATTGCCATTTTATATTTTTGTTAATAATCTGTACAATATTATCATTTAACCATGCGTACTCTCCGGACACCGGTGGCGCAAATAATAATGATACAACTACCCATACAAGGGATGGTAAATCCGCGTGGCAAGTGAAAAATTAAAATACTTATGTATTTAATAATATTTTGTTTTTAATATCAAATATTAATATAATACCACAGTTTAAGGACGTTTTCGTAATCGTTGACGTTATCCAGAAAATTAACACATGATGCTTAAAAGTCTGAAATATAACCTAATACATGTACCTATATAATATAATCGATTACTACCGGACATAATTGTTCGTTACATATATTAATATATATATATATATGTATATATATTTTTTTACTAAGAATAAAAGCTTCAAAAACTAGCTAGGTTATCGCCTTGCGGTAGTGTTAACTTTATTAATGGATAATTTAGTTATAATTGGTTATTACTTGAAAATGCGATAAGTAGTTTTAAAATTGTATGTATTTACATTTTTTTTTTTTGTTAGTTGTATAGTTTTTTTTTTTTTTTTTTTATTGATCTATTTTTTTACAACCCGGCATCATAGGCCATTATAGTTACAGTTTTTTTTTTTGCAGATTTTTTTGTTACATAATTATATTTACATTATATTTGGTCTATTAAATTAATTGATTCTAAAAAATTAAGTATTTTCCTGTTTTGAGCATGATCCGGACCGAGTAGTGAATTAAGTGTTTCTGTAATGTTGAAGTTTATTCGTTCCTGTTGATAGAGTTGGCATTCCGTTAGTATGTGTTTGATGGTGAGGGAAGTCCCACATCCTTTACATGTGGGAGGTTCTTCTTTTAACATGAGGTATCCATGTATTAATTTGGAGTGCCCAATTCTGAGTCGATTTATAGTGGTTTCTTCTTTTCGGTTAAATTCATGATTTTCCCATCTGAATGTTGTTCTTTTTATCTGGTTTAGTTTTGTGTCTTGATCGTTCCAGAGTAAATGCCATTTTCTCCTTATTTGTGTTTTGACTGCCTTTTTGATGTCATCATATGAGGAGATGTTTAGTTTGGTTGTGTCTGTGTTGGATGCGGCGAGATTGGCGTATTTGTCCGCAATTTCATTTCCTGCGATTCCGGTATGTCCAGGGATCCAAATTATTGATATTTGTTTTTTTTATTTGTTTTGGCTCCATCAAGTTGGTTTTGGATGAGGACTGAGATGTCATTTGGGTTGTTTTTGTTTTTAATGTTCTTTATGGCGCTTAGGGAGTCACTAAGGATTACAAACTTTGTGTGTTTAATGGTTTTGATGGTTTCAATGGCTTTTAGAATGGCTATAGCTTTAGCCTGAAAATATTGAGCACTCATTTGGAAGTTTGAATGTTATATTAGTATTTTCAAGTGCGATGGCAATACCGACTCCTTCATTTCCCTTTGAAGCATCGGTATAAATTTTTTGGTGATTCTTGAAGTCATCAAGGATATTGTAGACATGGCTTCTAAATATCTTATGTGTTGTATTTTGTATAGAAAGGGCATTTAGTTCGGTATTGATTACATAGGAGTAATCCCATGGTGGGGGGTGTTATTGAGTTCTATGTGGATAATTTTAATTGGGGTTGCTGCATTTTCGTTGGTTAACTTGGTTATTTCGTCATTTACGTCACTATTTTTACCTTTGTTGAGTCTGGATAGTCTGTATAGTTTTATCTTTATTATTATATTATATATTATTTTGTTTTTAAAAATAACTATCAAAATTCCTTCACTGGAAGACTCCTTAAAACCGGCATTCAAGGCATAGGTACAATCAGTCATAACTTTCACATCTTTCTGTTCTATAAGTAACAGATGAAGGAATATATTATATAATAAAAGTAAAAAAAAATGACTAATAATAAATAATAAGACCACAATGTCTTACCACTATGTTTTCATAATCGTAGTTGACGTCTTTCAGTAAATTAAATTTTAGGTCCGTTAAAAATTAATTTAACAATGTACTAAACGTAAAATGACGCGATGTTCATAACAGTCTAAAATAAATCCTATAGTAAATAATAATCCTATAAGTACTGTCGTATTGTATTACTAATATCTATAGATAAAATTGAATAATCGTTATTGAAAGAATTGTACCCGTCGAATCGGAAGAAATTGGACGTGATTGGGCAAGAGGCTGCAGTTTGGCCAGAAATTACAAGAGACAAGATTTTGAAAGTGTGGAATTCTATTATTATTTAATTATTCCACTTTAAAGCATTTGCTATTTTCTATCAATTTTGCCTTGGACATTTTCATGCGATTCATTCCTTTCAAGCAAATTAACAAATACTTGGGTAGGTACCTAATGTTATTTTTATTAAATATCTTATCGGTTTACTAAATAAATACCATAAAATAAATAGATACGTTTAAATTAATATGTATATATATATATATATATATATATATATATATAGTATACTGTAATTAATAATTATTGTTTTCATTTAATAATGGCATGTGAGGAATTAAAAAAAAATCAGTTGATTTTTGGCAAGTAACTTTTGAAAAGTGCACCACTCCTGACTAATACAGTTCAGTGCTGAATCTCAATGGCCTATGTCACCGAAGGTATTCTTATTAATAAAAACAAAAAAAATTCATTGCTGTAGACACGGATATTTGAGGTGTTTGTGGTGGTGATGGGGGGGGGGGGAGGTTGAACCTTATCATAACCTCCCACTTATCTACGGCTGGCCCAAATAGCAGCATAGCCTCGACTACAGTCAACTTTATTTTTGTAGCCGTTTCGAACAACGGACAGTTTTCTCAGTCATATTTCCTTGTTATCGTGATAATATGATAATACGACTCAGGTGTAGCTGGTGATACAAGAAAAATGAAAAAAGCAATACCGACGAGAATTTATATTATATTGCCTCGACCTACGCGGAAATACAATTTATAACGCGTTCAGCACCCGCGCCCGGCGGGGCGTCGAGTCGTATATATTGCGAGTACTTTTGAATGTGAAAATAAAAGTTTCTAACTAAATTTTGATAGCCTCGCACACTTTTTCGTCAGTATTGTTTTTGTTTTTTTGTTTTGTTTTTTTTTTTTTTACTTCAAATAAAGTCTTTTCACCGTTATTTCTAAACTTTTGCTACCTACCAAACTATATTAAATTATATTACGCCCCGAGGTATACCTTTCCCCAAAAGCGTATTCGCGAAACCCTTCGTATTGTTTGTTTATTTTATTTTATAGCCGTCCGCGATAAAACCGACCGACCGCGATGCCACCATTTTTTTCCCGATACGTAAAGCATTTGCCCTTCGATTCTTACTGCAAACATATTCGATCCCCGAATTCCTAAACGCCTTCTTGGCCGTTAAGTCAAAAATGAGTTTGGCAGGTGGGGGGCAAATTCACATAGCACTCCACACTGTGCCCCATAACTTCCGGACAAACTTTAAACAATTGTAAATATTTTTATAAATACAATCCCCGAACAAGTTAATTCCCCCCTTGGCCGTTAAGTCAAAATTAATTTGTGTTCTCGTATAGCCTATATCGTTCATTTCGTTATCAGAACAATATATGTAAGTACAATATGTCCCTAGGGGAAGTGACTGGTCGGCTCGTATGATAGTATGTTAGTTATGAAAAACAACCATTGAAAGGGCGAGTCTAATTCTTTTATTTTTTTTAGTTATGGGCAATTTAATTTTTTTTTAAAACAAAATCGAACCTACTGAACATTTTCTGATGTATCATCAAAACATTTTCAATTTATTTTTCATCATTTTTATCATCACTTTTTTCACATTTTAAATATATTTGATTTTGCTATTAACTAACATAGGTAGTACGCAATTAAACCTGAAATACTAGAAACCTAGAAATTATTTTTATTACATTTAAAAAAAATTAAAAATTAACACTTTTGAAAGTAAATCAAGTGTAACTATAATTAACAAAGTAAAAACACACACAGACCATTTTAAAGATGTTTTTTTCATAACTTAATGTAGGTACCTATACTTTTACTATATCGTACGACGCCAGCCAGTCACTTCCTCCCCTCCCTGGATACATTGTATAGATTTGATTATAATATTATTATATAGTTACACAATTAATAATATTAGCATAAAAGTTAGGTACATCCGTTTTGATAACAACCGTTTCTGATAAATTGAGCATTTTGCATATGCGCTCAAATATGCTGACAATTATATTATGTTAAAGATACATATTTGTCCTAGTGTTTAATATAATAAACATGGAAACATCTGTCGGAAATTAGTAACTTTTTGTTGGCTCGGGTTGAGACATTCCACATATAGTTGGTAGGTACCTACAAAACAAACACCGGCAGGCGTGCATACTGCATATACCGTTATATTAATATAATATATGTTGACAAAACAAATTTGACGCATTTCGTTATTCAAAATCGAAACTATTTTAAAATTGTTTTTTTACTAAAAAATAAAATGTTGTGCCGATAAATCACATTTGTAAATCAGTTTGAGCTATAGTAAAATTTTTCTTTATTTTTTTAAGATTCTGAGAGAAGCGATGGCCAATGAATGTAGGTATTGATTTTATTCTGCAAACATGCCAGGTGTCAGAAGAAACTTTTTAGGAATACAGTCGGAAATATGCTTTGATATTCAACTACATTATCCTTTACGGCAAGTATTAAGTAAATCTAGTTAGTATTCTTATAGGAGGCACAAAGTAAGAAATTCCCAGTATATTTCTGTCAATATAATAGAGCAGACAAATTTAGAAAAAAACAGAAATTTCTGCGCACTAAGAAATCGTAAATTATATTGCTTTTACAGTAATATCAAAAGATATATCATGAAATATACCTACTTAATACTTTTAGTGATATATATATGGCTATAACCAACTTCACTCAGATTCGTTTTTCGTGTGCAAGGATTAATTATTATCATTTAATTCAAATGTAATACAATGTTATAAATTATAGTGACTTACACCTAAATTACGAGGCAGATATACAGGTGTATTATGGCAGAGAGTAGTTACCAACTAACCCAATTTTTTATTTTTAACTCCCTATTAGAATCAGTTATCAATTCGAACATCAATAAAATTATAATTTACAATAATATTGGTTATAGATATACCATAATATACGCAACGGTGATCATATTTTTGTTGTTATTTCAATGGATTAAAACTAGATTTTACAGGTTGATTCACAAAACATATTCGTTTAATAATTAATTTTTTCAAATTCTCATTTTTTAAATTTTTAAATTCCTATAAAAATATTTTAAACCTACCTACTTAAACACTATATTTTAAAAGTCTTGAGATTTGTGGTACTACTTAAAACAATAAGACATAAAGCATATCCTGTTGAGATACAGACTTCTGTTTTTCAAATAAGAACCTCCATTTCTACTGTATATTATTTAGTAGAATTAACACTGATTTTTTAGTTATTTAACTTTGTGTACTAAGAATAATTACGGATCCATGATAATGGCGTTGGATGATAAAATGGTATGTTGGTTTAAAAATTGTAGTAATTAATCAACAATTATAATTAGTATAAATGGCCCAAGTATAAAAAATACTAGATCCAATATTACATCTATTTTTAATTTTTGTAAAACTATTTTTAAGCACTATTATCCTTAAAATAATCATTTTGTTAGCTGAAAAACAACTCCTTAGAACAATTTTGAATTAGAGACATCAACATTTAAAAAACGATCCACTTAATAGTTTAAAATAAAATAGGGGGAGTAATATAGTTCTCGTTTAAAAAACAGAGGTTTGTACCACCACAAGATATGTTTTAAGTAATACCGAAAAATCTCAAGAATTTTAAAATGTGGCATTTAAGTATTTATATTTAAAAATTCCAAAGATCAGAATTTTGATTAATTTATTATTAAAATGAAACACTGTGGTGAACACTGCTTGATGAATATACTCTGTATAATATTTGGTGTTGGTTATTTATACAAACAATAATTATTCCGAGTGGAAAAAGAGCTTTCGAAATTGGAAATTAAATTTCCTACATATTCGTTACATATTATAATATGTTTCTATCTATGTACACGTCACTCAGGCATAGAGAAGCATAACAGAACCTATTTCAGGTCGTCTGAAATGAACACAATTTAATAATTAAGACGCGTAGGTACCTACTGAACTGGCGCATGGCACGGCTATGAGTAAACAGTAAGTTGAGTAAGTACTTATAAACAGATTACAAATTGTATACAATATACGGTGTAGTGTTATGGTTTAACATTTATTGCGTCGAAATCTAAATATTATTAGTGCTTACTCGATAATTTTCAAAAGTGAAATTTTATTCACTTTGCCCGGACACTAGGGTAAAGTGAAAACATATGGTGGGCAAAGTGGTAAACAATGAGATAAATAAAAAATTTGTGTTAATCCATTTAATAATTATACAATATAAATGCACACAAATTAATAAATTAACTCACAATATAAAATAATATATTTAATCATAAAAAAAACATAAAATATAAAATTCTTCTTAGTAAAATAAAAACAAAATAAAAAAGTACCTTTCATATTAAAATATAAACGAAATATGACATTTTAATATTTTCTTTATTAAATAAAAATAAAATATTTCCCAAAGTTAAAAAAAATAATTTTTAAATACTAATAGGTGGGTATAATACACATTTTCTATTTAGATAGTAACAGTAAAATATAGTGAATATTTCCCCTTTGCCCTATTCACTTTGCCCGGGTTAATTTTTTCTTAAATAAACATTTTTTTGGGATATGTGATTTAAAATATTGTGTTAAATGATTATATGAACTTACTATAATTATGAATATAATAAACTAAGTTTAAAACAGTTAATTAATAAATATTATTTAAAAAAGCTTAAATTCTATTACCTAATATTTTTTTAAAAAATTGAACTATTTTCGGATAAACGCTTTTATGGTGAGTGTAAACTAGTGAGTGATATCAAATCATTATCCCTGCATTGAATATTCGCAGTGCTGCCTACTTATATGCTCAATATTATTTAATCACTAATATTCAAAAAGTTATTAACATTATTCACTCCGCCCAGCTATCCGCTTTACCCTGGTCTCCTCCACACTATTACAATCTGTCATGTTCATACATCGTAAAAGTTAAAACGGCTAACGAAAATATTGTACCTATCTGATATTTTCAATTAGTACAAATCCGGGACGGTGTGTTATTATAATTTCAGTACCTACCTACCTATCTACTTTTATATCCGTAAAAGGTAAAACCCTTTAGGACTTTAAGCCGATTTGAGGTATTAAATTTTAACCGAAATCACTACATCGTGTACATTAATATACACCACTGCCTGTCAGTTAGGTGCCGGTAGATAATATGCAGGTATTCCAGAGCGCTATTTGAAGTGGTATTGTATATTACCATCAATGATTGAATTAATAATATATTATAATACAGTTAACACGGTTAGGTAGTCATGTGGTATAAAAAGAATAAACAACGGTTTTCTAATATTTTTTAAACCGTTTGATGTTTTAATAATATTATTATCAACTATACCTAATAAAAATGAAATTATTTCGGTAACCACTAAGAATTGGTGGAACGGTTTGGTCCGAATGATGTTTTTACGGTGGAGAGAAAAATTGGAAAAGTAGCCAGGAATATTGAAAGATTTGGGAAAACTTTATAATAATTCACTTATAAAAAATTAAAGCCATACGCGTATAAAATAAACTAAAAACATCGAAATATGCAATTAAGTTATTTTTAAACAAAAAGCAATATTTTTAAACACTAGGGAAATTTACACAATACATTTTTAATTGGCCAATTATAAACTTTGTAGGTACATCTGTGGCATTTTCAAAATGTTTAAAAAAAAATAAAGTGACTGTCGTTTTCTAGTTATTAGACACCGGAGGGCAAACATCAGCAAAAGTAGTTGTGACTTCCTGTTGTTTTCATATTATTATATGGTTATCTAATTAATACAATTAATCACTACTGCTTGTCATCCTAGCCGTATAACATATTTTTATTCAATTTTATCGTTTTGTATTTTTTGAACGACTAGTGACATACATTTCATAACCTATACATTTTAAATTTCGTATTCCTAAGCATAATATATTTCGAAGTATTTCGATATATTAAAATCGAATTCTGAACTCGTAGTTATATATTTATAATTTAGAAGATCAGATTAGAGTTGCACAGGACTACAAAAGTACTCCACACAATGTTTATCAGCTACTTTATATACTTCGCTCATCTATACTTGAAATACTATTGATGACTAATTATTATAATTACTCTTTCAAATTCAAGTTATATGTATCACAGTACTCTGAAAAATATTCTACTTAGGAATATGACATTCAAATTTTAAAATGTATAAGTTGTCATTCAATAAAGTGAAAAACTTCAACAAAACGATAAAAAAGATTGTGCTTTTGCAACAACATACAATAATTATGTGGTATTAATAATTTTAAAAGAATGATTAAATATTTTAAAATAATGAGTGGAACATAATAGCGGAATATTCAAATGGAAACATTTTTTTGTAATTTTTTTTAGCTTTGGCGACAGTTCATCTGTTGCAAAATATTTAAGATCCCTGCATGCACCTGCTAGTACGTTCGATCGATCCACTACGACATAATATAACATCAATGATATCGAAGGTCCCACATCAGTGGGAGGTAGTTTATATCGTTAAATAATATAAATCGACACAATACGAGTTTGTCTGTTCTGTGAATTGAACAAAAGAAATTATTTTATTATGTTGAGAGTGCAGTTGTTACTTATTATTACAAAATCGTTACCTACCTCATATAATATACAAGACTTTATATGAGTTATACTTTGGGTGGGGCAATAATGGAAAGGAGAGAGGGTTGGGTAAAAGCTCTCGACGGTGGATACAGTTATACCTATATGCTACGCTATACCTACGAGTTGAAAATATAATATCTGTGCAAACGATCGTTTCTGTTTTCGTTTTCGTTTTTTTTTTTTTTAAATCCCTCCTCTTTTATTTCTCTCGAGCACCGAAGATAATAATAATAATAAAAATAATAATAATAAACGGTTAGGTAGACAAAACTACGCGATATTATAATAATCCATCCGAAATCTTTTAAGTCGCCGGCTTTTAGTTAATAACAAAATGCTATATATATATATAAATATATAATTATAATGTACATTGTTATCAAGTGGGTTTCACCGTTTTCAGCAGAGGAGCCCATTTTAATACGAAATTGCGCACGTTTGTGAATTGCAATAATTGTCCGGAAAAGCCTGCAACGACAGTGGAAATAATTACAAACATTTATATACAACTTTTGTATCTGCGCCCGAGATAACTGCAATAACCATATACTTGACTCGGTTACCTAGCACGGTACCGCGTACCTACCTACCTCACCTTGTAACAATGTAATTATATTACTTGTTGCGATACCTACCAGAACATTTCGTTTTGACGTAAGTAGATATAATTTTATTGTTGATAACAAGTAATAGGTACATGGTAAATAACATGATATATTATTGTAATTCATAATAAGATGGAAAACACTTTAATATTGTAGAAAAGAAAAGAAAGCGTCAAAATTAGCTAGTATAAGGCAGAGACAGAGTGGCGTGTAATTTTCATAATAAGAATGCAACATTAAGAGTTGGAATGAGACAGAATCATGGATCATCATTTATAAATCAAGTTTAACAAGACACTCTATCGAATTGTGATTTAGATTCTTTAGAATTTTCAAAATAATCACGTTTTTAACAATTTAGTAAATCATAGTAAAAATGGGGGGGTACAAATTTGGAAAAATACATTTGTATCGCCACGCAACACTCTTGAGATGATATGAAAAAATAATTTGAATGAATTCATTATTAAATGATAAACGGGGCGAGAATTCTTGAAGATTCAACCTGTTAAAAAGCAGGTTTTTCAACGTGAACATTTAGTACATAATATTATATTAATCATCATAATTGAATTGGTAGCAACAACAAATAAAACATAATATTGTATAGTAGGTGCCTAGGTTGCTAATTTTTAGGCATTCGAAGACATTATTACAAAATATAACAAAGACTTGGAAACTTAAAAATTAAAAAAAAAATTACTTAGGTTTTAACTAATTAATATGTTAAATAAACTATTATTATTGTTAGACAAAGAGGCGACATAATATGACGTATATTTCATGAGACATATTTACATTTACGATCAAAATCAGACTGACATAATTGTATCATACCTATATAGTTTAATTGTTCAATTCATACTGTCGTGAATTTATTTGATTCTAAACCTTATTGAAATTAAACGGCATTACATCACCTAAAAATTATTTTAAAATGTAAATCGTCAACAAAAATAGGTTGCAGTGTTCATACAGTTAATACAATTTTATGTGCATCAGAAATTGGAGTGATTGACACTCGTTCGCTCGCTTGGTAACACGAATAAAAAAAAATATATACATCCGAAGTGAAAACCCACGACTGCTGCAGCTGTTCAACTAGTAATTGCGTCCATGAAACGAAATTAATTGCATTGGTATAAATGATTACATTTTGTCTACGTCGCACGCATCTTCGTAAACCCGATAGACTTCATCTGTGTATATTATTACTGTAACCACACAACTTCGAATAATAATAATAACAATAATTAATAGCAGAACCAACAATACTAAATATCGTCGCTTGGGAAGCAATATACCCCTCCAACTCATACTGTAAAGTCAAATTAAGGCGCTATCAACAATGCAGTTTTATCAAATATTTTGCACTGAATCGACTGGCATTTAGCTCAGGTTTAAGATAGACACAATAGTGTGGTTAAACAGAAACTGATTTTTTTTTTTTGCTCTCATGTAAAGTCGATAAAACTTTGGTTATACGTGCTGTTGCTTCTTAAGCGACGATATTCAATATTGTTCATATGTGTGTCAATTTGGCGGACAAACCACTGAAATTCAAGCGATAATCGTTTTTATCCACACAATAATGAAAATAATAATAATTATATAATACATTATATTATCGCAAAGGTACATAAAAGACACATTATATTATATAGGTCATACAAGATTTATGCGGAATTATTAAGCACACTCGCGATCACTCGGAGTGGCTGAAAACAAATCGGTCTGCATTTATCTTGAGACCGGCGAATGCTAGTCCTAAAAAAAGGACTTGGGCACTGTGACATAAATCTTTGTACCGCAGAGACGTAGCCCGTAGGGTATTAAAGTCAAAAAGCTCGAGCTTTTAAGCAAATGGCACATAATAAATTACGTAATACACT
Source organism: Nasonovia ribisnigri (assembly GCA_027563435.1). Taxonomy (NCBI): domain Eukaryota; kingdom Metazoa; phylum Arthropoda; class Insecta; order Hemiptera; family Aphididae; genus Nasonovia; species Nasonovia ribisnigri. The sequence goes on along the minus strand of JANEHU010004895.1, from coordinate 314,885 downwards.
CCATAAAATATGTATTAAGTTTCGTCATATAATTCCTTTAAATTGATAAAATTGATTAATAAGTTCAATGTTTTGTGGATGTCTTGATCGGTAGGATAGGTACCTAAATCAAAATGCGTAACGTACACAAAACGAATTGTCGGATAAAAAATATTACCTAATAAATAAATGATAATCAATTTATGAATGTAGGTAGTATCCATTAGTATCCATTAGGTCGGAACTCTCTTTTCTTTTTCTTTTCTTTTTGACTCCACCGTCGTCGAGATCTTTTTTATATTGTTATTATTATTGCTATTTTATTCGACTTCTACTGCTATGGAGTTTGAATGTCAATCAAATGCAGCAGCAGAACGCAAGTGCAATTTAACTGCAGAAATGTTTATTATTTATTAACATCCTCTGCAAGTTTCATCGTTTTTATTTGATTTTTAAGTTGTTATTAAAACTGCATTAATATTCTTTTATACCTGTATTCAAAATCATAACAAATAATAATATTACTGTCTATTGAGAATGAACGGGAGTCGAGTAAATATTTTAATTTACGTGTTCAGTTTGAATCACGAAAAATTATTAATTGTATTAATTGTATGGTATAGGTACCTATGATTAACATTCGTCTCACATGAAACGTGACAAGGGTTAAAATATTTCGTAGTTACAAATAAAAATGTAACTATTCAATTAATTAACACTTACTTAAATGAAGTTGGAAAAAAATAAAAAATCGAAAATTGGAACTATAGCCTTAAATATGAGAGATTTTTTTTTAAGTAATTTCATAGTATTAAATACGGAATGATTTTTTAAGCATGCCGACGCTATTTTTATGCTTAAATTATAAATACATTCAAATTTTGACTTTCAGAATTTTTAAACACACTTGAAGACAATATTTTCGAATACTTGACATTTTTTGTACCAGTTAGGATGACCCTGTACTAAAACAAACTTCAGTTTTAGATGTAGGAACTCCCCTTTTTTATTTTTTATTATTTTATAAGTATTTTTTTGATGAGAATTTTGTTGTATCTAAAAAAAACGAGTATAGTTTTTTAGTAATATAAACTTATGTTAGACAATATATGTTTATGGTAATGGGCTAAGTAGATATGGGGACTTAAATTATTTGAAAATTTTAGGAACTACTATTGATCTATCAACTATATCTTTATATATGATATAATTTGTAAAAATGAGGCAAGTATAATAAATACAACATCAAATAATATTATATATAATTGGTTATATTTTTGAAAAACCATTTTTAAGTTCAAGTTTTTTTAATCATCTTTATTTCTTAGTCTAAACATTATAATAACTCAGAAATAATTTATTCGTTAAAATTTAGATTAAGGTATATCAACATAATGTCGAAGAGAAAATAAATAATTTGGAGTAAAAAGGGAGGATTTCATTTGGACAATACAAATTTGTATCACCACAAGACACTCCTTAAGTAATCTAGGTAAAATATCAAAAATTTTAAAATATAGACTTTAGGCATACTTCAATATCTTAAAAATTAAAAATTAAATAAATGTGCTATCAAAGGAAAAAATGAAGCTGTGTAATATCACCCGGTTTATTGCAATAAGTACTGTTTTCACCTAAATAGTCGAATTCGTGAAATTGTGACACAATGTTATGGCGTAGTCACATATAGTTAAAATTGCTTTTCACAAAATATTTATTGTGAAGTTAGTTTTCGAAACGAAGACAGAACACATGAATGAATTTGTTATGTACAATAATAATACACCGTATTTAATAATAAAACAGATGACCAAATCGGTTTTGCGCACGTCATATTTTAGAGCTTGTTTTTCGAAATTTTTCCGAAACGGTAGGTACTTACACCCAACTGCCGAAGTTACGTCTCTACATTAAAACGTATCAATATGATTGTGTGTAATATTATTATACTATATTTTTATGATTCTGATAAAATATAATATTCAGTGCTTAAATCAAGGTGCGTATCCACGGGAGTGCTAAGGAGCTTTCCTCCTCATTTGGAAATGTTATACATGTTATGTAGGTAGGTTTATATAATTTATATAGTTCATACGCCTTATAGGTATTCCATAAATTAAAAATATTGACTGCAAATGTATTACTATAATATTGTTATTAAACGTTATCTGTAATGTACATTTGTATCTTTTCTAACAAAATTTAATCTCCTACCCCTTTTTCTGGTTTCTAGACCCTTATAGATCGCGAATCTTGATGTTTAGGTTAGGTATCTACAATCAGTTTATCGAATTTTTCGTTTCCTGTTATACTCTAGAACCGTCACCATATAATTTATATAAGCTCACGGCTAATCGAGTGATTTTCACTCGGCCACGTAAAAACGTTTTTGCGGTAAAAAGTATGCGGGGGGCAGTTGACGTCAGACTACGGAACGCCACTATCGGGTCGCTGAGTCTGTTTATTCTAGCTATTCACAACCACCTTCTCACCACCACCCACCAAAACTCACTCACTAAGTCGTGAGAAATGCGACAAACGTAGTGGAAAAAAATATTTGTCCGTTGCACTCCACTCCGACAACCAGCCCGGATCGGCGGACCGTCCACGATAAGATGACTTTATAGTAATCGAGGCAGCAGTGTACAGCACCGTGCATATAATATATAGGGGCTGTAAGGCGTTTAGGTTTAAGTTCAAAACATAGATTAGATAAACGTCTTACATACGTGGCGTAAAAGTGGGGGACGAAGTCAGAATAAATCCCCCCAGGACAAAAAATAAAATAAAATAATTACTGAGTTTTAAAAAGGCTAGAACGAAAAATAAATTCGAACTCTAAATACTTCTTGCCGACACATTATATAAGTTAAAAATTAACTAAACTAATTACTTTTAATTAAAACTAAATATTAAAACATTTTAAAATTATTTGTAAAAATCACGAATATTGTTCAAGTCTACTACTGTCTGTGTATACCTAAACTGTTTTAATCGTCTGCCATTCTTTTGTATTCAAAAATCTTTCTTCTAAGTTTGGACTCTCAGCAGAGCGAAGACTGTATTGATTTTACATTGATGTGTTTTTTTTTTTTAATTTCAATACAATGTTCTTTGTAAGTTGTAAACACAGGAATTAAAAAAAAAGTATTGAGCTTAAATTCACAATATTTTTTTATTTCTACTGTTGGCAAAATTCGTCTTAATCACAAACATTTGTGAGAAAAGTCGTACCTACGCGCTAAGAGTGTACAATACTACAATAATAATAATAAACAGCTGTTTACCGTCGAAGAAAGCTATGACTACTTATGTAGTCATAGGGACCCAGAGAGGGTCAAGATAGTGCATTAATTGCCCGCATGGATTTTCGAAAAAGTATTTGAAATTGAACATCTAGTATGATTAATATTACAGTAATATAACAAATTAAAGTGCGTTTTACGAAAAAAAGGTCATTATTTTATAAAAACCCCGATGAGTTGTATTAAAATATTACAATTTATGTATTAATGTATTATTATGTATAAACAAACTGCCCCCCCCCCCACGAAAAAAAAACAAATTCCCGCATGCGTTCATGCTTATAGCGTGTGCGGACGATGGAATAAGCTTAAACATACATTTCTCGATGATATAATTATAATATTATACAGGTATAGACAACGCGCAAAATAAGTTTCTGGGCGTCGTCGTATTATAGTCTGCTGCAGATATGGTGTCGCGGGTGGTGAAATTGACGTCAGTGTTGTAAATTAAATAACATAACAGAGAAGCCGCGACGAAGGCAATGGTGCACCTAAACGTACCCATATTATATTATAAATAATTCCTCTGTAAATTGAGTCCTATTCATCTCGGATCTCGGTCGCGCGTTATTTCATATTGTTCGCGCGAGCAAAGGCCGTTCCATTCGAGAATAATAATAATAATAATAATAATATCTCACCCTCTCTGCTTCTCTCAAACCCCCTCGATGGTGGTACGTTATAATAATAATAATAAAATGTCGGTTCCTGTTTCACGTTTTTCTAAGATTTTAGAAGAACGTTTTTCAAGAAAGATTTTACCGCGATGTGAAAATTATAATTACTTCAAATTTCTCCAAAACAGTAAATTCCGAGTTTGTACTTTGTACTCACAAGTTTGCGACAAGTGATTCAATAATAGTGGCTGTACACCATCAGACGCACAAGGGGGAGAAACCGTATCCGTGTGCGAAGTTTGCTACCAGAGGTTCGCCAGTAGCAACAATTTGACGGTACATCGGCGGACGCACACTGGTCGAATAATCTTAAGTATATTTTTATAATTGAAGAACGAGAAAATTTTAAGGAATAAGGTGCGGAACGAAATTTTTTTTATAACGAAATAGCTAAAAACTGGCAATAAAGTGATGGAACAAATACCGTCTAATGCATACCGTGGCCAAAAAGCTCAATAACTGTGCTGTAGACCCGCGTGCTATATCTTACACGGTTCGAGTTTGGAACGATAATATTATGATTACGATGCATTATAAAACAAGGATTGAATTGTAGAAATCGTCGGAAAACATTTTCCACGTCGGCCCCGAAGGCGAAATTATACACGGTTTGCTAGTATACCTAGGTATGCATTAAAATAATATAAATAATCAACATAATTTTATGCACGACGAGACGGCGTGATCATAATCATTTCCGCAAAACACACGCGCGCAATAATAATCCCTCGTACCGGAAGCCCGGTTCCGCCCCGACGACGAGACACGTAAACTTTACCACCCCCTCCGCCGTTGTTTGCGCCCCACCATATTATAAAGGAAATCGGAAGTCGGTGGCCCGTAAATAAATCACGATCGTATGATGTGAATGTGTCGGAGTGTGCCAGTGATGGTAATTAGATCGCTAGCGGTAAATATATTTTTCGAAACATTTGATTCTGCAGATTGCGTATTTCTGCGAGGATCAATATTATATTTTCTAATTGGTATCAAAAAGTTCGATATAGGACTGGCACATTCCAAGGGGGTGATAGGAAAAAACTCAACTTTTAGGTATAGTTAAATCAATTTTAGTCCAAAACGATCATCGAAATTATACGGTTTTGTAGATCTAAATATCACACAAAGTGCGAATTAACATTAAGTTAAAATTTTCAAAGTATTTTGATTTGTTTTTTACTGTGTACGGACAATAATTTTAGTTTCCAATATTTTTAGTATTCTTTTCCACGAATGACAATACAATTTTATTCGTTGGTTAAAAAAATTTGAAAACTCAGTACAAGGCTCCAAATACTATGTTACAATAGTAGTTGAAAAATATTAAAAATAAAAAGTCACAATTTATTTTTATAAGCTGTTCAGTACGATTTTTGACAAAAATATTTTGTAATTAAAAATGTATGAAATGTTGAACTTTTATAGCTAAAGATTGAAAATTTAAAACAAGGTTCCACGTAAGTAGGTTATTCTGTAACCAAAAAATCTTAAAAATATAAACACGTATCATTGAATTTAAATTTAATACTATCCGTTACAAAATGACACACTGTAACCTATCACTGTACAGTGGAGTGGCATCCACTTACCCGCTTTTTTTTTTAAATTAATTTTATTAAATATTATTTCCCATCATTCGCCATATGCTTCCAGATTATATTATGGTAAAGTGGAAAATGTTTATCCACTATTCCGTCCATCTAAACTTTAATACTTATTACTCATAAAATACTATTCCTGAATTTGATTTATACGTACCTGTCGAAATCTTTATAAAAATAATAATATTCCGATTTCAAAGATTAAATTAAAACTGTATGTTCTCAAAAATATCTTCAAAAACATTGATATACTTTTTGAAATATAATGAGACAATGAGTGTTTCATAATTAAAGAGAAAAAGAATCAACTGGTATATAACATATATGAACTTAACTCATTACAAATCCAGCAAAAAAGCCCCTATAGGTATTGCCTTAAACTATTTTGAGCTTTGAAAAATATAAAATTATTATATCGAGCAATGCTTTAATGATATAGACTGTGTATACTGTGAGTGTGACAATGTGCCATTTTGTTAGACGATGGTGAAAAGTTTGATATAAAATAAAATACCAACAAAGTTTTTCGAAAATTATCTTTTGATATAAAGCCGAAAAAAAGGAAAAATATACGAAGACTTTAGTATAATAATAATATTATATTATTATACTTTGTGGTTTTGTGAATTAAAACTATAGTACTTATCGATTCGGTGAGTGCAGCTTTACGCGTCATTTGTCGACTTGAATTGATATTATTTTTTTAAAAAAATAAGCTTTATTGTTTACTCGATAAAAGATGATCATTATAATAACATAATACCGGACAAAACAATTAAGCAGATGATGTTGGATGGTTGGGTTGGTGGGCGGCGGAGGGAGGGATAAACAAAACCGTTTCGATGCGATGTGCCCATTATACGCAGCGAGAATCGTTAATTCAATCGTGTTTCGAACAATCGAAAATTACAATAATAGTTATCAGAAAATCGTGAGTACCGCCGAATAGACACTGTAATATCTCGAAGGAGAGATTACATTAAGCGATTATACCGGACGGCGAGAGGAAATAAATAAATAATAATAACCGCGAACCCAACACAACACGGACGACGACGGTAAAATCATAATAATAATAATAATTTTATTTTTATCATTATTATTAGACAGCTGTATTACGTGAAAATCATTAGCATATTTTCAAGAGGAGTGGCGGCCAAAACGCGGACGTGGTCGTCAAAAACGGTTTGTATAATTTTTTTGTTGTTCGCGTTTTTTCACTGTCGCGTTTTTTAATTCGATTAGTGTCGGCCGACCGCTCACCTAAGCGCTTTCGGCACCGAGCCCGCGTATACTGTACACGGCGTTATTAGGTATGAGCACAGTGGCAAACGCAGTTGAAAAATAAAAAAAAAAGCAAAAACAATACCCACCTACCGCCATACAGGGTGATTCTATTGGAGGTAAACAATCGCAGCGAACCGTAAAGTCTCAATCGTGTGAGGTTAGACAAGACACAGTTTTTTAGTTTTTGGGTGCATAACTCTGAGGAACGTTAACCACCATTCGTATTTTATAGGCAGTAGGTTTTTAAAACGGAGTGTGGCGGATGCTCTCATAGACAAAACACGCGTACAATAATCTATAAAACAGTGGTTCTCAAATTGTGGTAAGCGTACCACTGGTGCGCAGTGTGGTGGTAGTACGGAAAATTAATAGATTAATGCTTGTACTGATGGTTGTAACGGAGATCTAACATTATATTTTTATGACTCGTGTAAATTAGGTAGGTACTGAATACACTGTAAAATGTTCCTAAATCGTTATTACTGTTAAAAGTGTATGGAAAACTGCAGTTTTATAGTTCTATTTTTAATCATAAGTGTTACACCTTGATCAACAATACACGGGAGGGATGCACGGAAAAAATAGTTTCACAATCTCTAAGGTTCTATAAGGCCATAATAAGTACAATGATATTGTATAATAAATTAAACGTGAATCCTTATACGGAGTCTTCCAAAAATGGGAATGGTATGGACTACCTATGATGGATCACAGGGTTACCATTTACCAATTTTAGAAGACTCTGTTGGTATATTCTAAACAATGTTGTGGAGCGCAATGACATAATATTAATTATTAAAATAATTTATAATATTTTATATGATTTAATTTTTTCTGCATATAATGTATATTAATATTATTACTCAAGTAATTTTCGTGTTGATTTGAGATCTAAGAGAATAATACGATACGGTTAGTAAAAATATTGATCATGATTTGAACTCAATACAAAACTACACCAAAAAAACTTTTATTTTCTACTATTTTTTGGTTGGCCTTTTTTAAGTCTTAAATTTTTTAAATACATTTTTATCGCTTTTATTATATTCCCAAGCAATATATTTTTCGACAATTTTAATGTATAAAAAAAATCGAATCTTGAACAAATAGTAAATTAGTTATAAGTTTTTAAAGTAAATATTATGAGCCGGTTTGTAGACCAACATTTTGCGGAGTTTCCTCCGCCCCATGACTCCCTACTTCGCCCTAGCTTAGATAGCATTATATACTTATAGCTATATAAACTTATTACTTTGATTTTGTTCCACACAAACGAATCGCCACAATAGGACGAAATATGTTTGCTGGTTTTTCTGAAAATTCTTTAGGGCAGTGAATCGCACTTCGCAATAACCAGAAGTTTAAACAATATAATAGACGCTTTGAAAACTAAAACGAGCGTTTAACGTTTTACAAACAAACAAAAGATTAAGTAAATAATTGTTTTTCGTTTTTATTTGTTATTCCCTTTTTTTAACAATATAATTCCTTTGGAACATTGCGTGATTATATTATATATTATATATATATAGGTACATTATATACATTGTTAACAATACAATTTAAATGGCGATGGTTATATATATATATATATATATATATATTATAATATGGACCTACGTTTTAAGCTCTCCATAAATGTTTCTCGTCTGCCTTTCAGTATTATATTCGCATATTATTGTATTATATATGTTATATATATAGTGCCATCTCTCTTTATGCGTTATGCTTTTTATTTCATTTCGTAAACTTTATTCATCGCGATTTTCAAAATGTAGGTACTAAATTGTGCGAAATAATGGTATTAACCGGGTATATTCGAACTTGATTCAATAAAAAATTTGTATAATTATCTGTTATTTATCTAGATAAAATATTTTTATCTTTTATCTTTTTCTTAGATGAATATATTATGTTTTATTATTATTAGTAGGATTGGAATATTGAACAACGCTGATACAGAACTGCAGTTACCGACCGATAACAAAACATTCGTATGATCGATTTGATCGCTCCACTGTGTAGTAGTCTTGTAGAGGTTGTTCACAATATTTATATTTGATTTATTTATGAACACAGTTCGACACTATTATAATTTATAATAATATAATATTTTGATACATGAACAAAATATTATAATCATGTGTTTGTAGAGTAAGGCTTGAATACGTGTTACATGATACATCGCCTACACAGCGTATAATTTGCATCAATTCCTATTTTTGCAGACTGAGATACTCCAAATAGTACTTTACTTCCGAATATAAAATTAAGAAAGCACGTTGTGACATAAAAAAATTAAAACTTAAACACCAATAAAAACCAATAAAAAAATAGTAAAAAAATATTGTTTTAAAATTATATCAAATTATACTTATAAAAAAAATATTATTTTAAAACAACTAAAACTTTTCGAAATAACGAGTGTTAGAGTACGGTGGACACTTAAATGGATCACTCTGTATAAAAATAAATTAATAAAAATTTACCTACATTTGAAAATATTGAGATAATAATGAAACGACCGTGACGCTGATAATAGTAGGTAGGTACACATTCGTATGATCGATTTGATCGGTCTGCTGTGTTCTAATGGTTGTGCACAATATTTATATTTTATTTATTTATGAACACCATTTGAGACTATTATAATTATAATATAACACTTTGATACACAAACAAAATATTATAATCGCGTGTTCGTGGAGTAAGGCTCGAAAAACGTGTATTACTGATACACTGCCTACACGTCGTACAATTCGTATTTAGATCACATCCGTTGATACCAAAAGAAAATTTTTTTTCAACTTCAGATATTTATCTTTGACACGAGAATCCAGATTATGCTGTCCGATTCCGTGCACACAAGCTACATGATACTATTATACAATAATAATATGCTCTACAACCATATAGGTACAGAAGAATCGGTAGATAATCGCATTTACACATTTGTGCATTTACGGCGATTGTCACGTGTTGTAAAAGTACGGAAATCCTTACACCATCGCAATAAAAATATATATATGTACCTACCTATATTAACAATAATATTTATAGCATACAATATATTATAGGTAATCACTTCGGCTGGGGATGTAATACACTAAAAGCTATTCAAAATAATGCACCTTAAATTATTATATTTTTTTCATTATCATCTAACATAAACTATTATAGTTCGACAATTACCTTTAATATTATTTATACAAAGTTGAAAATTAGATAACAATAATATAATGTCACACTATTCGCCAAAAATTAGTTAGTTAAATTGTGCATTTTATTGCATTTATTTTGTTTTTATATTAAACAAGTATTTAGAATCAAAAAAAAGTTTTTACTAAACTTGAAAATTTTTGTAGGACCACGATTTCTAGTCTTCTACTCGGAGTTTTGACTTTTGAATTATTTTCATTTCATTTTCTGTCTTACGAATCCGTTTGAGTAACTAAAGTTACTTTTTTCATTAAAAATTCTAAAATTAAAATTAAAAAAATAAAATTTTCATGTAAAATAGTAAAATAAATTTTATAGAACCGTTAAAATGTTCTAAAGAATGACCTTCCAATTGAAAATAGGAACTTTATTATTGTTGAAAAATGCAAAGTAAAAACTTCTTATTCTGATTCAAAAACCTGAAACGCGTGTATACTAACTTTGAAAAACAATGCAAATTGCATCGAAATCCCGGCCCCCCGTAATGATTACGTAATCAGTAAGCAGATATACGGTACTTAGTACGTGACGCCGGAATGAAATCGGTCAAAATATAAGGTAGTTAACTGGAGTTGACCGGATTTAAGGCACGAGAAATACTCAATTTACTTTTTTTTGAAAATGGTTTCTTTTTTCGAATCTGTGCCCAAAGTCTTTCGTTAAATAATGCAAAGCAATACCATTTACTTTGAGTGTAAATAGTGTGACTCGACGCATTGTTTATATTTTCTGAAATTTACTTAATCCATTTTGATTACAACTTAACCTGCTTTTAAGACCACTATTTTTTTGTTTCAATCTAAAAATAAATAAACGAGACGAACTTTTAAAATGTATATTTTATTTAAGACTTAGGTACAATGAGAGTGGCTCATAACAAATGAAAAACAAAAAAATAAACAAAATTCAACGCAACAGTACAAATAAAATAGTTTTTCTTTAATCAAAGAGATGAAAAAAGTATTCGTGTTTTAGAATATGACATTTCATAGTACAATATGGCTCGGCGTGGCGCAGTGGTTGAAACCAATTAAGATACGTGGTTGAAAGTAAGCAGCGGCCACTGCCACTAGTTCTCGGATGGGTGACCACCCGGGTTCGTAGTGTGCAAAAACCTTGCCATGCATACACGTGTTCCTAACCGTACCAAAAGTTCCAAGTGTTCCAACAGTACTGTATCAACCCTACCAACTTTAAAGGCTAATTACCACAGTCGTCGAAGATTTAAACTAACAATAATAAAAAATGTCACTGTAAACGTAACACCAATAACTAAACTAAACAAAAGGTCGTTAAATATTATAACAAAATGTTTTATGATTTTTTTTTTTCATTCTATTTTGTTCACGCAATTATCATGAATTTATACATTTTAAAAACAATTCGATATCAAAAACGAATACAAAAATATAAGTACGTGAATAAGAAGCAACCGACGACGATCCTTGAACTGAGTCAGACAACAATAAGTATGTAGAACACAATATGTAATCGATAAAAATATTATACTTGAAAGGAATTAAATTCCACAAGTACATGTAGCATGGGTAGTTATTATATCTGACAGTGAAAACATAATAATCACTTCTTCGTATGTCAAAAACAAGAACTACTTGTGTTTATATAATCGCAATACCAATTCAAATGTCAAAATACTTAACGTGGGTACACATTATGTAATATAATTATGATACCGTTAAGAGGGTACTCGAGTAGGTATACACTGCCGCCATCAGCTAATACAGCGAAATTCCATTAAAAATGTATATTGGGTCGTCTAGGTTTAGTATTATCAGAGTTTAATTACTTACTAAAAAATGTTAAAAGCAAAATATTTTCCAAGTCAAGGTGACGCCCTGATTGTTTTTAAAAAAAGTCTTTAATATAAATAGTTACCACTTTTCGTGTGCCTTAAAATGTCCCTATTATAAATAAATACATTTTCTTTATTCTATTGATTTCGTGATAAATGTTTTAGATAAACCATACTTGAGTGTTGAACCACTGTACTACAGACGATACGCGACAACAAAAATATATAAATAATCATGCATGTGACTCTTAAACGATGCGTATCACATACATTTCGCAATCACACAACAATCACGGTAATGTCATGGGACCAACAATAAAATAAATTTAGTATTGGTATTTAAAGTATAAATACGTATTTTAATGTCAAAACTTTCATTAAAATCGCACGAACCAATGCGAGTTTCCACTTGATTGTTCGATCGAAACGCACAAAAAAAATACGAGTTTGCCAGTTTGTGCGTGTACACAATATATAGTCAAACATCATGTAATATTATTATTAAAATAATATAATTGTGATGTTATGTAGGTACTATAAGCAGGCAGTGCGTTGGCCTACAATACCCTATATCGACGTGATATTGAACTTTTCAAATAAACGTCGACAAACATCGAGTCCACTTCAGTTATATCGATGGAATTATAATCAACGCATTATTGTTGCGTCCTTGTATTAGCTGTTCCTCGTCAACTCGCGTGATTTTGCGATCACAATATTATTGAGTTTAGGCATTTGATAACTTTCAAAATATCATATTCATAGGCTATAACATTATTACGTTAGTAATATTATATACAAATAACAATATCCCTCTCATAATATCACGTAAGTACGTCGTATGAAATTGTTATAAAAAAAAAGAAGATTCTGCCAAGGTAACACTGTATTTTTTAATTTTCTATAGTCTGAAACAGATTTAATTTCCAAAAATATTTAACGAATAAATACTGAATAGTGAAAAAATGATTTTTACTTAAGTTTAGACGCGAGGAGTGTATAGTGTGACAAGTGTTATATAGGTACCTTTTAAATTTGTGTCACGTCACACTACGGAGCTACAACCTGTGTAAAAAAATAACTACTTAAGATATTAATTAAGTATTAAACTTAAATCTTAAATAATAGACAGTTGTAATCATTATATTATACTGGTCAGTAATTTCTTATAAAAACCCAGCGAAATATAAGAATCTCCTAAAGCTTTTCTTATATTTTCATTCGCGATTCATTAAAGAGGTTAGGTAGTTTTTTTACTCGCTTGGTACATTATATTTGATAGGTAGCAATTATACACTAGTATAAGTCCTCATTAAAAACTAGAAGAGCTGGAATAGTTAAGAGAGCTTTTTGTCGTTTGATACTAATAATCTTGGAGTTTTGAATGTAAATAGTAAATATAGGTACCTACATGTTGCAAAATTTGAGTTATTTTTTTATAAGGGATGAATAAAATAATTGACGCACCGGTAATTAATAATTTTTTACCTTTGTTGAAAGATTCGATCCACTGATTTAGTAGATTTATTTAAGTTATAAGTTTTAAAAAAAACTGCTAAAAAAATGTGTATTTTTGTGTCGTTTTATGCCTGAAAAAAAAAATTTAAACGTTTAAATTGAACCATTTTTAGGTTTTATGGAAATCATTTTTTTATATTTTAACTAAGATAAAAATGAGGTCTAATATTACATATGAATTTCTTATAATGTAATATACCATATATATTTATTGCATATTTTTACTTATATTCTAAAAAAAAAAAACACCAAAATAAACTTGAGAAATGCGTGGATGAATACAAATTGGATTCCTAAAACGAAGTAGGTCTAATCCAATTAGTTAAAACTAAAGTAGAAAATAATTTATTAATCGAAAATATTTACTCAGTATTCGTGCGAATTGAAATTATAATACAAGCGTTTTATATTCTATTGATCGAAAACAGCCACTCGAATTTCCGTTGTCGGTCCGCATAGTTTTTTCCTTCATATTTTTAAACGCGAATTCCGTTACGATGAAAAAAATTACTCGTCCGAATGGAAATATCAGAATTTACGATAACGATTTATCTCCAGGCGAAACCGCTCGACCGGCAGATTTATTGCGTCACCAATATCGGCACTGCGTCCGTTTTATCAAGCCAAATTAATCGACATCGCACGGCGTCGAAAAAAAAAAATGTTTTAGCCAACGACAGCAGCTTTGTCCCAAACCATCGTCTTATTATTTATCGCACTCGTGAGTAGGTACCTACAAACGTCGAGTTTGTCAAAAACAAAAAACGAAATCGCAGCTTTATAGTTCAGTTTAACGAAGCTAAGTTTTACACGTATAGTCTACGTCAAAAACATTGACTGAATTTAAAAATAATATTTTACACTCTGCACAACTTAAACAAAAAATGTATTTGTTTACTGCTCTCAAGATTGTTTGTAAAAACATAATGAGTACAAAAAATGCAATTTTGGTATCAGCCTGCAATGGCCCAGTTTCAAGTCGTAGTCTCAATAAAAAAAACTAATAACAATTATAACAAATATAATTTTTTCATAAAATATATTATTAGGTTATTCATAAAAATTCGAAATGTGTATTTTAAATTAATTACCCGTTGCCCGAGATGGTTGAAGACCGAGCTTCATATTATTATTGTTGTTGTTCGTACTGCAATGATTTAAAAATATAAAAGCTCAATTTTTATACTTTATTTTAATCTACTTTTAATTTCAGGGAAGATATTATTATGTGGTTCCACCGTTGTCAGCCGTTAGCACAATAAAAACAAAAAATCTATTCTAACTTACCTAGTTTAACATTTCAGTTATAGATATGAGCTTAAAATCGAATTTTAATAAAATTTTATTGGTAAATAGGTACCTACCTATTATTATTATTATTATTATGACTAAAGTAGCTGAACCAATCACCGATCTCTGTCAATATTTTACCATCGTTATAACGACTTCGTGACCAAATAATTATTACATTGACATAATAATATATATCACTATGTTTGCCACTATTTTGCTGAAACGCATCGTTATAATATACTGTGAAACACCCGTCGTGCAAACCACAGTTATTATTATTATTATTATTATTATTATTATTATTAATTCGACCTGCAGGGAAACTATAAATCCTGTACGTCTCCATGCACACATCGGTGTGCGGTCAATCCTGGTCGTAAAATATATCGCGACGTCCCGACCACCCGCCTACCCAATCGCACCCATCCGCGCACATAGGCGTCGTTATAGGTACGATATATTATATTGTATTATATATCCGTGTCCGTTTCCGACGAAATCGATCCGAATAACGCGATAAATAACGTTTCACGTGGTGTTTCCGCGGCCACCGGTCATCGGCGTGGGTTGGTATATGTTATGCGGTATACCTACCACCTCCCGAAATGCGTATATAACGTGATCAAATATCGGAGATAAAAAAAAAATGTATCTATAAATATTAGGTGACCAGCTAAAATACCTATCTGCCTATATACTACGAGTTATAATAATACGTTAAAAGTAAGTTTATTTTAACTTTTTTAAAAATAATAGTAATAGTGGTAAGACGCATGCTCATAAAAAAATATCTTACAATTACAGGCAATTAGGTACAATTTATTTTCAAAAAACTTGAAAATATTCTTGTGATAATGATATAAAATCACAAAAGTAAATATTATTAGGTGCTGTTATAATAAAATATGTATTGCCTTAGTTCAACAATATTAATTATAAATTATAAATGGATATTATTTCAAACTGTATATTTATATATTTAAAACAAAATAACAAAACAGATACCTAGTAAGTGTGCTTCTGTATAACTCTTGACTTAACCGAGTTCAATACAAATCAGACAGGGCCGGCAATTGAATCATGGACGACATTTTTTTTACGCATTTCAATATGGACGCTGCTCGGTAAACAAATTTCAGGAACCATTGCTTTGTAAACGATGTCGATGCATTACGGCCGTATTTGAAGCAGGATGCAGTTACGTACACAATGCATCGTCCATATTATAATGTATATTATACGTATCGTCTATGTAAGTATGCATATTATAGTGCATTGTATATGCATGCAGTTATGATGCAGTTACTGCATTTACGATGTATGTACGCAGCAAACACACCGCGGCGGCGATGGTGTAATATAATACATCATTGTTGTTGTGATGTCTACGCTTTGTATGACTTAGCCATATATAGAGGTGGGTGTTGGTATTTTCTTTAGTTTTTTTACATTTTATTTTTTTTTACCGTGAACTGCACGTGGCCGTTTATGCTAATGACGAGTAGATGCTGAGTGCTCGTGTACCATGGTATTATATTATAGAATTATTAGAGCGAGGTCTTTCGTGTGCAGTAAAAATCATCTACAAACATGCACTTTTGTAACAAATAACTTTCATAATACAAAGCCGAAATTAAACGGATTTGCTAACACAACGTGCCACATTAAAAAGAATGTTGTGTTTTAAAGTTTAAATTAGGTAGTATATCATAATATAATATTAACTTCATCCTGCTCTATAATATGTCTTTGTCTTAGATGTGTTTTCGAAACTTGTCACGATAATATTCCATAATACTATGGAATGTATCGTATCATCAAGAAGACTATAATTGCTAACAATAACAACAGTGATGTAAGAATTTAAAATCAAAAGTGATAAAAGAGTATAAAGCAAATAAAATTTGGTCAACTTAGTTACCAGTTATGTATAAATATTTTTAATATTTTTCAATGACCAAAATATAACAGTCACCCTGATTTTATCAATTGCAATTGCTGATAACATTAATTGATTAGAAAATATATTTATAACTACATACTGAGTTTCCGAACTTTCGTTTTTTATCAAAACATTTTTGATTATAAAACGATTTTTTAACTTGCGTTTAATGTTCTAACCTCGATAGGTAGCGGTAATAGTATTAAGGTATTTACAATATAAGTCGTTACATGTATGTATAGAAGCGCACACAAAGTCCTTGGCGATAGTGTATTACATAATAATATTATAATGATATGCTCATCCTATATGACGCGTGTGCGATGGCGGAGGACGAGAGGTAAAAATAAATGACAATCGCAGCAAACCTATGAAAATTATTTTTAGGTAGGTATTGGACAGTTGTTAAAATACGGTATTTTATTCTTAATTTGTATCATACGGTTTGGGTACCTTTATGTTATAAAACCATTCAGGCATGTAGTAGCGGTATCTTAAATTATTAACAATTGTTTAACGGAGTTTATAAAATTATCTGAATATTTTTTCAACGGGAATACAACAGTATGTTGCGATAACAAATGATAACTAAAAATAATAATAATAGTATTCATATCAATATATAAACTAAATTCGTCACTCTTCGTGAAAATATTCCTAGATTAAAATATCCCAGTTTTTGAAAAGAAACATTTTAGTTGTCTAAAAAAATCAGTATGCAATATAAAAATGTTAAAGAATTATTTAAAAAAAAATATTAGGTATAATGCATATTGTTCAGAAGTAAAATTGATCACTTCTTATTATTACGTTATTTATTCAAAATCGATATTGAATATTCTAAGATTTGTTGCACACAATATGAGGTTTATGTTAATGATATCTTATTATAAAACATCTCATAAGAGTTAACACATATGAGGTTAATTAAAAAAATTTATTTTTTATTACATGAGAGTTTTTACGGATTTATGACTACCATTTAGGCATACATTTATACTTCACATAGGAGGTTTTGAGGATAATTTTTTAATTAATAAAAATGTTTCTGTTATAACAAAAAAATATAAATATTTATTACCAGATAGCGTATTATTTTATGAATTCATAAAAATCTAATTTTTCGATTTTTTTAACATAGGAAGTTTTTCACGCCTGGTGACGTTAAATATAATTTTTTTATACGTACCACCTGTTTAAAATATTTGGTGACTGTATAGGGTATCTTGTATAGTAATTAGCACCTAACCTAGCTTTTCCATCACGAAATCAAATGTATAATATGATAACACAAATATTGATGATAATATAAAAGTATCAGTGTAATTAAATAATTTAGAGAAAATATTATACCTACTATTCATGGTCAAATATTATTTATACGAAATACAAAATTAATTTATGCCAATAACTGTAACAGTCACAATAATAAATTACCGATACAAGTTACCCTACCATATTATAAAGTGTTTGGAAATTTCATGAAATTTACAATTGTGAAATATATCACTATTATAATAAATTTTGTATTTTTTAAAACGAGTTTTATATTTACATATATAACTGTCATAAATTACCTTCATAATCGTATAATATATTTACTAAACTTAACCTTTTGTTCAAATTTATTTTTCTCTCTAATACCTAACTGCTGAGATATAATTATAATTTAAGCATTGGAAGTAAAAATAAAAAATTTTAAAAAAATATACCGAACTTTTGGTATTATATACATTTAAAATAGTATTCAAAGTCTATTTATACTGGCAATACAACATGTAAACATATATGTATACTATAGTAATATGTCAACCAAAGCACTCATATTCTATTAATATCGATGATTATACCTAGTACTCTTGGACTATATAATTAATAATTGATAAATAATAAAATGACGATAATTTATATTTGTATTAAAAAAAATACAAAGTTTTACGTTTTAAACACTAACCATATGTGAATAATATATGGTACCTATATTACAATATTATAAACAGATGTACAATACCGACTCACATCTCTGGGTATAAGCAATATGTGTCAATGTGTAATGGCATAATATTATTTAACTCAGACTATACCAATCGGAGTAGATGACCTCACAGACGGACGCGGTGACATTAATTGTCCAATGACGTATTCTCATCCCCTGACGATCCTACATAGGTACCAGGTACCTGGTACCTACATTCTATATTAGGCAATGCTAATCTATTCACGCAAAATTTCCCATCTCCACCTGGACAGCGTAATAAGTGATAATGCTTGTAAATAGATAGTGTTAATACTATTATTAATAATGTATTATAATCACCTGTCGTTATCCGAACGACACATCGATAATCTCTCTTTCTACTCTCGACCTTGACCTATCTATTTATATTCAATCGCCTTAACACGTATCGTCGTCGAACCTACAAGCGTGTTTCTAGCCGAAAAACAATAATTAATTAATTAATTATAAATCCCTTGCCCCAAAATGTTTTTCTAATTTAGTGTAATGGTTCTATTTTTTGTAAATGTTTATCACTTAGTAGTTGAATACCAGCAGTCAATATAGTTGTTGTGTAACTGAACTTTATAAGTTGAGAGTAATATAAAAAATAATTCATTTATAATATGTTGATAACACAAATTCGGATAGTAAAAAATAATATATTATAAATATGAAAAAATATTGAGACCATTTGGAAGTTACTTCAAAATATAGAATTATTATTTAAAATTTTAATTTTCTTTTAGGTATGTATCTGTAAAATAGTTTGTCATATAGTATCTTCTTAACCTTCTTCTTAACTCCACTATAATTTTTTTTGTAAATTTTCCATACTCCATTGGGTAATTCTCTATCTTTTAGTACCTAATTATCTTACAATCACACCATTTTCAAAATATAAATTTTTTATGGTATATCTGATATCACATAAAAAGTAAAAATGTTTCATAATTTTTAATATAAACATTTATTTATCAAAATATTAATATTATTTGAACGGAAAAAAATTACTACACGTGCAATAATTTGGTCTGACGTTTGAGTCCTTAAAGGTTAAATACCATCGTGAATATTTAAATAGCAATGTTAAAAATATTTAAAACTAATTGATTATAACCCGAAATGGTCAAGATCCATAACTAGGTGAAGATTTGTGAACTATTGGAGAGAAAAATATTGCAGACAACTGTTGCACATACGTGAGACGTAATTATAACTCGTTATACGAAATAGAACGGAAAGAACTTTCAATAATAATAATGGTGGAGCACAACTATAATGAACCCTAAAATAGCAAACCCGGAAAATAAATTATATTTTAATAACTATTTTTTGATTTTGAAAACTAGCTAAAAGACTGTCAAAAATCAAAAATATTGTCTTGTAGATTCTAGAAATCGATTCGCAATTCATTTTTCAAAATATCGGCACATTTTTTGAATTGATCGTGCTAAGTCAGGGACAGGATACTGCGTGAATTCGGCCCATCGAAATAATTTTTGGGCTTATAATATTTTAATGACTTACTTGCAAATTCATATTTTACCAATAAATTTACAATTTTTTTTTTGGGGGGGGGGCTTAACGGACATAATATTGTATGGTTATTATCACTCCATGGTTCCGTCTGGTTTTCATAACTTAGTAGGCAAGTGGGCACAGATGACATGCTGGACATATAATCACGCAGCGTACAATCTGTTTCGAAGATATAATAATATATTGTAATATACAAGCTGGTGCCACGGGAAGAATTTATGTCTTTCCATTTATATATTACGGCATTCGACGACAGTCGTAGCAGTAGTCGTGGACGGCATTCAGACTGCCAAGACCTTAATCTATCCAATTTTAATGCACGTCTTATAATAATGTACACACTGAACAATTATAATACAATATATTGCTGTAATTTACCTACTTAGACATTTTTTTTTAAAATTAATCTTTATCTGTATCTTCGGATTAGGTTTAGCTTACA
Organism: Nasonovia ribisnigri; assembly: GCA_027563435.1. Classification (NCBI taxonomy): domain Eukaryota; kingdom Metazoa; phylum Arthropoda; class Insecta; order Hemiptera; family Aphididae; genus Nasonovia; species Nasonovia ribisnigri. The sequence goes on along the minus strand of JANEHU010004895.1, from coordinate 294,268 downwards.
AAATAGTGTATTTCTCAAGATAAGTATCATATAGGCATCTGATATACTTTAACATATAATTATTATAATATTAATTTAACAAAAATATACCGAGAATGTGGATTTCTCAGGTACGCCCAATTTCTTTGTGTACCTATATAACTTTAACGTCTAATATTAAAATTATTGAATTTTAAATGATGTGTTTGACTTTAATTTGATACTCTATATTTTTAATATGTATTATATTAAATCACAGCACTGATTATATAACATTGCTTTTCCCTGAAAACTCATAATTGTAGGATTTAGTAATTGTACGACAAAATTGAAAATGATAGATTATGTTGACACGAGCGTCATAACGTTCACTGATTCATGCAAAGTATATCAAAACAGTTGTTTGAAAAAGTCAAACGAATAACTGATTTTGTTTTCAATTCTTTCATGTTTTTTGAATATAAATTCCTACCTACTTTTTACCACAATTTTACTATTATTTGCTCTCTGACTTTTCAAACTAATATTTGCATGTTTTTATTTAATATGTCTCAGACGAAATTTATGCAGTACCTATATGACTGGAACCTTTTTTCAGGGACATGATTTGGGACCAAACATGTTGACATTATACTCACTACTCAGTGGCTATTACCAACCCGCTAGAGAGAAAATTTAACCAATTTGATGTGCAGCGATTTTTTTTGAATAAACATTTTTTCCCCTCGTCTGTATGTTCTGTTCAGACCAACTTGTCTGCATTAGGCCTGACTGGCTAAGCTGTTTGACTTGGAACGCTCGTAAAAATTATTATTATTAATACAATTATTATTTTTACCTATCAATCGACTGTACACAAGCTTGGTTTTAAAATACAACTACCAAACTAAAATATCGTCCTTCAACAAGATGTGTTTTTTATTATGGTTTTTAATCATCGATATAATAAAACGTAGGTACACTACTACAATTTCAGGCTTTTTTTATCAGCATTAATACATGTGCAGTCTATTTAAATATCTAAAATATATATCAAATTGCAGTTGCGGCGTAATCATTGGCATATCGAATTATTTTTCAACAGTCAAAGTAAATAATATTTTGTCCGAACAAACTACTATATTACGGATAAAAACATATAAATCTTAATTTAACAACAATACCATTAAGTCAAACTCAGTTAATAGATTATTAATATTATTTCATATGTGGGTGTAATATAACCTTGATACATTGTACAATATTGTACTTTTTCCGAGGCTTTTATTAATTTATATACATATATTTTTTTTTTTTGGAGGAGGTGTGGGATTTAGATACTTAAGCCTCTATACGGAACCTAAATCCTATCCCGTGTTTATTGACGACTAGACACTAACCTTTTTCAATAACATGCTACACATGTTTCAGTAATGACCTGAGACCTGACCACCACATACAAATTCAAACACGACGTTTGAATGTACCACGAAGACTATATTGAGCGCGCCCATAGAATATATAAACATACTATAATAAATCCGGTTTCGTAAATCTTTATAATGTCGTGACGTCGAAAAGTCACGCCCGGGACAATTTATTGTGAAATACCTATGTGAAAAGCATTCACAAGACGTCAGCAAGTTCGTTTCTCTATTTCAAGTACATCTTTAGCAGCTTTTTCACATTTTAAAGTGACGTAATTAGAGAGCAGGATTTGCACCAGTGAATCATTTATTTGGGTTTCGGTCTTGAGTAGCCATGGATGTGAAAATCTGCATAAAAATTTCACGGTGCTCGTTAATGTGTTAATGTGGGTTAATGAGGGTGTTAAAATAAATAGTCCAAGAAAAATTCAACTTGAAAACTTTATAGCCACCTAACTATATTTAATTTGTACGATATTATTTCAACTTATAATAATTATGACGACAAAATTTCATATTAAACAATAGTTGTTGTGTACACCAAAAACAGTATATTTCATTTAAAACTATTAATATATAATATTCTTTGCTTTTCAATAATCGGGTAAGTATTATAATTTATAATATTTTAAAAAAGTGTATGAGGTAAAATTTTACCTATAAAAATAGCAGTAAATTTTACCAATTTTTTTTAACCTTCAAAATTACGTTATGTTATCCCTTTTTACCTTTTCTGTCTACTATGAAGATAATTGTTGCCCAAGTGTGCCCAATCATTTTCAACTTGCAGGTCACATCCAAAATTTATATTTATACTTCACAGCGTTACACAATATATTTCGAATATTGAAAGATTAGTGGAAGAAACATAAGCCCAGATTTTTCACTAATTTATAACTATTAAAAATTCTAAAATCTTAAATATTTTTTTTAATATTAAAACTAAAAACTGTAATATATTTTATTTTTTAAAAATGTATTAAAATACCATTTTTGTTTAAATTATAATTTTTATTTTTATTTATTCTACTTATACAAATTTCTAATTTTATAAAATTTTCAAGGGCTGGTTAGTGGTTGGAAATATTTTCGTTGGTTGAGCAAGCCGACGGCTGGTAGCTTAACGCAAAGTAATTGTTCATACCTAGAGAGTTTTATAGCTATTTTATAATTTCTACCAAAACTTGGCTGGTTTTTTTTTGCGTAAATTATTCATCTCTAGATTTGGTTGTGAATAAGTTTTAAAGTAGTTTTGCAGAGTAAGAATATCTACGGTACAAATCGATCATGCGCTATTATAATGTTACAATTTGTTCATTATTGTCATTTACGGTCGGTTTTTCGTTTTCAGTGAACGGGTGCAAAAGTCAAAACTTTTGCGAGCCCGAAGACCTCGTTGACGGCCAACGCCAAAGTGTAACCACCGCTGATTAGACACACCATTTAGTCAATTAACAATTATTACAAAATTAATTTATAAACCTTATATATATATGCACAGATAATAATATGTATATCGCTTGGTAATCGCCCGCCGTCGAAGAGCTAGGACGACGTGCTCAGACATGGTGGTGGGGCATGGCGGCACGGAACTTTACTTATTATATTAATTACCATCGTCGTCGTTGTTATTATTAGGTTAGGGCACGACGAATCGAATTTAATTCGGCGCCATCGCCTTCCGGCGTCCGTAAGCCACCTTTGTCTGTTGAATAAAACACTATGGTAATATTGTAGTTTGTGTATATTATCATGGTATAATTATATTATATAATATTATTTTTCTATGAATACCGATAGGTACGATTAAAAATTCACAAATCGTTTGAAATACATTTGTTTCTTTTTTTTTTCAAATCCAATTAAATATTGATAACAATATAACGACAGTAATTTATTATTAGTGGTATATGTTATAGATTCTATAAATTTAAAGTTTGCCCTTATACTTTTGGACAACGCGCACGGTATAAAACTTTGAACGCTTGTACGCCATGGGGTTTGACTTGCAAATCTCAGTAATGGTCTTGCAAATTCTCACTAGTTATAACAAATACTTTTCACTAATTTGATGTTTGCCCTTCTTCGGTTCAACACCTAATAAATCCTCTGTAATAAATTGACTTGCAAATTCCAGAATTGGACTCGAAAATTAATAGTAATTACTTGCACATTACTGGCACTATTCAGAACTTGTTTTTACAAAGTGTAAGGTCAAGAGCCAACAAAGCGGACGTGACTATAAGCCTATAATGATTACACGGCGTTTTGTGTAGGCAATATAGCTACACCACTGTCACGAGTATTTTTCGGTCTGTATAACAATATGATAATATTCTTTCGGTATCACTTTTGTAAAGGGTACTATATACTAACCTATATACAATATACTAATAGTACTACAATATCATATCAACTGCTATTGTTTTTGATTCATGTGATTTGTTTAAAGGATAAACAATCGTGGTATATCGGTCACAGTCCGAAATCATCTACACGTTTGATGAATAATTAATTATTATCACAGCGGTGGTGGGGTGGGGTTGCACACGCGTAATGGGTTGCCATAAAAAAAAACAATGCATTATAATAACGTATGAGTATAATAAAAGGGATTTTCTGACTTATATATGGTGATAAGTAACATATGACCAGAAAAATGCTTTTTTATCATACAACTGAGTGTAATGTAGATGTTATTGACGAATCTTGTATTATTGAAAGGAAAAAAATTCGTACAAATTATTGTTCAATGTTCGTGACAATTCCAACATTTATAGAAATTATGAACTGCTATCATTATACTATCATTATTATCGTAATAAGCAGGTATAGTTTTTTATTTTATTTTACCAAAAGTTTTACTTTTTGGACTTATCGGTTTTAATAATATATTAAGTAACTATCGTTTTGTAACTGGAAAAACGAAGAGACAAACAAAGTAGGTGTCGTGATGTTCTATGAAAAATACCCCAATATTCAGATCATATAAGTATTATAAAAATAGGACATATTGATAAAAAAAAATCCAATAAAGCTCTTAAACTTGAAATAAAAAGAAAATCGTTCGGTATTCCATAATTTACAATCGGAAGACCGGAGATAAACTGTTTTATGTCTTAAATTATATCAGGTTATTATATATTAATATTTCGGATGTAGTGATTACTGGTAGATGTAGTCGAAACCAACACTAATTCTATTTTAATACGTTTTTTTAGATAATAAATTATAATAACCTACGAATAGACAGGCAAGTATTCACACATTTTTTAATAATGTTTTATGACTAAGATGTATAAAATATTGATATGGAAGTTTAAATGTATAATATTCAAATGGGTAATAAATGGAAAAAATAAAGTAACAAAAGAAAAATACCTTAAAAAAAGTGCATTAAAATTAAATATTGCTCTGGAACGTTGTACAACGAAACGATTTGTAGCTTGGATAGCACCGTATAGCACTTGAATGAAAAAAAATGCAAAAGTCATTGTAACTACCCTATCTCCAATAATATATTCATAGAACCGGAAATGAGAAATATCGTTCTCCCTCTCAGTTCAGTTCCGGATTATCGGGCACGATAAAAACTGATTTCGGGATCAAGGCCTTTGCCATGGAAAGATATTATGATGAAGTCTAAACAAAATTGGATTACAATCCAACCATGCATATACCTGCAAAAAAGTGGTCATCGGAAATAGGATTAAAATATCTGCAGGAAGAGTTTGAAAAAGCTTTCCGGAGATCTGGCGTTATAAACCGGAACTACAATAATATGTTTTTTCTAGCTAAATACGAAGCAAACCTTGATCACGTTGTTTTCGCTTATTATAATGTTCAGACGACTTATGCTTTTTATAAGGTTTTGTACTATCTGAAATGCCAACGGTGAGCTATTATTTCTTCACGTAACTCACAAAGACTAATCGTGTTCACGTGATTCCAAACCACTTTCAGATCTCTATGACCATTTTTTGAGTACTTTGTACTAATCTTCGATATGCTATTCCCAGAAAACTATAAATTAAAATTACCTTAAAAATAGTTGCATAGTTGAAGTAAAACTAACGGAGGAAGGTGACTTCAACGGTGTTATGTATAAGGTTAGAAAAAAATGCTGAGCTAAGTCGATTAGGTATTTAGCCCTATTGGATTAGATTCTCCCGCCCACATTCGCATGGGTTAACAGTGGTATATATGGTAATTATGTGGTACGTATAGTATTATAATATTTTATAGTATTCGGTTTCTGTATAAACAAACAGCGTCGCTAATGTCAAAATCGATAAGCGCGCTCGGGCGCGACTAACTGTATAAGAATTACCTATGTGTTCCTACTAGGACGGCGAATTGTCGTCCCCCGGCGTGGTATGATAAATTGTAGTAATATGGAAATAATACCAATCATTTATGTAGGTAGACAACTCAGCCAGTAGTCAATAACATATAACAAATTATAAAAACAAAATTACTAGAAAAAATATGCGTCTCGTGTTCGTATTGACTAGTGATTAACGAAGAAAGATGAATGTTCAACCATTCCTCCTCCAAAGGGATAGATATGAGAAATGAACAGATATGAAAATATTATGAGATGCTTGAGTGCTTATATCGTAAATATTAAATAAGTTAGAGCAATTAAAACAGTTTGCTAATCATTATAGGTTTACTAAAATTGTATAATAAGACGTAGACTAAACTATTTGTTTATTTTATATTTTATTTTGGACTTAATACATTAAAGATCTCAAGTAAATAATTATTAACTCCTTGGGTTACTCCTCATTTGAATTTGAATTTCGATGCATCAACATTTTCAAAAAAAACTAACTGCTTAATAAAATATACAATACACAAGTGTGGTTCTCATTTGAAAAAATAATTTTGAACTATCGTTGGGACACTTCTTAAAAGGTAAAAAAAAATAATCGAAAATAATACGGTCTTTCAGCATTTTTATAACTATCAAAAAGCAGAATTTAATAAAAATCCATCATTGAAGCATAAAAGGGGGTGAGCGTGCTCGGCATCATCCTGTAAGTGGGCCGAATATTATACTTTATTTCAGCAGAGTACTTGTGTTTATTATAATATTTTATAAGGTTTTTTTCCCCCAATATCAAAGACGGTCGCTAACGTTTCAGTGGCTCGAAATGCGTGCTCATGACAAAAAAAAAATGCTAAATTAGTTATTTATATTTTATTTGAATTATTCTGAAACATGAAAAACTTATAACCTAATTTTCGACGTTACCTTAGGTAGGTTTTTAACTATCCGTTGTTGATCGAAACCTTGTTTTGTTTTGTTTTTTTATTTAATTTTTTATAACCCTCCGGTGCGCATAACGGACCCATATACCTATTTATTATTATTATGTATATGTGAAGTCTGTGAATCGATTGCCATGCCTAGTGGGCATCGATCGCGTTTCGACATTTTGTCTGCGAACGAGGACGGACGGACGACAGCAAACGAGACAGTTGCAGTAGTTCAGGTTAATTTTTTTACCCTTCAATCTTTAAGCCGAAAACGTCGTCTGTTTTCTGGACGAACTCGTAGCCAAACGACTGCATTATTATGGATATGGTATTTACTATATCATTATGATGAACGTTAAAATATAATTACTTTCCTCCTCACACAGATATTTCAATTTATAATATTCATTTTGACATTATAAATAATTTATTATTAAGTTTTCCGTATGTTAAAAACTTAATATTGGTTGGCGACTATAATTTTCCTAAATTACATTGGCTTCCTAGTGTTAACGGTTTCTTTCCTAATCTAATCAATTTAAGTACTACAGAGTCTAAATTGTCTTTTTTTAATCTTTCCCAATTTAATAATGTTATTAATAGTTCTGGGTCGATTTTAGACTTGGTCTTATCAGATTTAAGTAATGTGTTTGTTTACAAATCTGTCAACCCTCTTGTTACCTGTGATACCTATCACCCTGGTCTACTTATATCTATTCAAATAATTGTAAATAAACCCATAGAATATAATTTATGTATGTATAATTTCTTTAAATGTAATTACGAGGATATTAATTTCTCTTTAGCGTCTTTAAACTGGTCAATCCTATTCAAGGATTTAAATATTAACCAAGCTGTTGAATTGTTTTATTCTATTATTTATAAAATAATTGATATTTTTGTACCCAAAATAATCAGATGTCATTCTAAATACCCTGTGTGGTTTAGTAAGAATTTGAAAGATTTAATTTTTAAAAAAAAAATTGCACATAAACTGTTCAAAAGTTCAGGTTTGGTGAGCGATTACAATATTTTTTCAAATTTACGAGCTAAATGTAAATTTTATTCTAAACTTGATTACAAAAATCACATAAACCAAATTCAAACTAACTTGACCACTCATCCTAAACAATTATGGAAATACATAAATAACAAACGTCACAATAACTTTTTGCCTAATTGCATGCATTTTAACAATGAGCAATTTAATAATTCTAACGATATAGTTAATGCTTTTGCTAAATACTTTTCGAGTGTATATGAAAATTACGATTTTGTTGATACCATTCATCATAATCCACCAAAAGTATTGTCTTCTGCTTTGCACTCTGTTTCGATTGATCTTATTAAAGTTTTTGAATCTCTTAACTCTCTGGACTCTGCTTCAAGTCCTGGTCCGGATTTAATACCTAACATATTTTTAAGAAACTGTAAGTATGTTATTTCTTCACCCTTAGCCTATTTATTTAATTTATCTCTCTCCTCTGGTATTTTTCCAGACATATGGAAAACCAGTTTTATTTGCCCTATTCCTAAACCCTCTTCTGATTTATCTAACATTACTAATTACCGCCCAATATCGCTGCTTTCTCTTATTCCTAAAATGTACGAATCTTTAGTTGCTAATAAAATCTTATTTGAATTAAATAATGTTATTGTGGATAACCAGCATGGTTTCAGGCATAATAAAAGCACTATTACTAACCTACTTCAATTTCAAACTTTCTTGTCTGATGCTCTTTCAAATGGATCGAATGTCGATGTTATATATACCGATTTCACCAAAGCATTTGATAAAATTAATCATCACATTTTATTCGCTAAGTTAAAACAAATAGGAGTCAGTGATCCATTTCTTTCATGGCTTAGATCTTTCATCGTGAACTGTTATCAAATTGTTGCTTATAAAGAATACTGGTCTACTCCGTTACATGTTTCATCTGGTGTTCCACAAGGTTCGCATCTTGCACCCATATTATTTTTGATTTTCATTAATGATATAACTTGCCAAAACAGCTCTATATCAATGTTTGCTGATGATATCAAAATTTTTCGTAAAGTTAATTGCAGACTTGAGGCTGAGTTGCTCCAATCGGACTTAAATGCCCTCTATACCTGGTGCACGAATAATAACTTTACTCTAAATATAAAAAAATGTCAGGTCATGTCATTTACCAGGACTCGGACAGTTATTAATTTTGATTACTATGTCAACGGTGAAGTGCTTCAACTAACTATGGGTCCTGTCAAGGATCTGGGTATTTTGTTCGATTCAAAACTTAAATTTGATAGCCACATTAACAATATATTTATTAGATCTAACAAAATGCTAGGTTTCATTATCCGTAACTGTATTGACTTCTCTGATAAGCATGCATTAAAATCCATATATTGTTCACTGATACGTTCTATCTGTGAATATGGCTCAATTATATGGTCACCATACCAAATAAGCTCTAAATTGAAATTGGAGAAAATACAGCATACATTCTTACGCTTTCTTTCATACAAATGCTCCATTCCTAGGGAACTTCACTCCTCGTACTCTCCTCTCTTGGCTATTCTTAACCTAGAAACGCTTGAGCGTCGTCGATTACGATTAGACTTATACTTTGCGTACAAAATGTTTACCGGATTACTTGACTGTCCTGATTTCTTGTTTCTTTTCTCCTTTAATGTTCCTACGCGTAATACTCGAATCACTAATACATTTTATATAAATAAGGTAATAACAAACTACGCAAAAAACTATCCCAGCAACAGAATTATGCAATTTACTAATGAATTAAATATTGATTTTTTGTCTCATCAAACTTTCACTTATTCAAAACTTATTGTAATTTTATTTTTAATAATATCTCATAACTATATCATATATGTCTGTAATTTATATTATTATTATTTATATTTAACATTTATCTTTAAATATGAACGATTGTTTTTGTACACTATACATTTGTACTTGGGCCTGGCCCGTTTAAAACTATATAAATAAATAAATAAATAAATAAATATTATATAGGTAATATATCGTATTATTGAGTGGTTTATGTTTTGACAAGTTTTTCTAAAAATTGCAACGTGTTTTTGCAGTTTAGTATAATGCTTTTGGGTGAGTGATTTTAAAATGTTTGACCTATTTTTAATAACCTATGATGCGTTCGAGCAGTATTTTATTACGTTATCCAAGAGGTTAGATTCACCAAAAACATAATTTTCAATTGAAATGCATCGTTAATTTCTTTTTGTAGTTAAATAATTGTTTTGAATTTTAAGAACCATACTTGGTATATTATACATAGGTAATAAATTACTACTAATAAATAATAGGTAACTAATAACTAACACTAACGAGTTCACATTTCCAATGTTTGAGCAATACTGATATATTTTGTGGCATAATTATTAAGTTTAGTTTGATTAACGATGTTTAATAACAATATATAATAATATTTAATTTTAACCTTTAAAATTTTTAATTTTATATATTATCATATACTCGATCAAACACCGTACAAGGAACTTGTCCCAACACAATGTTTTTATGTGGCGGATACAAAGGTACTACGCTCATATTATTATATAACCGTAGAATTCGCTCGAACGGTCTAAACAGATCGTATACAGAGGTACTAGGTACATATTTTAAAAAGATTCGTTTTGGATTATGTCTTCGTCTTTCGAAATATAATATATTTTAAAACCTTAAACGAAATCGCACAGTGTTCGATTGCAGATAGACGAATCTCAATATTATAAAATCGCAGAGGGATATAGGTACAGTTGAGCCGGATTTGTCTAGCCCGAACATGCCGCCGTTTGACAAAACTAATAAGGTCGCGTGTACATTAGACAAAATCACATTTTTCGATCCACTCTAATGATTCGATTTTTATTTTTTCGATTCGAAAAGTAAGGAAGAGAAATAATGCGTTCGTGGCAAATATAGATGAAAAAGACGAACACGCAGTTTTTACCAAAATACAAAACAATCACATTTATTCGGATAAAGAGCAGAAGAAAATATGACGCGTATCCACCTATATTCGCCTGCGTGTAATAATATTTCATGCGCAGTGACAAAAGAAACACTTTCCCGAGTTGCCACTTTGCAGTGATGGTGAAAAATACGAACCGTTGAATTTATGTCACATATAATATCGTATGATAAATAATAACACAAAAAAGGCATCTCGTCGTCAATTCGGAAATGCACTTATCATGAGTAGTCGGATGCAACTTGTAAAGGTTATACTCGGAAATAAATGCAAGCACACACATTATATAAAATTAATATAAACATGACGATACTACGATAATGTCTTATCTACCGTGAGAACTCTCACGATGGTACATAATTTTTTTTTCTGAATCTCTTGTCATACTCGATGGTATGGAGGAGTGAGAAGTAGAATACAACTCACTGGGTCATCTGTATACATTATTATGTTATGTAATATTAAATTTTAGTCGTCGTCGTGGTCTACTGCTAAGCACTTGGTTAAATTTGATGCCAAGCCGACGACTGGCGTTGAATAGAATATAGTAAAAAAGGCCTTGTACGCATTGTCACATGTGTCTACATTAATTGTCAAGTATTGTTTGTTTGTAAAAAAAAAACTGTTTTTATATATATTATCTTTAGCTATCTATTAAAATTATTCATTTTTAACTTTGTTTTTAAAACAATGTTTTAAAGAAAAAAAATTGATTACATTTTTTTTTTTACATTAATAAACATAATAATATTTAAACACTTAGACGAGTGGCCAGAGCAGTCGACGACATCCATTTGCTATTTTACTCTGCTTTTCCAAAATGATCGTTCAAAACACATTCGAAGAAGAAAAAAATGTCAAAAAGTATTCTTTCTATGCCTACCTAGTACCTACCTGCTACTTATACTACAGACATTTTTTTCTTCTCAAAATCATAAGTGAACTTAGTAAATTAGTGTAGCCACGGTTAATGGATCGCCGTGTATACATATACTTCAGAAACTCAGACGGTGTTTATAAAGGCTAAACAACGACATTATTAAAAGGTTAAGACCACCGAGTGATGTCAGTTGTAAGGGTGTGGCATTGAGGAGGCGTCAGTTGGCGGATCGCGGGTCTACAGGCAAGTGGCACAGCGAGCCAAACAAAATACAGTACTATAATAATTCATGTCCGTGAAGTTGGCACCACACACAATGATTGGACTGTACATAATTCGTCAATATTTGAAGAAAAACAATGTAATCAGACTTTTTGTCTTCTAATTTTAAAAAATGGATTACACGAGAAACTGGCAATATCGTTTTTAATTAAAAAAATGGGTTTCATTAAGAATGAAAAGCTCATAAGGGAAATCAAGTTGTTAAAAAGTTAAAGTTAACTATATAATATGGTTATAGGCAACAAGTTATAGTCGAAAATGTATTAATTATCTGTGTAGGCCAATTATGGTTTAAATCTCTGCCAATTAGGTAAGCAAATAAATATTGTTAAAGTTGATATTAATGTTAGGTAGATAAACATTGTACCTATAGATAATAATATATTGTTTAATGTATTAGGTTAACGTTTATAATATTTTGAATATTAAAATTTTATTTAATTTTGGTTATTTTCTTTAGTATCATTTCCTGTCAATTTATATAATTAACAATAATGATTAGCAGACGTTGGCGTAGTCAAGACCAACCTCACACATATGCCCAGAAAGAGGCTTGGCAAATAATTATTTCTGTTGCATTTGCAAATTCATGTTGATTCGTGTTAACAAATAATACAACATTAAACAATTGAATTTAAAAAAAAATAGTTTTCAAAATAATAATTACTGACAGTGAAATTTGCTCATAGGTAACTATTATTCTGGAATCCATTGTGCAGTCCATTGAGCGTTGTATTGAGAATAAGAATTTAATATTTAACATTGTTTTATGTTCTCAAAATGTCTCTTTTGTTCGTTTTAACATTTGACTTAATCGCACTTTTTTTTATATTTCGACAGCATTTTCAGAGTTCTTCAAAACTTTTGGCTTACACGATTGTTGAATAATCAGTGGCGTATTTAGAACTTTATAGCTACGGCCTACGGGCAACAAAAATAAATGTAGCCATTTTCCAAACATATCACATCTCGCCAAATAACACTATTGGTATTTCAAATTCCTGTTACATTAACAATAATTGTATAATTAGATTAATGTATGCATACAAATATACAAATGTAAAACGTAAAAAAAAATTCTGTTGAATATTGCGAACCAGAACAAAAAAAGAAATGTTTAAAAAAATATTCTTTTTTGGGATTTTCAGACATACTAATAAATCTTAAATCATTTTCATCATTGTTTTCAAACTTCAACTATAGTATCAATTATTCGTATTTCTTTTGTCGGATAATTCTGTTACAAGCTGCCGTCGACCAACGGCAGGAATTATTACAACTATTAATAAAAAAAAAAAAAAATGTTCAGCTCGTTTTCTTAAACACCTCATCGCTATTACCAATGAAGACACCCCGCAGTGAACAGTATGGTGTTAATATTTATAACCATTATGGTGTGCTATAGTTTGCTCATTCACGAATTTTTCCCCCCAAAATTACACATCATGATCACCATAGGTAATATTGTATCTACCTATGCTTGTAATCGTTTTCGTGGATTTTATTGTTAATTTCGAGGTAAGGGGGACACGACCACGCCCCGTAGAGTATTCAGAAAATGGCAACGGTATATACACCTGTTCCAAGTTGACCACCGTGCTCTGACTTGAAATGCGAACAATGTCCGATTCGATAGTTCGTCCGGCGACGGGTTCCGGTTATTCGCAAAACCATTAATCGTGGAATCGTCCGGGAGAGTCAAATAATAATAATAATAATAATAATAATAATAATATCGTCGTGTGTTTGTGTACAATATCGCGGGAAAATGCTTGTCGGCGGAAAACGCCGAACAAAGGGCCCCCGTCAGGCGATATTGTCACGAGGAATTCTCTGCCGCGGCGGTGGGAACCTCATTAATGTGGAGCGACTTTGTAGTCTTCTCGGTCGGATGCTGCTCGCACAATTATACATCATATTAATTATTATATTACATTATTGTTGTCGTCTTTGTCCGAGGACTCTGAGAGCATTTCAAATCGCTTCATTGCGATTTCGTCGGCTAGACACGCACGTCGTGTGTGTATGTGTGTGTGTGTGTGTGTGTGTGTGTGTGTGCGTGTGTGTGTGTGTGTGTGTGTGTGTGTGATATGAGATAATTAAAGAGCCGGAAACATACGCACTCAGGACCTACACAGGGACTGGACGGAATTAGGAACGTGTTAATAGTTAGTAGTTTAATTTAATAATAATTATAATATACGTCGTACGTTTTCATTGCATCATTGTCCAATGTGGTGTTTCCAAGTCTTGTCGGCCGACGAGACGCATTTATATAACACTAGCTACAGCTGTATATATCCATCATATCGCAGTCGACGTGTAAATAAAATATAATAATTCCGAACGATTTCTCTTCAGACTCCCTCTCCGTTCCAACCCACTCTTATTTAACTTTAACACACCCAAAGTTATTTCCGATAAGTCATAATCTCCAAACCATTCTTTATTTTAAATTAGGTGAGGGACGTTACCATTTTTACCGATATCCAATATTCCGATATATGCTACTGATAAAAAACCGATAACCGATATCAGCTAAAACCTATACCAAATAACACAAATCTCAGATTCATGATAAATAAATATAAATATACAACACGTATTTACCCTCTAAAACCGCATTATCACGTTTTTCCAGCTGGTCTATGGTAATTACTATCTTTAGAATTTTCTCGCCAACACCGTATTATGATTTGTATATGCCTAAATTGATATTATGTATTTTTCCGCCGACACGATTGTTAATCAATCGCAGTTAAATAATTTCCATAAAAACGGCAGTAAATATTTTAAATATCTTATGATCAAAATTTAAAATTTAATTAGTAATACAATTTTGTCACGATAATACAAACAGGTGATGACAAAATAGTGACTATAAAAATGTATACAAGTGCTTATCTGATACAAAACTTTTTTCTGAAGACTTAACTGTCATTTACCCCAAGTATATTTTGATTTGTAGTTAAATTTCCTGAAACTTTTCCCGTCAAATGTCCACCGTAGTGTCTCGGAACTTGTGCACAACTTTCACGTGTAATGCATTATACGTATATTATACTGACGTGACGTGTTGGTAACAATATTTAAGTATTGTGATTATCATACCCTAATAACGGCACATACTATAGGTTGTACCCACACGAAAGACACGTATACGGCTGCAGAATTGTGAACCGAGCGTGAAAAGTTCAACCATAATCCATACAATTTACTGGAAATATTATAATGGTTTTTCAATTGACCAAACTCTTTAAAATGAATCGTATAAAATAAAATATATGTAATATGTTTGTTTTTCGTTTCCCGAATTACTATAATATGTAAAACTATAAAATATAGAATCAATTTTAAAACTTTAATGTCCTCAAAAATTATTATGTATGAATACTTAATTGTTTTTTTGTAGTCTTTTAAAATTAATTTTCTCCTGCCAACTGCGCAGACGATTAAGTTATAATCTCAATCCATAAAGACCATTAAAAGGCCACTTCGAACCTTAAAAATCATCATGTCCTATAATGGCTAAATGGCTAATTGATATATAAAATACAATTTTAAAGTAAACCTCCAAACCAATTCTACTCGTGTCAATTTTAGCCTTTGGATCCATCTATGATCTTAAGTCACTATCTATAGTATTGAATTTTCCACAATAATGAAAGTAAGTACATTTTTCTAAACTTAGATCGTAAACTAACTCAGGCACATCGCATCCACATTTAGTGAATTTGGTTGAATAATATATCAAATTACGAATGTTAAAAAAACTATTAATAAAAATAAATATTCAAACCTTATAAAAAAAAACTGATCATATAAAAAACCATTTCTTAAGGCTATCTCCCCACGCTCCAACTTAGGGGTCCGAGGGTACACTTCCTCGTAAAGTTCGTCGTTCATTCTGCGTTCTCGTCAACGCATATGTCTAACCATTCGAACAACTTTTCACCAGTACTGCTGTAATATACACAGACTCAATGCCAATTAATTCAGAACAGAAACTGAACCGTGAGTTATCGTTGTCTGTTCAATATATCCTCTTTGTACATATTGTATTTCCCTCGTTAAACAATTTTCTTTATACATTCTACGGAATATATCCCAAGTGCCCCAGGACATTTAAAAACAAAATACTGTATAAAACCCATATAAAAAGTATCAATTGTCTACAATTTCACATAAAAAAATATTAATGATACAAGAAAACGTTGAGTTTTTCCGTTTTATCATTATACAATACTGATAATATGTGCACAAATGAGCAAAATAATTTTAAAATATAATGCGCATCCGTCTTAGTCTTCCCTTCTAATCCACTGCATTATTTGTTTATGCTAACATTTCCGGGGAATCCTAATAAACAAGGGATGATTATATATTAAAGATAATCATTTAACATATTATAAACATTTTAAGTAAGTATATAAAATAATTTATAATATTGTCATAGTTTAAGTAAAATCAGCTGGTTATTTCTTTTTCCAAATCGTTCATGTTATATTTCTCTATTATTATATTATAAAATAGATAAATTATGCCTATTGTATATTTACTAGAAAAAATAGAAATTAAAAAATCATCTCTAAAAATAAAATTAACAAAATATAAAAAAATTAATATATTGATTCCATACTTTATAATTGTACACTTAAAAACTAACACGACCATAACATATTAAGTTTTTACTTCTAAGCCTGTGATTAAAGGGAGGGTACCTATTTGTCGAGTTTTGTGTAGGGAATAATATATTATACATAGTTTTTTTCTCATACAAAAACATAATAATATGACGTACGCCCATTATTTTCTAGAGCAACGATATTTTATGGGAAAAAATATTTATAATTGGTACTCATCCCTGGGCCAATAAAAAGGTTTCTTCGCAGAAACGCGCACATATACCTTATCAATTTGCATGGGTTAATAAGTTCACTTACTTTCTCACTAATGATTGTTGTGCTTTGGTAAAAATTTTGATGCCTATACGTAGTTTGAAGCATTTATAATAAAACATTTTTAATAGAAAACATTTTAATTTATTTGGATAAATGACATCAAACGTTATAATATCCCAAAAACGACGAACAACCAAAAAAGTTTGACGGTAATGAATACCAATTTGGGTCAGAGATGAAAACATTGACTCAAAAAATACACCAAAATGATATCCATTTTATAAAATATTTGAAAATAATCGCAAATAGTTGTAATGTACCTATAACGCGAGCTTAATATAATCTAATAATACACGTCAAACGTGACATTTTTTGGATGGGGCTCATAGGGTATTATTCGAGAGGCTAAGCCACCGCCCATCGGTATACAATATAATATTATGCTATACTTTATGATAATGGTGATATCAATAACCTAGTAGTAGGTGTACACGCATAAATAACTACGTAGGTTTGCAACACGCTTTTCGTTTATTTATACATAATAATAACATAACGCGTTTTATTAAATATCGCTCACCTCTGGTGGCCATCATAAGCTATGCACATTATTATATTATCGCATGAGTGTTCAGTGTGTACAATGAGAACATTGTAATATTCGTTACCTAGGTTATGGTATTGTGTGGTTGCGCATAATATAATATTATAATAAAATAAACTTGTTGGGTATGTGAGTTATGGCTGTACGGTGTACACCGTACGTAGAAGGTGTAGACAATAATTATCATCATCGACCATTATAAAGTGTTATTGTTATAATATAAAGTTATTACATTTAAAACTCAATTTTCGACGAATTATTATTTGGTTATTATTATTTTTTTGTTTATTAAAAAAGTGTAAACAGTTTTGGTTGTTTTTTCGTTATTAAAATATTTAATTAATACCTATTTAAATAAGAATATAATATTTCAAAACATGACGTCTTAAAGTGATAGGTAAGAACAATCGACAATTAAGCTTGCCATCTTTATTTCATTTCAATGAATAATTTTAATTTCAATTCAGACAATAATTGATTTCAACATATTTTCATATCCACCTACATCTTACAATCCTACGAGGAAAGATGTTTCATAACTGTCCGCCACAGTCTCACATAGTTTTTATGTAAATTAATAAACAATACAATGTACGCACCAATCATTCACCTCGTGACGGTAAACTTTACGTGCAATACAACAATAATTAGGATCCCGATTTAAATATAGGTACCTTAAAAAATATCAAAAAATGCAGTAAAAAAAATGCATTTTCAACGCAATAACGTCCTTAAAAAATGAGAATTTTTTTTTTTTGACATGTAACCGATAGGAAGACGACTGTTTAACTTTCGTCATTTTTAATACTCATTTATGTTAACTTAATTGACAATAATGCAAAACAAAATAGCAAACATAGGCACGCACATTTCATTTGAGGTAAGGAACCACATTCGATAATCGCTTGGGATTGATAAAGACTTCAATTTCATACATAGAACGAATGCATTTGGTTCTTAAAAAAAATACCAAAATTTTAAGAAAACAATATTTCTTGTTATTTTATTTTAGACGACACTATAATAGTAATACCTATATTGCAACAAACTCTTTAGATATTTGTAGACGTGAAAACCTTGGTCGTTACCTATGCATTTCTACCAATATGAGTTTTATTACAAAAACACAACAATACATTTTGAACAACAATTTACGTTCACTGCAAAAATAAATTGGGAAAAATGTTCTGGATTTTTGAAATAGCTACCAACTTGAATAATATTTCTAAAAATGAAAAATAAAAATACCACTAAGATTATCTCTTAGAAACTCATTTACAGAATTTTTATACAAAATGTAAAATATTAAAAAAATAATGTACTACTATAACTAATGGCCTTGTAGCCGATGTTTCTTTTTGTTCAAAAAAAAAAAAAAACTCATTTACCACTTATTGGCGGAGCCGGATTAAGACATTTTGCACCTCCCTGCTATTTTCTACCCTATGACCCCATTTAAATTGATATTTTCACCATTGTCTATAGTCTCATAATGTGTGACTAAATTCTCATACACATTATTGTGAGTCGTAAGAATAATAATTAAATACCTAGTAGAACAATATGTAACTTATGTACAATCACAATATGAAATTTAGTTTAGTTAAAAGTGTAATGAAATAAAAAAAAGATTTAATATAATATGGGCCTTTTAAATCGTTCACTGCCCCATATGCCCTCTATTTAATCCTCCCATGCTTACTGAGCTACTTTTAACACCGAGAAAAAAAGATGACATCGCATCGAAATCCCAGACCTGCTAATATCTACAGTATTAAACCAAGTTCAACCTCAATCGGTATTTCTCGTGTCTGTAGCGATTAGGGGCGTGAATGAGATAAATGTGTGTATGACAAAAAAACGTCTGTTTTGGATTTCGTATGCTAATGGTGATTTCTAGGAAAATTGTAATTAGGTGTACATAATTTCAAAGTCGAGCTATATTATGTTAATTACTAATAATTACAAGTTAAGTCACTCTACTTCAACTGGCCATTTACTGCAGGTCACAAGCTATTTAGGTTCTCACGCTTGTGCAAATGTCCTCAATATAACATTGGCACGCATTTTACCATCTCCAAATAATAAATTTACATACTAATACATACGTTAACTTTTAGAATTCTTTTGCAAACCCGGTCAAGAAAGTCTTAAATTATAGTTCAAAAGGATAATAATAAATTATTTTATACCGAATTAAGGACAATTACGCACTTATTAAAAGATTGATTTAGATTGGATACATTCAAAAGCTGAATGTATAGTTATAATTAAATCCATTATATTATAATGAATTATTACACATGTCGTGATTGAAAAAAATATCATTAATATAAGAATTATAAGTTATGTATTTATTAGTTAGATTATAACTAATAACTATTATTATTAGGTACTTAAATCGTTAGTACTTATTATATATGATGACAGTTAAAAAAGCCATCATGATCTGCTTGCAATAATCACTTAGAACATTTGCAGCGTTCCAATACAATTGTGTTAGTAATGGAATTGAACCCATTTATTATGGGTGCTGAATATTTTGAAAGTCAGTTTTGAACTTAGTGGTTGAATGTATATGTATGGGTGACGCTGGGTTTACCCAATAAGTTTTACTAATAAGCTAAATTCCTTATAATTAATTTTATTTACATCATGGTACTTACATATTGTTACCATTCGAGTGACCTTCTCGCATTTAAATTAGTTTCGTGTACTAAGCGACATTTTTCAGAGAATATCTGGTTCACAAATATCTAGGTACCTATAATAGATGTGTAACATACTTTATAATATTATTATGTAGGTAAACTAAGATAATATCGGAACACTATTCGTGATAATGTTTTTGACTCTAACATTATCAATTTACATAAATATAATTAATTGAGCAGTAAACTAACAATAATTTACGTAGGTAGTTTTACCTAAACCATTTTTACGGCGAAATTTCCATCACTATATGGATATTAATATATTATGTATACTTTTATCTATTTAGGACGCTTATGAAGGCAGTACAAGTACTTACCAAGTATACTCAATATTATAGTTTACTGAGACTATCTTATCATAGAAAATGTTCCCGTCAATATATTAATTTAACTATGTCATGATTTTATGAAAACACAATAAATAATTTATAATTAACAAGATGGACCTAACTGTCTAGAGCTAATATTCTACTTTCAACAGTGAACAACATTGGTCAAGAATATAGCATATTATGATACAATATAAGCTGGCTTTATTTTAACAAAATCAAAGACAAGTTATTTATTTTTTTTTTTTTCATTAAATTGGTTGAATTGAAATTGACGTTTAAATATCAATAAAAAGTTACTTTGTTGTTTCTTAAACATTTTAATATATTTTTTTTACCAAAATCATTTTATGAAACCCAAAAAGACGAGACACGAGAAATACCAATAGTCAATACGTTTTTTTTTTAGAATTTATCTTACAGATTTTTGAAAACAATATTTTAAGAACAATAGAGGGTTTAAGTAAATAGATTATATGCTTATAATCATATAGGTACGCAGTTAAATACGAATCTTAAAAACTTACTCGTAACGATGCTTTCTTCACCGTTATAATCAAAATAATAATACGGATAGGAAATTCATTATAATGACGCAGAGTCACGGTGAAAACTATATTTTCTCACTAAAAACTAAACTAATTACTTTCAAATTTTATGTTACCGACCACCGTTGTTGAGGACTCGATGCACGACGATAATGTCATTTAACTTCGGTGTGCGATTTCTTTGGTCGGAGTTCGATTTTATTAGACGTAACTTCTATAATGATAGTTACAGACGCCATGCCACCGAAAATAATGTGTCATCAGTTATAGATATATTGACACGTACCGAATAGTCAGTGCTAAAATGACGACTGATGACCTCTTCTACGACTGACGAGACTGCAAACATCTCGTGAGAACGTAACTTTCAATCATTTCAGTTTTTTTTTTCATCAAATCAAAATTTTGAAACTTTTCCCAAAACCACTATCCCCACACCATCGCCGGTATAGAACTTCAGGGAGCCGGTTTTAACCTACGTGCACTCGATAAACATAAATAACCAGACAAGTATACCTATCAGACACTGTAAGTCTATAAATAGTGTGACGAAAGGTCAAGTAATAATTTTAGATTCTGGAAAAACGTGCTATATCAGTTTAACAATGAGAGGGTTTATTAAAAAAAATATCTGTCATCATTTTTCGGAGTAGTAAATTTGATAGATCGTATCATGAAATATGAATCGTACCTATGCCAATCACAATAATATTAAAATTGTATACAATAAACTAGTACCTACATTTGAATTAGACTAATTTTCTTATTTTTACTATTCATCAAAATTAATCATTTTATTATTTGTTAAAATTAATTATATTACTAAATTTCAAACACATTATTAAAAATACAGACTGAAGATTATATCAGGGTATAAAAATATAGCATCTACCTAGTTATACGATTGGTATTATTGTACGCGTATTTAATGGGTGTCAGATAGTAAGCATCTATATCGCACCGGTCTACTTATAAATAACCAAATTTGAGTTCATCGGTTCTGTGTTGCAAGGTTTTGTACCATACACGTTATGTACACGTGTTCCGGTTGTTTTCCTTTTTAAGAAGTTCATATTCATCTGCATTAGAGATGAATTTATACAAAGCTAAATATTATAAATTGACGATTAGTAACGAGTTCTTTTTCTCTTAAAATATATTTTATAATTTTTGGTCCAGAGAAAACAATCGATTTATAATAATTTCAGTCTTTTTAAAAGTTTGGTTCAACTGGCTCAGAGCCCCTGCAGCCTGCAGGTCAACGCACCAGTACTTAGATGTGCTCGCGTTTGGCCGAAAAGTGGTGAGACATAGTTCGGACGGAGAAGTATTTTGGGAGCACTGGAAAACCGTTATGCCCTTGTTTTTCTTACACTTTTCGTTGCCATTAAATTATCACCACGAACTCTCGTCCTAGCGTTTTGTACAAAAGATGCAGCGTATTAATGAAACGGAAAGTCGTAATAAAGGCTACAATGACGGTATATCTTATATATAATCCTCGCACCGACTGTAACTCTTCCCTTTTTTTCTTACAGCTGTTTTTCCACGACGAAATCGACTATTCTTCCGGCCTAGGGGTCGACAGGTGAAAGTCCAAGTTTGGAGGGGGGAAGCACTGCTGGCCCTCAGAAATAAAAGGTTGATATATATTTTTTTATTGTATTTTCACCACGTTTACAATATTTTAACGTATCTACTTTTTAAATGTGATTACATCAGTATATCACTATATTATTATAATAATATTGGAAAACAATATTTAACAATATTTCAGATTCACATCGAAAAAGGTTGCAGATATTTTAAATTAAGATACCTATGGCAGCCTCAAGTTCTTAATTTATGACCCACGCAAGTATAATAAGAAGATCATGACTTCATATATTATGTAGAATGATGCACTTTATGCATCGAAAATTTACCTATTACTTGCAATTAAATAAATTGTAGAAGTGTAACAATCGATTGTCAAGTTGTATTTAGTGAGGGGGAAAGAGTGTGATTTAAGAACAAATGCTCAATACCTACATAATTTACAGCACTGTGCCCCCGCCGCCCTTGGGTATGGCCCCCTTAAAAAATGTTTGGCCGTGAGCCAAAAATATTCTTAATCCGAGCTATTTGGTAACAATATTCAGTAAGGTTCTGGCCACGTCCTCAGTCGTAGGTTATCCACAATATATATGTATAGGTTATCACGGTCCAATGAAACATTTGCGTAGTATGAACGCAAGTATCATTTTGTTTTTCTCGAAATGAAGATAAGATAGGTTATATACAATACAAGAATTGTAATAAAAAAAGGGTGAACGAAAAAAAATACAAATATCCGCATGCGAGTAAAAATCCAATCAAATCAAAAGCTTTAAAAAACCGACTTTTCGTGGCGTTTTAACAATCGAAAAAAAAAATAAACTTTTCATAAAATCAATATTGGTGGTTCTCGGCACTATTTATACTCTAATAATGAAAATAAAAGTTAGAATGATGTCAGTCTGTACGACAACAGCCCGACGGACCGAGTTCACTGTATATTGTGAGTGGTGTAAACCTTTTTTCTGAAAATTATTTGAACCTACTAATAAGAAGTAACCGAAAAAAATCCAGAAGACGGAAATCCAACGTTTGAAACACATTATGTAGTTCAATGCATATAATATATAGCTTACAAGTCACTGAAATTATTGTTTATCCAAAATACAGAATGATTATTTTATCACAAACCTTGGCTAGAAGAAATTAATTTTGGGTTTAAAGTAGGTAGTTTTAATTTAAATTTTAAATTTTATTATTAAGATAAACTCTAAAAACAGCTCAAGTCCAGAATAACATACACAAAACAATATGACAGTAAATAATACAATTACATTTTGTAAGGTAATTATATAATATAAACAAATTATAAATCTCAACTTTAACGAAAATTAATAAAGAATTTTATCGCACTCACCGATATAATTATTGCGTCTATGATAGTACGTACTAGCAGGTAAGTTATTTTCGGTCTTGGGTTTTTAACTTTTTAAACAGTCAAAATATCACTGTTAAATGGGCATGACAAAAACGAGAGATACCGCAAAAATGTAATAAAAATACAATTATCAAATGATAATAATAATGATCATATAGGTATATCGATATCTATGAATTTATGATAACAAATTATATTTTTATAATCTTCATATTAATCTAATAATATATAAAATAGAACCATATTACATCACATTTTTTGTATATTATCTAGAGCACTCAGTAAATATATATATGTATATTTTTTTTGTATAAATATGGTCTAGAAGGGGTGTGGTATATATATTATCTATACATCTTTTTGGTTGGAAACCTATAATGTTACGATAACAATGAATAATCAACAATACATTTGTGTGACTTTTTTTCGATTTTTTTTTTATTTTCCTTATTTTCCCCAGAAATTAAAAAGTAAAAAATAAAAAATATTTATGTTTCATGAGTAATCTTGTAGTATACAATAATATAGCCACATAGGCATTGATTAATTAAATAACTCTTTTACTGATGTAAAATATAAATATAATTTAAGCGACGTGACCTAATAAATTAACAACAAATAATTACTGAAAAATTTGTTCTTTTTGGCAGTTTGGTATTCCCAGGAATATATATCAATCGTTCGCTGTTGGTTGTTCTATAAAAAGTCCATTTTGGGCCGAATTGTTATTATTGTTTATATAATTTCTTGCTAAATCGAAGAACGGATACTATAGGAGTATTAAGATTATTGTAATTTTTAATTTGGCCACGATTAACGTTGGCGTAAGTAACTTGAAACATTTTTGCGCTCCTGGTGTAAAAACAACGGAGAAGTAATATATAAACGTAATTTTAATCTTTTTAAAGCCATATACCTTGAGCCCCGTCATATATACTTCCACTTACACGACGTTTAAGTGTTTTCGGGCTTTAGAAACACTTAAAGAATTTTTACGGCGAGCGGTTTGTTACAACGGACTTAGGAGTGGTTGTTAATAATAATGATAACAAAAAATAAATGTTTGCGAACTTTAACAAAAAAAAATTTGTCCGAAAAATACATCGGTTGTAATATAGTGTATTGTTGTACAATAAAGGAACATAATATAAACACACAAACTTATATAATATTATACGGACACGAGATTTAAGGCTTTTCGAAGATAAATGATAAGGGTGACAATAATAATAATAATATTCAACAGATCCAATTTATCGACAACATAGATACAAGATGATCCGACAACGACAGTTTTTTATTTGGAAAAAAACGAATAACCATCGAGTACCTATTTGAATTGAAATTGTCGTTTTGGAACGTAATAATGATAATAATGTTGTATAATATTGTATGTCACCGTATATTCGAAAAATAACAGTTATAAAAAAAGTCACTCACTGTTTGTTAAATTATCATCAGAAAAAAAAATAAAACGATTTTGAGCGAAAATTTAATTGAATAACATGACAATTGTTTTAGATTTTTTAACACTCAATGGGTCCCTTAAAATACGCATAAAATAATTCAAAACGTAATACTATTTGTTTATTGGTTTGTAAATAATTGGTTAGTGTTTTGTTCAATACATTTTAAGTTAAAAAAATCAAAACAAAAAACTCTTTTTTTCTGTAGTTCAAGTAGTAATTTATATCAATACAACCGAGAGAAAATTGAATCAAATTAAAAAAGTTATCTACCGTACGACCATTATCGCTTGCAAATGTTTGTGGAAATACGCGTTTTTCTAAGTTTGAGCCGTTTGAGGTATATTCTAGCACTGCTTCTCATTATCGCTGATTTTCCGCATGGAGCTAATTGGCAAAAAGTGCCGATTTAATGGTAACTGTTGTTGACTTTTCTAATCCGTGGCACGTCTTTCCGTGATCTGGTTAGGACCGCAGGCGGTAAAAACCACTGGTGACAATGCGATGTTTATTTTAAAATTTTAAATTGTCCAATTACTTTGGGCTGAGCACCAGATGTGCCACTGCTCTAATCCCACATCGATTACTTAATATATATACATGGTTGATAAACTGCAGCTGTCTTCTGCTGAATTACGTATGCATATCACCATGATAATTCTACTCAAGTCGCAGTGGTCGCTAAGACAGGCTTTCGGTGATAAGTTCTCTTTTAATTTCGAGTAGTTAGCAACAGTTTAAATTATATATAATATACAGAGTACTCACCCCTTTCCCCCCTCAAGAATGCAGTCATCAAAAATCTGATTTTGGGAATTATCGAATTATATACCTTTGATAATATGAATTATAAAATTTTTGAAGTATTTGTGCTAATCGAGTAATATCATGTGGAGACTAAAAATACTATTTTTTGTTTTCAAACGATAACCTTCCTTTTAAAATTAAAATAATTTAGTAGCTTATTTTTCTGAAAATTTTGACGTATCAGAATCAAAATTCAAACAAGTCATTTTCAGTTATTTAACTTTTTTCCACGATATGGGTTTGAAAATTCTAGAAATGGATTTTAATCTATCAAATTTTTTAATTTGTGAAATTGTCTAAGTATAATAAACCCTAGATCCAATATTAAAGTTATTTCATATTTTTGTGAAAAAAACCATTTTTAAGGACTATAATTATCCGTGTTATAAACATTTTAATAACTGAGAAACTAATCGTTCAAAATTAAATGTAATAATGAGAGAGAGCACTGAGCAATAAGCATGCTCGGTACATCCCCCTGTATACATAGACAATTGGCTAATAAATTGGCTCTACTGTTTTGCGATGAATAATAATTGTTTTTATTGACCTATGAATTTTTAACTGCTCTGTATAACGCCTATCTCTTTCACACAGCTGAATTGAAGATAGCTATTATTTTCAATAAATATCAAATCCCGACCACTGAACACCATCTAATTTTATTAAGGTTATTTTAATGAAAATATAAACATTAGTATTAAAGAGAAGTTTATCCATCGGGAATTAATCATCGCTCAAGTTGAAATTTCTAAAACTGTATGCTCGGACAAAAGTGAAAACATTTACTTATTAAACTTATACAAATTCGTAATTCCAGGAAAATCTATAACGCCCTAAAAATTTAGGTTTTTTTCAGCAAAACTTAAAGTAATAATTAGCAGGTAAAAAATATATATTGCTCGTTTCCAAGCAATTCTATAACGAGCTAATAATTTTAGTCGGTTCCACGTTGCGTGAAAATTATTTTTTTTAGCACTTTATGTACGAATCAGCAATGAAAAAGTATAGCAGACAGGTAGGTACGTCTTACAGTCAGTTGCGACATATATGTAGTCTGAACTTTTAACGATACTATAGTGACAAAAACCCGGATATGCATATTTTATAAAGTTCCTCCCTGCCCACTCTCCGGTACGCCATGCAGGTTTGGTAGGTACACATCAATATCGTATTTCCTTATGTTGTTGATAATGTTGTCTTAAACTATAGTTATAATTTAAGATAGTTTTGCAGTAAACATTTGGCGTGATAGCTGATGAAAAAATTAATTTATACGAATAATTATTATTCAAAAATTAGGTAATTGGCAATTTTAATGTTGAGAGTCGCATAATTTATTATACCATAATAATAATCTTTCTCGTGTTCACGAAAAAGGTCATGATATGAAATAATTACAAACGTCTGTCGCAAGCGTTGGCGTTGTTTTAAACGTGGCTGTCGCAAAGAGAGAAGATTACGGTCAGACAATTGGTTACAATAGGTTCAAAACTATTCCACTGGTAACATTAATCGTACATTTAATTTACTGTGTTAATGTTTTGTGCTTTCCGGAAAACTTTTAAGGTCAAATCATAGTAATGACCAGACGACATAACAGATTCATTTTTAATATTTATAATTAATATTTTCATAAGCTTTATTTTTGTTTATTATAACATAATATTATGATTGATGTTTGTAGATGTTTTAAATTTTTTTTTTTTTATAAATAAAGTATTTTTCAATTTAATATTTGTAAAGAGAGACACGGGGAAATACCTGTGAACCACCGGAAAGTGATGGCACATTAATAGATAAGAATGAATCTGATGATATCATAAATAATAGTTACAAATACAAAATTAGATTCTACGAGGAAGACCTTATTTTTATTTTCGAGACGCATTGTTATTAATTATATCATTTATATCATAATGACCAAATAGGTACTTCATACTAGTAACATGTGCTTCATACGATAAATTGTTTAAGTCGCCACGCGATAAAAATAATAATATGTCGAGACCTCGGGCATTGATAAGTTTTTTTTTTTTAAGTTGAGTCACTGTTACACGGTAACGACATTTGGTTGAAACAGAGGACAATCGATTATATTGTTAAAGAACTTCATGGTGTTTTTTCTCATACTTAAGTATTTTACCAGTTTTTACGAAAACTATTCTGAACTTTTAAAAACAAACAGTCAAATAATATATTATAATCCGCGTTCGATTTGTAATCCGCAGATGAGCTGCAACGAACTTTTTAAATATTTTTACTGAAACAAAAAAAAATGTTTTCTTGAAAGAGAAATAGCATCACTGTTCAACCATCAACTGAAGTTTAGATGGTATAGAAGGATCGCGCTTCGATTGGAATCTAAAATATTTAGGTTAAACTATCGTCAAAGAAAAAAACTTTTTCCTTAATGTATTGAAACTATATACTGTAACTAAAGTAATACCATTTACATTCATCGGTCAAGTCAATACACGGCATATACAGGATGATTAAAATTCTGATTTTTAGAATATCCATTCACACTTAATGATCTTGTTTCAGAATAGGTACCTACTTAAGTTTTTATCATTAAAGGAATCTCCATATTAATTTCTCCTTTTTTTTCCAATGAGAATCACCTTTATAATGACAGGTAGTGAATTTTTAATCGGATCAATTTTTCTTAAGATTTTGATGTATCTATCTAAATCAAAATCCAAAGAAAAAGTTTTTGTGTTAATTTACTTTGTGTAATAAGGATAATAATGATAGTACATCCATGATATTACATTTGAAAGATAATATGTGGACTATATGATGAATAGAAAATCATAGTAATTTGTAATAATCTATCAACATTTTATGTTTTATAAAAATTGTCAGAGTATAATAAGTACTATATTAAATGCTGTAACTAAAACATTTTTTAATGATGTGAAAAATTCTAAGAATTAAAAAATGTGGTCCTTATATAGTTTACTTAAAAATTTAAAAAAAAAAATTTTAATTAAGTAATTATTAAAAGAAAAAATAGGGACGAGCTTTCTGAGGTAATCACTCTGTATATATATATATACTATTTGGGTCGTACAATGTTGCTGCCAACATGAATTTTTATTTGAATTTTTTTTTATTAAACAATGTATATAGTTATAGTTATAGTTTTATATAGCTATCTCCATTAAGAGGTTCCAATCGCTATCAATATTATTTTCCATTTTTACGCATTTATTTGCATTTTAATTCATTGTTCTTTCTTTGAATGTATTTTTTCTTTTTTATGTGATCATTTCGTAACGATTTCGCATTAATGCCCGTATTTTAAAACTGTCTTTTTTAACTTGATCTGAAAAATGTTAACATTTAATAAGGTAATTGTCATTTATTTTCAAAATAATTTACCATAAATTGCTAATCATTTCTTTTTCGTGTGAATAATGTTAAATAAATAATTAATTTTAATATGTCCATTTTAGTTCTTTTAATCTTAAGTTAATTTATTTATGGCATATTATTTTTTGCGTAACAATATTGTTGAAATGTTGAAATATGAAATACAGTCATCGATGCATCATTGTGTCTAATTCGGTTTATTAATACACAATAATATTATTGTTTACTTTACTTAAATTATGTGTCATTGTTATATTATATTTTAATGTTTTTAAAACATGTCAATAACTAACCATCGATTACACATTTTTTTTACGAATTCTTCAATGGAAAAAATACCAATTTTCGGTCTACTACACCTATTCGAATCCATACCTAATGTTCTGTCACGATAATATGAATTATTTTTTTACGAAACAGTATATAGATCATCGTAAGTCTAATAATTATTATCATTGTTGACACTTTTGACACTTTTGTTCCACGTGCTTATATACAAACGGAATTGAAACATGTTAAACATACCTGCAACAAAAAACAAAACAAAAATAATTAGTAAATGTTTACCGTATGCATTTCAAAGATTAAAGTTTCGATATGTATAATTATTATTTAATGGTCTCAAACAAATTATGTCCATCGTTCACTATGTGAGAAAAAAATATAAGCCGACTAATAATTTATTGTATGATAAAATATAAAAATATATAATTCTTCACATATAATATGTTTACGTTTACAGTTTACGTAACTGGTAACTACAATACTAATCGTCTGAAAAAGATAACCTCTTTTTACATGGCTCGGTTAAACAATTAATTAAGTTTCGACGAGGTACGCAATATACTAATGGTTATTAATAGGTATAAGTGTCGAGTATCGATAACTCGAATTTTGTTCTTGCTCCTAAAACAAGGTTTGAGTTGTGTTTGAGGTAAATAACTAAACAAATTCATTGAGTCAAATTTATTTATATACACCTCGAGATTCAAGTTATACAGGATCGACTGCACAATGTTTTGGGTAACACGTCAAAATCGCGAGACTAAAATCGTTTTGACACAAAATCGCGAATGTTCAAAACGGCTAAAATGCCTTATTGTACATACGTCAGTTCGTACAATGGTTTTCAACCAAATTTGGGTCACAAATAACAACTATAAACGGGTCGACAAATAATTAGCTATAAACAAATATGTTATTAAATTAAATATAAGTAATATGAGTAAAAAATAAATTAATTAAGAATTATAGTATCTTTTAGTTATGGTAATTGAAAAAAATATGGCGGCGGGGGTGGGTTGCATGAAAAATTGGGTAAATATCTTAGGTCACCAACACACAAAGGTTGAGACCCACTGAGCTACTATTTAAAAATTCCAACTTACACAAATATTTTATTTTTATTTATCATCACACTAAGCCACATTATCAAAAAAATGTAATTAGTAAAATTGTATAATGAATACCTACGAATTGGTTTAATACTATTGTTTTAATTATAGACCTATAGGTAGCGTCACTCGAGCGTTACTGTGGCATTTACTACTAATATGCATACAAACTATAAAAATATAATTAAATCGATAAAACAAAACCAACTGGATTCGATTGTTCATTTCCCGGGATTTTGTTCGTGATGTATAAATAAATAAATTGTTTGATTGACCCACTCCCTCCAAAGCCCTGGAAATCCCTTTTGTAGGTCCAAAGTAGAACGAAACGTGACACGAACACATCGTAATGAAGTGTCCATAAGCACATAAACAAAGAGCATTTGGATATTATATACCAATAAGTACCTATGGAATGCGGATCAGAGTGACAAACAATATTTCAGTTAAAACGTACACCGACCTAACCGTACAAGGGAAGATTGATAGATTCACCATTTTTTTGAGGAATTAATGAATTTGTATTTTAGGTTGTAAAGTAAATATTTGAAATCCGACTTGATGAGAGGGAGGGGGTGGTGTTTTCGTTCCAACGGTGTTTAGGATTAAAATTTGAAATTTCGTTCTGAATATTTCTGTATTATTATTATTTCATTCTCGGTTAAATGTTTTCGTTTGCAGTTTTCTAAATTTAATAAGCACAGTTTTTTAAAACAATAATTTAACCATTATTGAGGTGTTCTGTTCAGAAAAAACCAATAGTTGTACTATAAGAACGGTGTAATTCACATCAAGATAAAATTGCTTACAAAATATTATTTATTTTATAGACGAAATAACTGTACCGAAAAAAAAACCGAGATAATATTTCGTATAAATGTATTGTTATAATATTATTCAAAACCACGTACAGGGCTTAAATATTATTAGGACTCATAGTGTTGAGCCACTGACGTTTTAGGTACCTACCTATATCTCTATAGTACCTTTATTAATTTTAATACTTTTTTTTCATACCATTACCACCACTTATATATACGGTAAGGGAAAAATAGGTACCATAAGAATATATCATAAGAAAATTATTGTAGAGAAGATTTGATCTAAAAAAAGTTTTATGCATGTGATAAAGTTAAGGCAGGTAAATTACAAAAAAGGAATACGCCAGTGGCACGCCATCTATCCAGTAAAATATTATTTAAAAATTTAAAAACATGGCCAAGTCGGAGAATACGCAGTATAAAAAGCAGTTACCTAACTGGTTTATACAAGATTTATAAAATAAAAAAATAAAAGTTAATTATTGTATTTTATTCAAATGTACATCAAAAGTCCGTGTCCGTATGTTTGTAGGTCATATAGGGCTCAAAAACGAATAAATACGAAATATCTGTTTTTCCTAAAAAAAAAACGTTCTAGGCATAAGAAATGCAGAGAAGAAGCACAAAATGTGTGTGTGATAAAAAAAGCAATATTTTAGACTCTAAAATCTATAAAGCGTATTGATACTTCAATTAAAAAAACCTATTTTACAGCCCGACACTATAGTTACCAATTAATGAAATAACTAAAAAAAATAAAACTAATATTATTGTGCGTCAGGTAAACATCGTAGGCAACAACGATAACATAGGTCGATTACCGTCGCACTGGTAACCAGGTCGTGTTTAATACCAAAACCAACGATATTATGCTTGAACGAGGTTTTCGACAGAACGACAACTCCGAAATGGACGGCGAACGCAGCTTCGATGACGTCATAATCGTTACAGCGGGAGCGTCGTTATCGGTACCATTACACGTGACGTTCGACGAACCACTGGCTACCGTGTTTCAGGAAATCGAGGAAGGTGAGTTGACGTCCGAACCGGAACCGGACCTGCGAGAACAACCAGAACCGGCCACAGCCGTCGTTGCTTCTGTTCAGCCGAGTCCGGCGGCGGTCGACAAACCGTCCACGGAGGCTGCCGTTAGGCACCGCAGCCGAAGCAGCAACCGCAGACGTCGCACCCGGAAAAGCCATGTGCGTCGCATCCGAAGTCGTAGCCTGCGCAGCCAAAAGTACTACTGCGATCACCCCTTCGTCGTGAAGATCGCCGAGGAAGAGCCGGCCGACGACTACAGACGTGGTGGTGGCCGGAAGTCCAAGGAATGTTTGCCACCGCGAACCGGCCACTCGCGTCAACACGGCACCGACCAGCGAGGGGATTAGCATTGCGGCCGTGAATGATCGTTTATAATGATATATTTAATAATTGCAATTATATGGAATTTTTTCTTTAATACACTTAAAATTTTAGTAAAATCGTTTTCGGTTATCTACTCCACCTACAATGAATTCAAATTTATAAAACGTACTAAAAGGTTCCTATTGGAATATATTTCAAGAGGGCGTCAAAACCTAAACAGAAATTGTAATTATAATATCATATATTGCCCGTGCCAAAGAGAAGATTTTTTTTATAAAATATATATCTCTCTACAAATGAAGGTAAAAATATGCCATATTTCCAATAGTTATAAATGTTATAATAGTAATATAATATAAACCTAACTAATGAGAACCCAATTAATGATCAAAAAAATATATTCATGTATAACCACCCTTCAAATTTTATTTAAAACAATCGAGTAGTTTTTTACTCTACGAATATAATTACAGATAGACCAACATTTTTTTTATATATTATAATATAGACTATATAATAGCTGTTTTAGAGTCTATCAAAAAAAGTAAGTTAGAAAAATGTTCAACACCTTGGATGGTTTTGACCAAATACAAATACAGGCCTACAGTTATATGTAATCATAATAACTATAAGTAATAACTATTTTACCCCCTACAACCAATGGCAGCTCTATACAAACAAAAAAAAAAAAACGTTTTTCATGAGTGAATAAATCCTTGTGCGGGTGCCATTCTTTAAAAAGCTAACATTTTAAAATGAGCTTCGACATCCTCGGGTATAATAGTACTACCTATACACCGAATTTCAAAACCGCTCACCGACCATTCAATTTCAAAAGACTCAATGCACTATAATTGACAAAAATTAGTTCAACCAACCGAATCTAGAAATGACTTAGTAGTTAGTAATTATAAATTATATATAAATAGAATACAAGGTAAATAAATTATAATTAGGTACATAGACCCCTTCTCCTTTGTTCAGAATCGATTTTTTCGCAGACGAAAGTCAGTCAGTATTTTGTTGTGATAAATAATACTTCGGTATCCTAAATTTGTACTTGTTGGTATACGTGTCTTATATTATAATAATGCATTTTTTAATGTCAAGAGTTTAACTAATGTCACACAATATTATATCATGAGACGTAGAACAAATAAAAAAATACAATATAAATGTGTAAATATAGCTCTTAATATTATTACTTTCCAGCTATTATGTTCGCAAAGTCGTTAATGAGTTCTGAGAAATTAGAGTTTTATACTTTTATGTATATAAAAGATATGCTTAGTAGTTTACCTCCTTTTTACTTACAAAATCTGATTTTTAAAATATTTAAATTACTTAAAGACCACACTTTTAAATTCTTGGGGTTTTTTTAATTACTTAATTAAGGAGTACCTATATAAACGTCTGTTTTTCAAATATGAACCCCCCTGTGTTACTCTAAATTATTTATTGGGTACTTTTTTAAATGTTGATGTCAATGTTGAAGTCCCTACTCTAATTTCAAATTCAAACGAGTAGTTTTCAGTTATTAAATTGTCTGTATATAGTCCTTAAAAATTATCCAAATACCTGTTACAAACACTAGATCCAATATCACATATTATATTTAAAACGTTTGTAATACCATTTTTAGGGTTTATATCCTTGGAGTAAAAATTTTATTAGCAGAAAAAGTAGGTATCCAAATTTTTAATTTGGTACAAAAAATGCTCAGTGAACCACCCTACACAATGTGTTTAAAAACGGTAATCTATAATGTCATCCTTACTCCGTTGAAATAATCGAGTCATTTTTTTATAATTTTCAATTTTTTAAATGACCGCACAGTTGTACTAAGGCGATGGGGCGCAAGGCATTAGCAGGAGCAGGGTATTTATCTAAAGATCAGCCGATTCAACCCCCGAGTATAATACTAATACATCAGGTAATCCTATATCGAATCCGTGTCGATAGTTGGGAGTTTTAAACTTTAAACATCGATGATTTTTTGTCGTAAATCAAGCTCTTTTTTATACTTTTTTTTTGGCCCGGTCCGATTTATAAAACCTACCTTGTGTTTATACGGTTTCTCTTATTTTTCTATTAAGTTCGATAAATGATTTCGATATTTTTTGCAACATCCCTCCCAAATGTATATGGTTTGTCATGGCCGAAATGCTCCGTAAGAGAATTTAATTATATTCGTATAACGTTCAATTATAATGGGATTCCTGTCGATGGCCCATCCATTTAGGCCGAACACAAAAGCTGGCCGTGGTTTATTCAGCAACAATCCGAACGTGTGGCGCGTGTGTAGTATACATTTTAATTAATATTGTCATATTATAAAAAATGCAGTGCAATATGACACAATATAGACCATGGTCCATCTACCAAAATTTGTTGTACGAAGAAAGTTAAAATCCGTCTAATGTATCTCTCTCAATATTATAATCATGTGGAACAATTGGGGCTGGTCATAATCAACGAACTATGAATAGGTATAATTTCAACTAGAGAGTAACAAAATAACCAAAGTACCCATGGTACATTGGCACTATTAAAACTACAAGGCTTTTAAAAGGATAAACATAGTATCTGGCTATTATATATAATGTATTTTATATTAAACTAATATAATATATATAAACAGTAATTTATTTTAGATTAATACCTAATCTATTCAAGAGTTAAATTAAATTTAAGTTAAGTCCATGCATTATTTTTTAACTTAATTAATGCATTCAAACATATCCAATTCATTTTAACTGTTGACATGATCTAAAAAAACTCTTTGACTTAACTTAACAAAATTAAAAAAAAACTACTTGTGAAACGTTTTGAGTAGTGACTTTATTCTAAAACAAAGTCTAAAATATCGAAAAGTGCGGTGCGTATATGTGCATGTCATACGTCACAAATGCAGTATGCTAAACTACACAATTTTTTGCGCTTGATAGATTCGGTTGGAGGCTGTGAAATAAATAGTGTAAGTTAATATCAAAATACATATGCGGTCACGTGCATGGGTTTATATTAGTTTATTTGACGCGATTTTTTTGTATCCGAACTCCGATGGCGATAGAAACAG
Source organism: Nasonovia ribisnigri (assembly GCA_027563435.1). NCBI lineage: Eukaryota > Metazoa > Arthropoda > Insecta > Hemiptera > Aphididae > Nasonovia > Nasonovia ribisnigri. The sequence continues at coordinate 258,075 of JANEHU010004895.1, read as the reverse complement.
TTTTCCGTAACACTCGTGTCGAATGTGAAGTAAAAAATATAAGACAGGTAGGTACATCACGAGTTAAACAAATGACAGGTATACAAAACCAAACGTTTTTTTACGTTTGATGGATTCCTTTGGAGTCCGTGACTTTGATTCTGTGACTCTAAAAAAAAAAAATTCTAAAATATCAAATATCTAAATACATGAGACATTATGCGTGCATGGGTTCAAATTATTTTTAATTCGTTAATGTATCTGACGAGATTTGTGTACCCTAAAACCAACTGCGATCGAAACAGTTTTCCGTATTGTTCGTCGAGTGTGAAATAAAAAATAAGCTTCCTGTTTTGTATAATTATAGCCATCTCATAAACTCAAACCTCGTTATGTATCAATGCTTTGATTTCGAACCGCGGTCACACGCTCATACAAAAGAGAATATAATGAACACCAATGCATCCGAATAGGTAACCGCGAACGTTCGACCTTAGCTGGTAAATGTTATATATATATTATATATAGGTAGTAAGTAGTAACCAAACACAAAATTTAATTAATTCCGAGTACTTCGGATCGCCGTTGTAATAAAATAAGTCACGGTGAGGTAAAAGGGTTAACAAAATCTATTAATCCTGTTACGCGGCGCGGTCTAATGGCGTGTAAGTATAATAATAATAATTATAATTTATCAAGCGATGTTTATGAATTATTATAATTTTACGAGTGCATTACAGACATGGCCTGTACCTAAAACTCGAGAAAACCTGCCCAGGTGATTAACCATACCATATAGCTTTAAATTTTCAGAGCACATAATCGACATACCATAATATTATTATTTAACAGTTAACCTAAAAATTATGATTAAAAAAATGTTTAAAGTATGTTTTACATAGCCCTATTACCACAGTTGGTATAGTGACAAGACGTACTTTTTTTCGTAATAATTACACAAAACTGCGCTATTTTTATTTTTTTTTTAGATGTCGCGGACTAAATTATTATTTTATTTACCTAATTTAAATTGTGAATTTTACAACTTTTACTTATGTATTTTTACACTCAGTAGTACAGCACTAGTACAACAACGACGTTTTTCGAGCAAGAAATCGGAGTGTATCGATACTTATCGAGCGATGATTATGAACAATTATAATATAAAGAGCGCATTAGTCGTGATGTGCACCTAAACATTGAGAGAACCTGTGCAGTCTAAATTGAGAACATTATAATTTCCAAAACTGCACCGTGAGCTATATAGTTTTAAATTTTCGTAGCACATGGTCATTACATACTATTATTTAACAGTAAACCATTATGAGAAAAAAAAACGATTGTAGTGCGTTGTATATAAGTTGCCTATTATAGCCATTTTTAGGGCATAAGTAAGCTGCAGGCTATAATAGGTATTATATTATTATAATTACTTCCACGAGCTGATGGACTGTGACATAGCATTATAATATTAAACAATACGCATATTGTACTAATAATAATGACATTCAAGAGCTTGTGAAATAAATAATAATCAAGAAATCACAATGCATATTGTATCATAAACTATCATACTATAGTACGACACCACACACACCCACATGGTCGCATTTCCATTAATTACTAATCATCGATGACACGAAATTCTAATAACTATAAAAGAAGAAAAATGTATAATATAATATAGGTAGTTGATAAATGATTATTACAGGTAGGGCTTAGGAATTAGAGTTGTAAAGTTATCTATTCGCACTGTTTTTTGGTTTTTTTTTCAAGGCGTATTATTCATATTGCGAGCTCTTTTGCTATATAATATTATCATAAAAATTTTATTATAAATGTTTGTAACCTTCTTGACAGCATTCTAAGTGGGAACTTAAATGTGGTACTAGTTTATACAGTATAAGTGAAGAAAAAAATAGAGAAAATGAGTAGTATAGCTTTTATAGAGATACCAAGCCCCTCCCAAAGAAAACTTAAAAAACACAGGTGATTAGGAATTATATACAAAAAATAAACAATATACAAAACACACCCCTAAAAGTCGTTTCAATGCCCTACTCGACCAATATCATAAATATGGTGTTCTGTGTTCAGTTTACGACAAAAGTCCTCGAGTCACAAAAGGCTAACTTGAGCCGACATCGATGTAATATTATATCCTTGCAAGGATTCAGTGTTTTTTTTTTTCAAAAACTTAGAACTTGAGTTTACACATACTTTTGACTTTTGAAAATGTTTAGGTAATATTTTTCTAACCCCTTGGATGTGCTGTATAAGTTTCGAGACATTAAAATGATTAAAAATAATATTATATTGGAAAATAGGCGATTAATAATTGCAAAAAGCCAAAACCGATTTAATCCATGTCACAAATTAATTAATACTGAACCTGTTAAAATGGTCTGTGATTCTCGCGCCTTAAAAAATGACTTTAAAGGTATCATTATTTTGAACTTTTGGGGCTTTTAAAAATTTTTCACTTCATTTTTTCAGAGCATCACAACCCCACATCCATTTATTTATGTTTACCTTTCTCACGTGTTGTACAACTAAAAGTTCAGCAAGTGCGGGTGTCGCAATATAACCCTCACTGACGCACGTGGGGTAGTTATTTACCCCGGTCTATTTTTAACATGTTAAAATTATTTTTGTGAACTTTCCATTCTCTATTGAGTAAGGCTATATTTTATTAATATTGTCGTAGAATCACAACGATTTTAAAACATATTTTTTTAATTTGATTGACACAAAAAAGAAAAATCAATTAATTTGTATGTACTTAACAATTTATATAGGTACTTCAGTATAGAGTAAAAAAAATCGTTTTTTAAATCTCACATAATATTAAACATATTATGTTAATTAATTCAGATAATATTGTATTACAAAATATATTATTACAATTTGAACAGAACAAAATTACCCCACGCCCGCATCCATGTGGTCTGATATGGCGAGCGTCACTTTAACAATATAATTGTGTACTCTCGTGGCGAATTTCGAGTTACGGACCTCAGAATTACAACAGTATGCACATCTGCGTGCTTGTTACTCTAGTAATACCCTCGGCTTCATGCCGTCATTAAAGTGCTCCGTACGTGTTAAAAGACGTTTGAAAAAATACCATTATAAAACTCTCTTGTTTTTCAGACGTGGAGTCTGCTAATCTGCCATGAAGTACGTGTAGTACAAATACACTGATCTTGGTATAAATTCAAGTTGGAAAAAAAAATGTTGCTTCAGATGATTTCTAAATTACAGTAGTAGTAGCGCAAGTAGGTACTCAGTCTACACGAAAAATAGGGAAGGTAAGTAGTCTGCTGTACAATTATAGGAGTCGAGTGTACCTCGTCATTGAATATAGGCACTGTAACTAATTATGCAAGTGTTACATTTAAATGTAACTTTGATGTAACGATAAAAATCTATTTTGAGTGATTTAAAGTTTTGGTAACGAAGGTTGCCAAACAATTGTTTCAATAATTATTATATATCGATTTTTACAGAATATGTTAGTATTTTTTTAAGTAATTTTTCCCGATTATTTTGTTAAGTACAAAGAATTTAAATATTTAACTTCTAAAAGTAATAACAAGAACCAATTTACTACAAGAAACCTTCACCAAAATTGATGATCTCAGTATTTGTTCAGCCCGAAAAAAAAATATAAAATTAATAAATGCCATGCTCAAAATTAAAATGCTTTCTGATACTGTATGCAGTTAAAACATGCGTTGGTTGACGTAAACCGCACATTCAATCAAGTAAATTCGGAATATTTTAACGAAAATTCTATGACATTTTTTAATTATTATAAGAAAAAAACCGCTGCCGAGAAATTGATGGACGCAAATTAGATAAAATCAAAATTATTGTTTCTATTTTTCACGTAATATTTAAATTTTTTCAAACACTTATTTTATAGATGGAGCTCAAGCAATACGTATTCGAGTAGTACCTGCGCATAGTTAAGGTGTTTAAATTACACTCCGTTGTCTAACTAAAACATAGTTACAGTATGTAGGTTATGCTTGGTTTGGTACCTATAGGTATATCGCTCATGATATTGTAATACAGATGATGTTATTATTATGTTATCGAATATTCACGGGATGTGTGTCAACAACGCTGAGGTGGTAAATGGAGGAAGGCACTCTACGTCTTACATAATATTATGTTATAGTAATATCGTAACTTTATTACCTACGTCTTTAATATACTGCACGTGGCGCATTGTAAACAAATTTCGTGTTGAACTTGGCGTTAAGTGTGCGAAAAAGCCATCGCATTGTAGATATCGACGCTCGACGATTATCCTAAAACGGGTGTAGGATACATGTGTGTATATATTAATTTACACAGACGTAATAATAATAATACTGTTATGGTAAAAAAAAAAATAATAGACTTGTTTTGAGTTGGGCGATAAAAACTTATTTCTCCCGGAAGTCTCGCGAAATGACCCTTATTTGACCATGCCCTCGTTATTTTACCGAGTAAGAATATCATATTTTTGACCGAATTCTTTCCAGTTCATTTAAGTTACCCGGGTGCACAACGAGGAAGTGAACTGTAGTGCATGCAGGTCTTACATCACCTCAAAAATGTTTGGTTATTATTCGGTACCTAGGTAGGTATTTATTTCAATATTTTGGCTTAAGCTCATCCATTTTAAGTTTGGGTAAGTGTACTAATTTATATATAATCTATTATACATATAGTTCAATTAAATATTTCGTAGGTACGTATCTTATTGACCGTAAGTCGAGCTCGGTTATTATTTAGGCTAAAATAAAATGCCCACCGTTGCCACAGTCTTTGTTGTAAAAATTACGTACCCAAGTATATAATTGTACATTTTGTACTATTATAATAACTGTCGATTGTCGGTTATGTCTGTTAAAAGTTTTTGCTACGAACCGAGGACGCACGCACTCGCGACTTTCAGTACAATAATAATAATTTGTCGATAAGAATCGCACTCGTGACATCTCCTAAGTCCCCTATGGAATACCAGAATTTACTTAACGCGTCTACAATGCCCGGATATCTGCAGGAACACTATAAGCCCCCGTGTAATGCGTGTACATTGTATCGACGTATGCCTTAAATAATATATAAATTATTTACAGTGAGAGATATTCTGTCCGTCGTTCAATTGGAAATAAATCTTTTTGCATAACGGAGTAGGTATATCAATTATTCAAGTTACAGTGTCTAACAAGAGAGCGGTCAGCAGTTTGTATTTTCTACAGACTGTCTATAAAGCTGCCAACACTATAGAATGTATTATTACGACGTGGCTCAGAACTTTATGTGCTGAAAAATATCGTCTAGTCGTTAAACTTGTTAGGAAATATGTATTATTATTTATTTTTTTAAATGGTTATTTCAGAATATTCGTCCGTCAGTCTTAAACAATAATAAAATGATTGTATTGCAAATCACGTACACACCTAATACACAAATAAACAATTTTTTTATGCTCTTAAGCTTTTCGTTTAGTGCATGGGGGTAATAAAGAACACAAATCAAAGTACATTACCGGTTTGAAATAAAAAATAATAAATCATTGCCAGACATAAAATTGTATACGACATTCCTAGGTTCGTGCAGAATCCGGAAAAGATAACGTTCGATTAATGACAGAGTTTAAAAAATTTTAACTACAAAAAAAAAAAATTATTAGAGTTACACCAATAGATATTATGATATCATCAGATTATTAGAAATTAGAATTATCTTGAAAGCTGCAGAATATTCTTTACTGTTTTTTCCACTGTATGTATTAAGGGAACTTCTATTATGCTCTTTTTCCATTACATCGACGGTTTTATTCTCTATTATAAAATAGTACATAGGTACCTGCATTACGCACACAAGATTCATCCTACTGCAAAGGCGGATTGTTATAGTACAATAGGTAGGCACTTATTATACTATTATAAGGCAGAATTTTTTTCCCAGACGTGAGGTGGATTACCCGAGGCGTACCAGTGGTTAGTTAATTAAAATAAGAAAATATTATGGGTATAATTACCAGTTAGCTGACTGCTGTACAAAAAAGTTGCAATATTATTCATTAGATAATAAACTTTGTAAAGTAAAAACTAATAGTTTTGACTTTTCCCGGATAAGAGAGCTTATGATATTCCTGTCGAATATACCAAAAAGTCCTTTGGAAAGTCTTTCGTCAACTACTTTTTAGATCCAAACTATTTCAATAGAATGACAACTGTGTATAAGTAAAATATTATCTTTGGAGTCTCAAATGGAAATAAAATAGTTTACAAGTGGCTATTCACATAATAATTAAGCTGGTCACGATGGGAGTCCGCGTCTGATGTTTGCACTGTAAGTTTGTTGTAATTTAACTAATAGCTGTGCTTTTTTTTCTTTTAATTATGCGCACCTATTTATAGCTACCAAGTGTGTATAGTTTGTAAAAAATTAACAAATATTATACTTTAAAAAATTTAAATTAAATGAGATAATATTATAATGACGCTTAGGCAATATTTATATCCTTCGGCTCTGGAAGGGACTGAAGAATCCTTTACAGGGTGTTGTATAAGTCAATAGAGGATACCATCTTGTCCGGTCAATGAGGATGGAGAACGTGCGAGACAATTCGTGGAAAGGCAGATAAGACCAAGGTGGACCTATTGATATTAATTTATTTTTTACAGTGTTATGTAAATTACGTAATCTTTTTCCACCACGGTGTATACATTATTTAGTAATATGTATTTTTTTTTATGGTTTCTATAATTGTCTGGTAATCATTGCAGAATTAGCGATGCAACCGAGGTGGAATAAATGCTATCATGGTTTCCACCCCAGTTGTGATATCAGACTGAAAAAAAGTTTTTAAAAAAAGACAGTGTTCAAAACCGTATGTGTAATCTGTATTATTATACCTATACATTTGTTACAAACCTACGTAATCATTAAAGGGTAGCCTTCAATGCACTAAAAATTGTTTAGTATAACAAGCTTTATAAAATGTTAAAATGTAAACTTATAATGATACGCCCTATAAAACGGCATTAAATATGTCTATAAAATATGCACTAAAATATCAAAAATATGTATTAATAAAACTATTTAAAACATAAAATGGACATAAAACATTTTAACACTAAAATATATAAATATGAAATAAACCAAATAAATAGGTAGTTTTAAATAAAAATTAAATAATTAAAAATTTCACAAAATATTAAAATCCTCTTTTACTATATTTATTCAAGTCTAATAATTAGCTGCCTATAGTATTCGATAGATTATCACAACAATATTCAAGAATCGGACGTCGGAGGATTCTGCTTTGGGCGGTGGTGGCTGGCTGTGCTAGAATATTATCTATTTTATCCTACCATAATATAATATAATACCTATAGTAATATCTCGTAATATAATATTATAATACGTCCTACCTACGTCGTATAAAATATTGTTTTCACCACCTTCTCGAGCGAACGAATAGTATTTTACATTTTAAATCTCTTCGACCGACGATTCATCTCCGAACATGTATAGGCTTTACTATATTTTACTTGGTTTACTGATCATGATATATTATACCTAACCGAATCCACGTGTGTCGGGAACGAGATGATAATAATAATAAAAATATAATCCTCGCAACTCGGCGAAATGCGATTTTCATTTTATCGGCTATACTTAGTTGTGTAGTATACGTGTATATAGGCTAGGTTTAGGTACTCGACATTCGTAAAAAGGTATAAATTTGTATTTTGCATTACCAATACAGTGTCAAAGTGTACCTACGATTTTTTTCCGGTTTCTTTCTATTCAGGAAATCACTCCTAAAGTAAATTTTAATATTATAATATTATTAATATTAATATTATTATTACAACATGAGTTTACACGACTAAGGTACCTAGTAGGTACTACCTACCAACTAGGCACCTACGCTTTTCAAACTAACTAGTGAAGTCGAAACGTATAATTTTGGGTCAGTATTATGCGATTAGGGCAAATAAAATATCTGAATTATCACATCACTATATTTCTTAAATACCTCATATTTAAATTGTTCAATATTATTTGTTGTGAACGGACCGAGCGCGAGGTGACCACAAATCGTATAGTGCATAGTGCATAGCTACTTAACGGGCACAAATAGATGAAATCTGGATAAGTAAATGTTTCTGACGTTGTGCAGGTGGTAGGTACACCAAACATAGGAAAAATATGAACGCAGACAAAGCGAAAACCAAAGTACTATTTTGGATCCTTTTTGGCGTACAAATAGTTAACAAATCATACAAAAGACAAATCAAAAACCTTCTATTTTTATTTATCTTATAGTTTAATTAAACTTTTTCGTAAAAAATATTTTAATGTAATTGTATACCTATACTATTTTTAACTTAATAATTTTTTAAACAAAAATTATGTGAGGTAGCAGATGACTGCTATTCAAACATTTACAATAATTATTACTATCAAGAAACGACAGCTGGTCCAATTATCAACACTGTATAATTTTATATTATATACCATATAGGGGTGCAATCAGTGGGTGGTGTGACCCTGCACCACCTGCAACCAAAATTTTATCTCAGGAAATAACTTTAATGGGTGAGTCTTGTATAATTACTCCCAACCAAAGACCTAAAATATAAATTATCATTTAAGAAAATCAAAGGCTTATAATATAACAAATTGAAATATCAAAACATGGTTTTCTTGTTTTATTTTTAACGAAATATAATTTACACAAATATTGTTGTTTTTGGTGGTGAATAATATTCGTGTTCGAGGGTAATATTGAAAAGTAATGCACCACCTGCAAATATCAATCACCTATGATATTATCGTTCTATAAGTATTTATATAATATTTTACTACCCCTATTATCGTATTACGATATCTTTCCATCGGGGAAAAAGGCATTCGCGTGGGAATGTCATGCTGCAGCTACGGTAGACCTGGAATCGATGATGTATGCCGATTGAAAGTCGGTCGGTACGATTATATCGTTTCAATATTATGATGTATTATTTTAATGATAGCGATGATATGTTGAATCGATAAGTCGTACGATGCTACGTAACACAAATGTATTGGCCGGCTGCGGTTCTCACCGACACGCATCTAGTTCAATAATATCGTCATGGTGCAATATTATTAAGTACACCCAATAAGGGCGTTGATTAGAGGGTGCAAGGACGTTTGTCACTCCCTCTCCCCAAGAGATGTAAAATTGAAATTTTACTTTTAGTTACAAGTAATGGCACTCTATATTTTACTGTCAATAACTTTGGAAGACAATGGAAGTATATGAGTTAGGTGGCTGGGTTGGATATGCGTCGTTGATGGGGAGAAAAGTTCAACATGACTCCGAGCTTACTGAATACTGTAGTCGACATACACCTTAAAACTGTGATGACTCCATATAACGTTATAAACACAAAATATGTTGTCAAAATTATATAGGTACAACCCGAGAGATTAAAAAATATGTTTTGCAAAAAATATATGTAACCCATTGAGTATAATATATGTAACATATTTAGTAAGCAGGTCAATTTATAGGCTTGAATATGTTATTAAAAAATATCTAGGTACCCGGGCTGATAAGCATTATTCGTTTTTACTTCATTATATTTTTTATACCTATTACTGTGACCATGATAGTCATTCACACAAGACCCTATTTTCTATTTTTTTAATGAGTTTTCATCTGGTATAATTATTTTGATGTTCCGATGACATATAATATACCAAAAGGCCAACCCAGTGTTTAATGCGAGATAGTTTGGCTAAATAGGATACTAAGTAGACATTACAATATTACAGTACCTATATAAAATAACTACGCACAATAACATTATAATATACTTTATAGTGTATACATTCAGAACAACCCGTGTTTATTTTGTCAGAATCAATATTGGACATTTTCTCGTTAATTACTATACTTGATTTTGTTCGTTAAAACATTTTAACACCAACTACTATACATAAAATAGATATACCTGTCTACTTATCTTGTTGGAATGCTAACAACAATTTGTCTTTTTAAAAAAAAGGGTCAAGGCGGGATCCATCCCCTCATAACCTCACCACCCTTCTTAAATACACCACTGAGTCATTCGTATAGCAAGATTCAGTTTATTCAACTATGTTCACATACGTTAACTGCAGCCATGGAAGACACACGCCTTCACGCGTGCATCGCCAAATAAAGTAAGCTCGGAAGCGCCTCTTAATAAGAACTATTGCGTGTCCGTTCGGCGATTGGTCGCATGTGTATTTGGATGTCACGAGACCGGATATTCTTAATATTATATTTTAATTGGTGTTATGATATGGTGGAAGGAGAGGAGGGTTGTGACGGTTATCTACTACACGTGTACACCATCGTCCTGGATACAATGTTACAATATGGTATACGCAGTATACCATAAACCGGGTAAGTGATGTGACAACAAATTACAGTCATGTTTTTCGGTGTTCGGTGTACGGAAAAAGTTGCTGCAAAATATCATGAAGATGGACGGAATATTCATATATATATATTATGCACCTGCAATCGAGTCTTTAAATTTCCAAACTTTTCCAAAAATATATTTTCACAACGATAACAATGTAATATATCATTTCGTGTTTTTAAGATATGAATCTTGAATTATTGTTATCGCGTTGTTTTCGATCCCAAAATCTAAACCGCAGTCGACTTAATGCGATTTATGGTGAAATACCTATACATTGGGAGTAGTACTACAGAGTGATAAATTTAACGACATACACTCGCAATTATTTTGGAAAACACTTTTAACGTTATTGACAATTTTAAGTAGTTAAAAACAAAATTGTTCAAAATAATTAATACAGCCTTCCTATTTTTTAATTACATTTTTTTTAATGATAGTATCATTTTAAATTACTTATTCCAAAGCAAAGTAATTTCCTAGAGTACTTGGGTGTATAAGAATCGAACTTTGACTGAATTTCTTATGAGTTATAAGTATTTAAAGTTTAGATGAGCTGAATGGAAGAACACAGGTACAACAGTATTACCCCGCAAATTGTTGACCCACTACACCACCTGTCTAAACTTTGAACACTATTATCCAAGAAATTGCTTGATCGAAATTTAATTCGCTTCTTACAAAAAAAAAAATAAAAATTGAATAAACGATAACGATAGAAAAATAGTAAAAAATATTGTCTCATAACGAATTACAACTTGAGCTCTAAGCGCTTATAATTAAATGCTTGTAAGAAATATTTTCAAAAACACTGTTTTCTAAAATGATGAGTGTTTTGCGTTAAATGAATCACTCCGTATACAATATAATATCGTATCGATTGTTGGGTTTCGGAGTTCTTAACTTCGTTGCAGACTTTGCACCTGCATCTATATTCTCTGGATGGACGTCCAACGAACAACTCTCTCCGCGGAGAACTTGTGTACAATCTATAGTCTTCGCCTCTTCGGTTTCAACGCTGAAGTGTTTTTTCGTTTAATAATATTTAATATTGGTACAGGTCTATAAATGTATGTCCGATGGCCATAATATATTATAGTATTATCTTCCTACGCGTTTTCACCTCCATTAAACCGATCGAACGTTTTCGACGTGCATGTCTTATGTGCTCGGCGCTATTATTTCCCCCTCGCGCTTTCTGAAGGTATATTAAATTCCTGAGCGAAACGAACCGATTTCGTGACGGGTTCGTATAATATATTATAATAATAGTAAAAATAATAATAATGATAAAACCATGTACTCTTCAGTATACATATATAGGTAGGTACCAACTATTACGGGATCGTAGAATGGGAGCAAAAAAAAAAAATTTGCAAATCGAACTGCAATCGTATAATATTTATAATATTTCACTATAATTCGAAATGGAATGATTCATCTGTACGTCCTAATTACAACGGAATCGCTCGGTATCAACAGATTTTTTCCGCTAAAAAGGAGTTTCCGTTGAAGGGAAACTAAAATATTATATGTGATATAGCTTGTACAGGACTGTTGTTATTTTCGGTTGCAAGATTATTATTTCCATCTTATAGGTGGTCCGTTATCAGAAGGTGTTAAACTATATTATATAATATTAGGTCTGTTTCACGTTACGAAAAAATATATATTCTAAATATTATATGAACACAGAAGTAACTATAGTCGTGCAACTTGAACTTATAGGTAGGTACACCCCACAGCAGAATTATGAAAACCGTAAAAACGAACTGAAAATCGATTTGTTATAAGATCCCCAAACTTTGTGACCCATTTAAAATATATAATAACTAATATAAAAAAGTGTACTAAACACCTATGTCGTATATGTAACACACTACTAACGGTCAATGACCAATGCAGTCGAGACCTTATTGTAATAACAATTATAAAAAATAAAAATGTTATGAATGTTACTTCATAGCTGCTGTAAAATATAAGTAGCAATAATTATTAGTAAAAATATCTAACGTATGTAGGTGATTGGTCCGTTTAAAACTTAAAATAAATAAATATGAATTTATAGGCCATGTTTTTTTGACGCGTTTTTGAATACTTTAAGGAATCGTCCGAAAGTTTTCTAGCGATTATTTACAAAATTGAATGTAAAATTACTCGTGTTTTCAGATTTACTGTTCAAAACGTGTGTTCGAAATTTATAATATTTTCTACGTTTTTATTAATTATATACGTTGCAGATTGTTAATAGTTTTTCTTTATACATGAAATGCATAATTGTTGGTATTTTGAACATGATTTATTGATTTCATTTTTTCATCAAATGTTACACATTTTTTATTGTTATTGGCAATATCGGTGAATGTTATACCTATTTTTTTTTATGATTTTTTTGATAAATAGAACATTCCTGTTAAAATTTTTTTTGGCTACAGAGGTGATTTTGAAGTTTTTTTTATCCTACTCATATGTACACTTAGGTACTTTGTAATTTATGTTACATGTATATTGCATACGCTAAAAACATTCATTGTGTATTTTTCATTTTTTAATAATTAAATGTAAAGGGGTTTATTTTCCTATTTTTATTCGTCACAGAGGCAAAATAAAAATTATAAAAATGTATTATAATAATATAAAATAGGAACTTGAATACATTTCGTGGATGGTTCATCTTCAAACACCTGTTCGGTCCTCTGTGCAAGATAGATTAAAAGTAAAGATAAAATAAAACATTTTTCGTTTGGCTTTCTCGACAAGTTTAATACCAACGTATTAATTTATTATATTATAGATATAGTGCCCTTATAAAGGTATTACATGATTCCAGAACGCTAGGAAAATCTTCCACCTATAATATTATGGTTAAAAGGATGAGATTGGTTAATTTTATTTAAACAATTGCATTTTTTTTTAATATATTATGAATTATAAAACCATTTACATTGAATAAAAAAAAGAAGAAGAAGTTGTTATCACTGTTTATACATTGGCCGATATTCCATGTTTCCCGTTACATATTTATATATTTATTTCTACATATTATATTATAAGGGTTGAACAGACATTCTGTCGTTTAAATATTTGTAAAAATTAATTATAAATAATGATAAATTAAATGAAGAATGACGGGTTAGCCTCGTTTCAACATCGAAAAATTAACCTTCTGAAAAATGGTTTGTTTTTAGATTGTTGAAATATCTAAATTATTTAGTCACTATTATTACCTACCTAAGTAAAAGTTATAACATTGATAGGTGTCTTTAAAATGTCAGCGAGTCGCTCAAAATAACAAAAGTAAAAATAATATACCCAGTAAATTAAACATTGGTATAGTTTAGATAAATTTACATTTATTCATACAATTTACAAAGATTTAAAATTCATAAAATATTATTTTTTTAGAAAGGTATCAGATGGGTATTAGTATTGTTACTTTACTATACCTACTGTGTTTAAATTAAATTACACTTTGAAAACGAAATTGTCTACGAAATACGATTTAATAAATAATATATAAGTTAATTGGTCATATAATGTACCAATTTACTATAGCTACATCATGTCATTATAGTAACTGCAGTTAGTTAAAATAGTTTAGAAGCTTTTAAAATGGCAAATGGCAAGTATAGCAGCATTTTTTTGTACTCTATCGTGAAGGCTTTCTCTTATAATTAATATTTATATGCAGCGGTCACTGCTAATTATTATGACCACGTTTAATGATATTGTTAACGAAAAGTGTAAGTACGGAACGTATTACGTATGAGTATGAGTATTTTCGATTAATGTTATCAGTCGGTTTATATCATCCGTTTTGTCCCGTAAAATGTAATTACTTTAAGATGCGACCACTGTAATATCCTTTGTAACGCCGACAAATTGCTCGATTGCGTCTTAAAAAATGTGTTTTATGATCAATCGAGTAATAGCCGCAGTGGAATAACCGTGATGTTCACGTGACCGTCAAAGTCTCAATAAAATACGTAGTTATTCCCAATCAAAGTTAAATTATTACTTTCGACTTTTCACTTTAAACTTTCAACTTTGACAAAAATCTGTTTTGTGATATTATTTAATGCGCATCGTATCAATATTTATTGACGTGATATTATGATGTTACATTATATACAGGTTACAATATTTAAAGTTGTCAATTTCACTTTCGTGCCATCGTGTCAAGTAAATAAAGTGAATCCTCTGTATAATAGGTACTTTCTTCGAAAAGGTGGACACATTTTTAACAATTATAGTGGATGTTATTTAATTTCTTGGCGAAAATTCACAACACTATATAATATAAATATTTTAAATTCCTTAAGAACGGACGTTTTTAATGGTGGACATTATAATCTGGTGCCAAATGTATACCTCTTAACTTCCAAATCGAAACAAATAAATATATTATTATACTTTATGTTTCCATATATGATCGGTAAAAAATGGTAAAATACAAATTAACTTTTCTCGATATTATTACTGTCACGTTTGATAAATGTTGAATAATAAATCATTCTTATATATTGAAGGTAAATATTAACTTTTAGTAACACATGAGTCACACTTAAAATATAGGTTGGTTGGCGTGGCATGTGTGAATTAATACTGTACATTTGTCACGTATTCACCACGATTTAACGTAATATTACGCAAAGATAGAGATATATTTCAATGTGAGTTCGAAAGTAATTATTTATTAGTTAGCTACACTACCGTGCAATAACAGTATATTTTTTCACTACGTTTCATCGGGAAAAATCACACTAAATTTATCAAAATCTAAAAAAAAAGAATTGTCTACGAAAATAAATAAAACACAGTTTATAAAAATGTTATTATTATGTTTTTTGTAATTCGTTCAGACAGCCTGCAGTGTTTGGACGTGATGCTCACTGCAACATGCTGTGAATTATATTCAAACGGCTTTTGCGGTAACATCAATAATTATTATATTATATACACCACAAATTTACAGAGGTGAGGTCAACAACAAACGTATTACCTATAATATAATATTTAATATAATACTACGACAATTATTATTATTATTATTATTGTTATCATTCGATATACATGCGTTTCAAACGACCCTAAACCCGATTAAATATTGTTTTGCATAATTTATCGTATTAGCGAGCATCCACATACATATACGTATATGCCCTATTTATTGTACTATTATAACGCGAACGCCAACTGGGAATATATTATAAGTATTATTATTTTGTTTGTCATGCGTTTGTCATGGATTCGGTTGGTGTAGTAACTGTAATAATCCACCGTGTAATCATTTTGTATCTGATTTCCCTCTGCGCCACCCAAATTCGTGTTGTTGTAACATCGACGGGATATATGTAAATCGTTTCGAGTTTCCAACGAAATTATTTTGTTTGTGGTAAAAAAAAAATCGTCAAAATATTACCAAACTTACAAGTACGTAAGCGATATTACAATAGTAATATAAATTACGATAAATGAGTTAATTTTAACTTGGCGTTTTGAATTTATTTTTAATAACTCTATATGATTTTTACTGATATCAATAGTCTTATCTAAAAAAAATAAGATATTACTTTCAATCAAGTCTAAGTTACCTAAATTGATAGTGGATGAAAAGAAATTGAAAATTTAATTCTCAAATTTACTTCTCTTTACCATATTAGTCAGAGAATAAATGTTCGATAAAGATAACATATTTTTGATACTATAAGGATATTTATCTCAAACAATCTATTAACAATATTAATATATTTTAAAACAAATTATCTGAACTTAAGTCAGTGTTAGTCGATTGTTGGTTTTTATATAACTTTTAACTTAACTGAGTTCAGAATAAACTGGTAACTTTAAACTTTTTTAAACATTTTTTATCAAGATACTGAGTTTAAAAATTTTCCATCATTGATTAATTTTATAGCTATACACTCGAATTTAAAAAAAAAACAAATACTACCACATGTGTAATGGTGGTTATTATTAGATTTAAGCTCACGCCCAGTCAATAGATTGTCGTTTCAAAGGATCAACTTAAACCATTAAGTCAATTTTTGGTTTTTATATAACTCTTCTTATACCTAACTTTACTAAGTAAAAAAAAAAAGTATATTAAATCGTTAACCTAAAACTTTTTTGATGTTTTACCTCAACTCAACTCTGATAAAAAATATCATTTACACATGAATTATTTAGAAAATCAAATATCCCGAATTATATTAATTTACTAGGTATATTATACGTACTCGTACAATAACAGTCATACGCGTTATATGAAATTATGGCCAATATAAGCCACGATTATTTGCAGAGGTACCCCGTCCTAGGCACGTGGAGGTATGTTCACTGTATAATGGACGTTATTATTAGATTTCAGCCGACACCCCGTCAATAGATTTTCGTTGTTTCAAAGGGACGAGTGCGTGTTTTGGGATGTTGCAATATTCCCGCTCGATTATATTATCGTAGTATACCTATCTCTTGATTGAAATTTAAATGTCTATACAGAAACCTATATATTATATTAAATCGAAAAACCGCACACGCGCAAACGGCACACTACGCACCTACATAATAATATATTATATATCACTTGTGTTTACTGTATTAAGCACGGGTGATTGCCGATGAAGTGCTGTGGTCCTCAACCCCATGTATGCTCTCGAGACCTATGCCTACAACATGTTTATAATATTATGCCGATGCAATATACCGCCGTCTACCGCCGCCGCCTACATCTGAAAAGGCCAATTCAGGGCAACTTTAACATTATAATAATAATGTAAATCGATAACATATTATGTGAAAGCGGAGCAGGACGCAACCAAAGGGTGGGGGGGGGGGGGTTAAACGAGTAATGAGGCATGGATTTTGAACTGCACACGCATTGTCCGCGACTTTAACGTTATTGCAGGTGATGCGTTCGAGGCCGATTAAAATGCAGTCTCATCGACGCTTGTCGATAAATCCGTAACAAACGATATCATTAAAATATCAAATGTATAATCACATAGATAGTATTTATATAAGTGGATAGGATATTCATACAACAAATATACACGTGGTAAATACTGTGAGAGAAGAGTCTACTATTTACCATAATAATTTTAATACACGGTTATATTATATAAGTTGCTGCAGGTTACGATTAAGACAGTTTTTTTTATCGACCCCATATTTTTCAACTTTTTAATTGAATAATTAATAAGTAGGTTACCTACCTACTAATTTATCAGGGTTTTTAAGTTATTATTACAAATAGCTATACAAGCTAAAATGGTAAATAAATGTTTGAACTGTGGTTCCACTTATTTATCATGGTTTGTTATGATACCACACCTTAATATTACATGGTAACCACTTTGGTAACAACAATAAGCTCTTCGACCATACTCAAATACATTGTATGTCCCATCCATATAACGGTGACCTATTCTTCTTCACATATAACCACGCTCAATTTGTTATATATTAATGTATCATAATAATTTATTAAATTTGAAAAAAAATTCCAAAAAGCTATTTTTTTTGGGGGGGGCTAAGGGTATAATACAATTTTTTATTGAAATGACTAATAGGTACAGCACATCGAAATGTATATTTTAAAACCACAGAAAAGAGATGAAAACAATAAAATTAATATAACAAGACCGATTCAGCTGTATTTGCAGACGTCTGCTGCGATATTGTTCACAACTGACCACCAAACTACACATTTCTGATCGATTTTTACGGCAAATCGGCGATAAAAAATGTTTTTCACAAATATTGTGACCACATTTTGACCTCTCATCCGACAGTAGGTAATTACAACATTTTAATGTTTTCATACGATGTTTTTTATGGCACACATTATTATGCGGTTTTTGTTAGAACCGTTATAGGATGATCAAACCTTCCGTTTGCTGTTTTGTTTTCTTGTAATTAATTATATTTTACATTTCCGTTTCGGCCGTGTCCGAGAGGGGTGAGCGGGGTGAGTTTTGTTTTTTGTTTTTTATGACTGTTTTTCGACTGTACGCAGTCGGTGACGCAATACACTGCACAGTAATTGCCATTTATTCGTGTACACATAGGGTGTGCGTGATATATATTATATTGTGTACCTACCCATTCGCTGTGTATGAAAACAGTTTTACTTTATAATTCTTTATCAGATTATCCGTTTAATTAGAATGACGACGATAAACTTTTTTTTATGGGCGAATGTCGTGAAGAATAATACATAAAATAAACATTTAGACAGGTTTGTCTAAAACTATTTGACTTACACGTAGGTAACCTTTATAGCGAAAATCCAAACTAAAAAAATGGATTTATTTTTATTTTTTTAACCGTAATAATTTCAACGGTAAAAAGATAGATACCTATACATAGTAGGAGAAATATCGGGGAGGTATGGTTCGTGATAATAATTATAATTGTGTAAAAATAATACCATCTATACATTATTATGCAATATAAGTAAATCAATTTAATAAATTATACATCGTCAGCTACTACTAATTATTTATAAACTAATTACAAAATATGATACAGGATCATAATTCAATACGTCCAATTAAAAATATCACAATATTGTTAACTGTGTTCGCGAGTTAGATTATAACGAGGGGAATTACACGTAATATAATTTGGTCAAAACGGGTCACCAAAATCGATCCAAGTATGGATTGTATTTATTTTGTATTGGTCCACATCGGCGGAGTTCAGCCTGAATTATATTTCACATCATCAAAGTTCTAAATTTTGGATTATAAGATATTGTATTTTATTGATATCACTCGTTTGCAGATATTATCGTATAAGTCACGCAGGGCACATGTTTTATACTTGAATCAAAATTCTAACGATTTTATGATGAAAAAAAATGTAATATAATAATATAATTAAACACGTTCTCTTCAAAAAATTGTATAATATTATAATACCAAGAAGAACATACATCAACAATCATCTACGTATTGACACGAAAATATTCATAATACCAGGTGATCCAATTAAATGTCCACACTCATTATTTCAAAAATGTTTAACGAAAATATTATTTTTGTATAATTTGATGTAATTTCAAAATAATATTTCTTGTTTATAAGTGTACAACACTAAGAAAGTGTGGATGAGAGGCAATAGTAATAATAGAAGATAATAATATGAGGTTAATCCATAGATGGTACCTTTAAGGGTATAAATGTAAAATATATAATTATGTTTTGGTTTGAAATTATAAAACGAACCAGCGTTGTAGATATTTTTATATAATATGGATTCGGACTCGGTGGTTGGTCGATTGTCTTACTCCAGTAACACTGTGCGAAATTTCAGCACATTACAAACTAGTGCAGTGGTGGTTGTGTTGGGTCACGGCGTGGTGTGTCAAACACCATCTGTACCAATTTATCAAGGGTCTAAAAGGATAAGGGTTGTAATTTGCGCCGTGGAAACATCGGTTACATATTATTTAGTTAGTGCGGGTACATATTAGAGTAAATTTCAGTCTCAGTGTGGATGACTATGGAATAAAAAAAAAATCTTGTACAACAAAAATTTTACGATAATAACCACAACGATGACAAACATCGCATAAATGCAGTATTGAATAATATTGAACTGAATAATCAATAATACACTAGTTAAAAATACATAGAGTGATTATTTTAATTCCAGACAATCGTTATTTTGGGTTTTCTTATCAAATAAAAATGTTTATAAATTATAACGCACTATGTTTTTGATTTTGTTCAGGTTTTTTTAAAAATGTATTGCTCCGACTAAAGACAGTGAAACACAATAATTATTTTATTTTTCTAAAACGAAGTTATTATTTTTTAATAAGCATTTAAGCAGGTAGTATGTGTAGAATATGATAATTATACCACATATTTCACGGAGTTTACCTCTCGTCGCTTCACTCGTTTTATTTAAGATAGAAATGATTTTTAGAAGAAATTTAGAAATATTGCGTTTGCTATTAAAAACGTTAACATTTTAAAATTGTTTACCGAAAAGATATTTTGAAAACGGAGTCACAATAAGTGTTACCTTCTATTTAAATTTCTAGCTATGCATTTTACATGACTAAATTAGAGAGAACTTGGACAAGACGATGAGCGCGTATTGAAACTTTTGAAAAAACCACCCTGTATATTATTATATATATATTTAGGTTAGTTAATATTGTACTGTGATCGCCCCGTCATCGTTGGCCACGAGGGAAGTTCGTAATGAAAATTTGAACGTCTGATCGATGACTGCGAAGGTCTATAATAATAATAATACTAAGCTGTCGTCGCGCAGTGCTCGCATTTGATGCGGTGGGGGCCTGTGGCGGCGAAAACGGATTTCAAGTACGACTGATCATCCATCAAAATCTAACGTCGTCGCGTATATAGCCCGTGGTCGAGAATTCTCGCCACAGTTCGTTTATTTTTCATTTCCGCTTTGCCGTCGTCACACCCCTTGTCCCTGGTACGTTGCTATACCATTACGATTGTCAGTCGCGCAAGAGAGGGCTCAAGAAGAGATATTATATAAATTTCAGCGGTTTAAATTATCATAATGTATGGGTAGGTGGGTACCTACACAATACATATATTTTGCGGTTCACTGCTGTGGAGAGTCAGACATGACCGATAGACACGGACGATTCGAAGACCGACACCGAACCGAACAAAAAACTGGTTTTTAAATCTTATCTATGGTATATTTTACAACAAAAACAGCCCCTAAAATCATGAATTCAGAGCCTACATCTGGGGGAGGGGTTTTTTGTTACAACAAAAATACAATAAAGTATACCTACATTGATTATAAATAAAGTAATTATAGTATTTGCAATAATTGGTATCCAGTAATATAGTCATTAATATATGTTGTGGTAGGGGTGCCAATGTTGATGATGCCGTTTGGGCATTGTGATGTCATGGACAATTTTCAGCGGGAACAGATTCGGACAAACGCAATTAAGATGAAGTGAGCCTGCAGGTATACTCGGGTTTAGATTTTTATTTAAATTAATTTTACTAATTCTGAAAAATAGTCCACAGGATTACAAACAGAAGCTTTTGAAAACCACAAAACCCAAATCTCGCAGGAAACATTAAAATATGTACTTACAATATTTTTTTTAGCAATATGATAAAATCGATATTGATATGTTGAATTAGATAATATAGGTTTTCGGGTTCAATAAAGTCGAGTTCTACGAATAGTAAAATCTAAATTGTTTTTACACTATTATTTGAAGAAAATAGAAATGCAATATGAGAGCTCAAAAAATTCAAAAAAAAAAAAATCAAACAACGTACATTATCTGGATAAACCACGTCATGTATTGTAACGGCCCGACAGTAAAAAATTTTCAATTTCCCCATGTGTGTGTTTTTTGTTTTAATAAAATATTTATATTGGAAAATGCGTATAAAAGCACATATTTTCATAGTTTTCTCGATTTTGCAAAGTAGAAGAAAACGATCATATTGTCTCGGGCAAAACGAAAGAGGAATGAAACAGTAAATATCGCCATCGTATTTCGGGATGTAAACATGGCGTGTAAGTTTATACGGTAAAAACGTTTTGATTTTATTTTCACCGTAAAAATCGTGTCAAAAATTCTTTGTTTCGACGAGTATGATAATATGTAACAGTATGGGTACTACCTGAGAAATTGAAATTTTGTTTGTTTTCAATAAAAATAAATCTACACAGACTCATCGCGTGAACGGAAAATGGTTCGTCTGATCGCGCGGGATAAACCAAAATATAATAAATATACATTTTCCGTATAAGCTACCACCGAAGGTCTAGGTTGTATGAATGCAACACAGTGCCTATATTATCGTATTAAAACGTGCAACTACAGTTGTTTTTCGAGATGCGATTCACTGACGGGAAATTTAATACATTTTATTTAGGTACTTGATTATAGCTCAAAAAAATTCAATAATTAAGTAATTTAAATAGTCAAATAATTAAATAGTTAAATTTCACATCACCGTGATGATAGTGCCGACGAGGTCATGTACGAGTAGAATAGTGTCAACAGCATCGATACCGTCATCGCGGAAATCGGTGAAAATACTGATCATTGTGGACGAATAATTTGTTAAAACTTGGAAAATCTCTCGCCAAATATCAACAGGAAAAATGTTCTGCATGAAATCAAAAATAAATCGTACTTATCGTATAGAAAAAATATATTATTTTGGTTGGTATTAGACAGTAATATACATAGTAACAATCGTCTATTATTCTGCATTCGTTTTTCATCAAACACTATCGACGTCGACGTAATAAGTACTATATTATGCTCGTCGTTATAGCCTTTTAACATGCGATATTCGAGAGTGTCTATTTATATAGACTCCGCCTACGACAATCTACACCCTAACCCTCAACCCAAAGCGTATAAACGAAGGTGACTAGAAACTATCCAATCGATTGACTATCGCTTGATGAATACCTATAGTAATAATACTCTACAGTAAACTTTCCCTAAATTATTAGCGAAATAAATTAAAAAATACAGCACTAAATACCGGATGGTTTTTTTGGGGAGGGGGGGAAACAAACTGCAAACTTAACCCTATGATTAGCAAGAATGTCCTAGAGTACGGTATTTATAGAGACTTCATTGTAATGATAATAATGATAATAATAATAGTAATTATACCTTGTAGACGAGTGCTGTGAACACCTCCAAATAGCGGAAACTTTTATTTTTGGGGGCGGGCGGGACTCTAAACTTAACCCTACGAATTTAGAGAACTAATAATAATAATAATAATAATTTTAGTACTCATATTGATTTATTTGATTCCTAGAGCTATGGATTTTCACTGCCCGAATGTCGATAAAAATATGTTCAATATTGATTTGATCCCCGCAGGAAGTACACGTGGGGCGTCCTGTATAAAATATATTTTTTTTTTTTTTATCAGTTTGGACAGATGTTTTAATTTCGTATTCATTTCGCCAAATTTAAATGGGAATCGCTAAAAGTCGACTTTATACTCGGTCCACTAATAAAATTTCAATCAAAACATTTACGACCCGATTGCACATTATTGCTTTCTGATCGTCAACAAATTATATTATTGGAATAAAAAAAAATCCCGACATAAAGCACTCGACGACGTATAGTCGTAGTTGTTTTATTGATATCCATAAATAAATTTCTCTGTGCGTACATATAGGTAGTAAAAAATGTCGTTTGCAAAGGTCCTTATTTTAAATTAAAATAAGAAAAAGACAGTTTTCTAAACGGCCGCGTTGTATTGCCACGAATGATTAGGAGAGGTTGGTGATATTTACATGAAGTACCTACGATTTATTTATTCTGTCATGGTATTGTAAAAAAATTTATTGACGAACTAAGGTAGGTATTGATTTGGTGTTCACACTGCAGTTTGAAGATAAAGAAAATAAACTATAATATTTGGAATGCTATACTGAAATTGTGTCCAATGAGTGTGAAAAATTGAAAACAGACGCCGAAATAAGAATTCGGACATTGATTTTATTACATATATATATAATGTAAAAATACTCGAAGAAGAATACCAAAGAGTAGCAATCGCGTATATGGGTTAAATAAGTGTATACCTGTGTTACGTACTTAAGATGTACGTATAAACTTTTACGACGTTTCTGATGAAAAGAATATTCTTCGATATATTTTGGAAAGCATTTTTTCATTTTACAATATCTTAAGAAACACGAGTAAGACAACACCAAAATATAATCACAATAATTTATTTATGTATTATTTTAATTATATACTTTACTTAATACTTTAAAAAACAACATTTTTGGAAATAATTTATATTTAAAATTTTTTTTTACCGTTATTACTTATTATTGTTTAAGTTTTTACCCTTATTTAAAAATGTAAAGTATTAAAGAAATTCGTATAAACAAACCTCGAAAAGAACAAGAAAACAAATTGAAATTTATAATGCAAACTTGGACAAAATTAGAACAAAATGAAATATCTATACTAGAGTATTTTGAAAGTAGCAGGACCACAATTTTGTGCCACAAAATTGTAATTAATAATTTTATTGACTTTTTATATATATATATATATGGATATATAATATTATTATTAAATAAATAAATTTAATTCATAGTATTCGTAAATTAATATACCTATTGTGTATACAAATTTGAACAAATATTATTATTTAAAAAAAAAATTCATTAATATGTTTACATAGTGTATGCTTATATGCACTAAAGTCTCAATAAGAAACAATTTTTAACCAAGTCAACAATTTAATTTTGTTCTCAGGGAAGAAAAATTGTTAAATTGATGAAAATAAAGATTGATTAACTTGGTTACCTCGATTTTTTAACTTAAACTTTGTGTTTTCCACTCCGACTGTATTTTTAAATAGTGTATTGGAAAATTGTTAGAAGGGTAAGACCTATATTTCACGGAGGGTAGTCATTTGCGTTTTTTTAGGTAAAAAAAAAACGGGCGCATTCGTGCTAATTTGCTCGGCGCAATCGTGTTGCGTTTTTTGCATGTAAAAAGGTAGGGCGGGCGCAATCGTGTTTCACCGCTTGACACTATCCCAGGTATCTCTGGTGGCCTTCAAAGGCGTATAAAACGTAATTGGTTAGGGTTGTTACTTGTTAATCTAATTAATAAATTTCTTACTAGGTACCCAATGTCCCATCGGCCTCTTCAACAAGTCACCAAATCATGTCTCTCCATCGCACTTTACTCGAACACCACTGATTGTTAATCTATTATCCAATGCAGATTGTATATAGTAAACTTTAATACAAATATAGGTAAATAATATGTTAATAATCCTCCAGTACGCGTTATAAATCATCAATAATCATCAATAAATGTTCTAAGTGCATACGATAACTCCTCGATGGCTGCTGTTTTATGTATTTTTCTTCTACTTCGAACACACCGTGATATTATATAATAATATATAAAACGCATTATACACAGCGTATGCATTGTGGATTTCGAATAATTAATTATTCAAGCAATATATATTATGTTATCGGTGTATACGCATTATAATATACCGCCGAATGGACGTTAATCACTGTACAAATTATTTTAATAGGTGCAGTTTTTTCAACGTACGTTCGTTAAAAAACAACATAATAATAATATCGCAAAGCCTCGTGACCTCGTTGCGTGAAAAAAAAATAATAATGAAAACGTTGCGTTTATCTATACCTAGATAATCGTTTCGTTCATAATATGTTAGCTGGTACTGAAAATTAGATAGTTGTAGGTGTGAATGCGTATTTTCACTGGTATATATCGGTACCGGTATAAAATACACAAATAATTGTTGTACCGAAGAACATTGATCATTATCTCGGCAATTATTAAAGTCTTTGAAAAAATTCTATTTCCACAGCTGTTTATATCGATATTAAAATTTAAGTGTTTTTACTTTTTGAATGACAACGTTTTTAACTACATATGCCAAAGCAGAATATTTTTCTAAGTAGGGACTTTCATGTGTAAAAATCGAACTTTGGACGAGTAGTTTTTGAGTTACCTATAATACTTATAAGTTATTAAGCTTATAGATGAGCGGTGGAGTGTAGCTTAATGGTATATGCCCCACCACCCCAAAAATATCGATCTACTATTCTGATAATCTAAACTGAAGATTTTTATAGCTAATTATATTTTATAACTACTTGTTAAAAATTAGTTTTTTATATAATATCGAAAAACTACGAATTCTGTTTCAGAATATGAAATTAAAGGTATGCTGAAAACAAAGAAATTCAAAAATTCAAAATAATATCATTAAGTATGTAGATAATTATAAAAAATAAAATAAAACTATTAAGTAATAGTTTTTAAAATAATAAGTGTTCTTTGATGTTTGACTCATAGTGTATATATATTATATATGTATTTATATATATGTATATAGAGTTACATATTTTCTGTTTATAAATTTAGATAACCAAATAACCTAATAATTTGATTACAAACAGGCTAAACAGGTGCCTGTAACAATATACCTACAGAAAATGAGTTTTGGGAAAATAAATTTTACATTTACAAAACGTACAATAAGATTATCAATCAGTAACACAAGACATGAAATTAATTAATTAATATTATTACTGCAGTGGTAGTAAAAGGTAATATTGAAGTATAATATGGTTGGTAAGTTTGTAATAATAATATTATCATCACTATTGGAAGGTGTTCGCGTACGTTTGTAACCAAATAACCGATCGACAATTTATATCTGACTGACATCCGAGGGTTTAAATATTTCAAAAGAAAACAATGAGCCAGCGAAATGGTGTCAGGAATATAATGTTTTAAATGCTCCAACGATTTATCATAAATGCAACGTGTGCAAGTGGGAGATTATTATTTAAATAATAATAATAATATGTTACCTTTGACAACACGGCTCCGGGCACGTATATCTATTACACGGGGCTTATTAAAATCCTATGAATTGTGCTATACAGTGCAATACACAATATTATTATACATTGTTCGATGTATTAAACACGTGTGCTTGGAAGCGACTTAGTAGTTTTAGTTATAGTAATATTGTTACTAACCTATCTCCTACATAGGCACGAATCCAATGTTTTGTGTAAATATATACTGATAAATGAACTAAAATTATTATTTTTTAAACATTATTATTGTTAAAAATGTATTGCAATTTTGAATAGTTCTATTTTTTATTAATTAGTGGTACGTGACCGATGCACAATAATACACATGAGTGGTTAAAAAGTTTGAGAATCTCCGAGATTACGCGTGAATGCAGTGTATTATACCTAAGTTATTATCGGATTTAATAACAAATCGCTTATAATAACAACTGACGGAAAATAACAACAACAAAAACCGGCATTCTCGTGCAGAGGTGCAGATAAAACTGACGGTTATATTTTATGTTGGCCGACACGAGTCTCGACGTGCACATCACGAACATAAAAAAAAAGTTATTCTATGGTTTTTCTTTGTTGTAGGACGCAAAAACTGAGAGCATTAGACGATCTATACTGTAGCTATATATTATTACTACTTATCTTTTTCGTTGTTCTGGCCGTTTCAACTGCGCACCTTTATAGCTATAACATTAATTATAGACAATAGTATTTAAAATCAATTGTTATATTATTACACGATATAAAGAACATGGTTGAAAAAATAATTTCACCATTGGTAGTTATAATATTGGATCTACCAGACCGTGTTCGTATGGAATAATTATGATTTTTGATACAGGTGCGAATAAAATTATAATATTATTTCGATTTGCAGAATGGGATAATGAAATATAATAATAATAATCATACATTTGTTATTTACTAAGGTATAACCACATACATTTGTTATTTTCTCCTATTGGATAAAGCAAAGACGTCGACGATGACAACAACAACAACAACAACAAACTGATCGAAAACCAAAGTGGGTTTTTGAACAAGTATTCAAACATTTAATAACTATTTAGGTAGGTATAGGTCATGATATAGAAAGTATATTCATCAACAAAATCGGTTCGTCCACCAATTAGTTCCTTCGTCACCATACACAATTAAAACTAAATTTTTGTCGATTGGTTGTAAAACTTAAACGTTCGCTTAAAAAATAACCATTTTTTTAATAATCAATAAACAATGTTTAACATCTAATCAATTTTGACGTTTTTGCCCTACAATACTTAATATAATATAACGTCTGTTCTCGACAATGTGACTATCTACAATTTCTCGACGAGAACAGTTTTATTTCAATCTGAGCGTTTGTTATTCGTTTATCTACCTCACCCGTCCAAATAATACAGTAGTTTTGGCCAAATTGTATCGTCATGTTTGTTTCCGTGTGTACACGATCGACCAAAAAAGTCCACCTCAACATTTTAAGCTTTTTAAGCGGACCGTCGGATTGCAGTGTTTTTCCGATAAATTCAACCGGTTATTTTTTTTTAGTTCGACTACCCATGTTTGACATACGTTCTGTTGTGTAACGTGCTACCGATCACTATAATTTATGTACATAACATTATAATAAACTACAGAATCCATCTCCATCGAGTCACTCACAACCGAAAGTATAATAATATTATATAGTTGTTTAACATAATTTAATATACCGTCGTATAATAGGGCTATTATTAATTTTAATTTTGTCGAGTTGTTAAACCAAATAAATTGTTTTCAAAAAAAACGAAAATAATTATTATTATAACACCTGCAAAATTACGATATCATTGGCGGCAATAATAATAATAATAATAATAATATACGTCCCTCGGCCCTCGGACCGTCGGACAAAAATTACGACACTGTTTTAATAAGTTAAAGTACGAGCCACTAAAAAAAAATTCGTCTGCAGAACATTTTCCCGAGGAGGTCGTCCGTCGGTGGGCGAAAAAAATGAATAGAAAACCGAGTTCAAACTTATATAAATAATAAAAATAATATTATTATTAGCTCAGCGGGCCGTATGAAATTACGTGTATAATATTATATGAAAATAAGACCTATATTATATATATTTATAATTACTTAACGTCGTTCGAGTAGCTGACAGTGCGAACTCACGAAATACTTTGTATTAATATTTATTATTTATAATATATTCCTTCGCTTTATTATAAAAGTATACAGTGCCCATAATAATATTATACAAGTCCGTCAGTGCGAGCGCATCCTGTAATACCTAGGTAATACGCTTGTGTCCTAAGAATTTAAAAATAAATCCTCGTAGCGTTCCCTTTGGCCAAAATACGGGTGTTATTATTGTATGCGTCACGTGGGTCGTGTAGTTTTTAACGTTTATTATTAAAATATTTTGATTATGCATTCCGGTCAAACGAGTATCCGCGGCACAAGGAGTACCTATATTAAAATAGCAAATTATAGTAATTATAACAAAATATTAGCGATGCTGGACGATGCCATACATTTTTGATTTCGACACCTAGTCGATACATTATAATATTATTTAAAAACGTATTAATTATTATTGACTGCTGATTCTTAGACGAGCAATTTTCTTTTTCTTTATCGTAGACATCACGTAATTTATTATAGTTAGAATACTATGCTAACGTAAGATCTATGGCCTATATTATACGTGGACGATTGAACAGGGTATCTATCATAATATATATGCGATATACGATATAGTATGAGGTTTAAGTATAAACACCGCTTACTACAATACTAGAAGGACAAACGAAATCAATTATTACTTAAGCTCTTCGCTCAAAATTAAACGTACCTATAACCTAAAATCAACACAATATTATATAATATATTTGATATCCAACTCACTACCACTTTAAAAAAAAAAAAAAAAAACAGTAAATTATTAAAACCCGTTTGCAGAAGAATTGATAAGCCATCGGAAAGTTTAACGCATTAACTTTAACCAGTCAGGGACATCGTAAACGATTTTTTGAGTATATTCTTAGCAAAATATTACTAAACAGATACAATTACAAACTTCAATATATATACAAAAAACTAATTGATTAAATTATCGGAGAAATTATCCTAACTATAAGTACTTAAATACAAATTTGACTGACAAATATACCTTCTTGCTGCAACAGCAATATTAAAGAATATTACCGAAGTAATATTATACCAAGTATCACTGATGAAGACGGCAATATTGTAGTTGCACATAATATCGCCGATGACGGTTATACCTACCTAGACCACTGCGTTGTTACTTATTATATCTGTACTCGAAGTACCATGATACCGCAGTAGAGGTTTGAGATAATGAATATAAATCGCTAGGAGAGACACGCCGAGATGTTATGTATTATACACCGCACATTTACCCGAATGATATATACCAACTGCATAGCTGATTTATAACAGACGGATAGTGGCGGTTAGGTTAGGTTCTCACCGAAACGGCCATTTATCGTCGTGGTGTGTCATGGAACATCATTTTTTTCTACGGCCCACCAGAAAATATGAAAAATAATATTGTTATTCTATTGGTTAAATGTCAGGACGACGATCACGTTTTGCCTGCCATTTATAGAAAAAATACGCAAACCTACCCTACCTATCAAATGCTCTTTTCGCTAATTTCATAATTTATGTGTATATATTATAATATAGGTGATAGTAAATTTTTAAATATTTAAAAACGGTTTTCGTTAATTTATATTATTTAATTGTTAAAATAAAAAAAACATTTGTTAATCTAACCTGATCATCAACTCTAAAAATGCATCTTCGACATATTATTCATGACTTTAAAATTTTAAACCCAAAATACGGTTTAAAGCCGTCAACCCAAAGGTTTCCTAGGTCATAGAACATTTTATATGTATATAAAAGTTGATTATCGCCATCAAAATCATGCTCAATTGCTTGAAAAAAAAAATTAAATATTGCAAGATAGGTAGAAAAAATATATACAAATGCAGTGTTCTCAATCGTATTATTGAAAATCTTGATCGTATTTTACCGAAATGTATAGATCCCAAAATATTATACCGAGAATTATTAATATCATTTGGAAAAATTGAATCTTTTCTAATATATTCCTACAACTTAATACCTCTAAGAATGTCAAACAGTGGAATACAAATTTTCTTTATATATTACATATAGGGAGTATCCTAGGAAAATTAAGCTTCCGGTAATATATCCTAGAAAAAGATGACAATAATATAACTTCCGGAAATATTGTATTTCTAGGACTTTTATACCTCACAGGATATCATACCTCAGTGGGTGGGAAAGGGGTGTACAAATATCCTCGGAGAGTTGCACCTCTGGTAATAACAAGATATTCCAAGGATTTCTATACCTCACAGAATTACACATACAATAGGAGATTGAAATGTCTTGTGAAAATCGGGGATAAAAAGTCACCTCGATGACTAGTGGTTGTTGCAGTAGTATTACCTACCACTCAGTGTCGAGTGATCTCCATTGATACGCTAGTCGTGAACTATTGTACGCGTACCAATATCCTCGGCAGGCGTGGATCTATAACATATTTACGGGGGGGGGGGGGCATCTTAAATAAAATTTCAGCCTAAGTCTGATAAAAAACATTGTACATATACTATGTAAGGTAACAGGCAAATATTATTATTTAAATCCCAGTTTATCAGTACAATAAAATAAATCAAATAATTAGATAAGTAATATTAGTTAACAATGATACGTAATATAAAATAAATAATAATTAATAATAAAATATAACAAATATTAAAAAATGATCACAGAACAAAATCCTTTCGTCTTTTAGATTTGGCAAATTCGTCAATTACTTCTTCACAGTCAATACTAATATTTCTATAACAATTAAGTAATGCAAGACCCAGTTTATCATTACAATAAAATAAATAAATATAAATTTTATAAAATTTTTAAATATTCGATTACATA
Source organism: Nasonovia ribisnigri (assembly GCA_027563435.1). Taxonomy (NCBI): domain Eukaryota; kingdom Metazoa; phylum Arthropoda; class Insecta; order Hemiptera; family Aphididae; genus Nasonovia; species Nasonovia ribisnigri. The sequence continues at coordinate 226,225 of JANEHU010004895.1, read as the reverse complement.
ATTTATTCAAAGGATTTATATATCTCGCAGAAATTCATACAATATAGAGGATTGAAATATCCAGTGAAAATGGGGGTTAAACAATGACCTCGACGACTGGAGTGACTGCAGTTAGTTGTGTTCTTGCAATCCTTTTAAACTTAGTGTCGAGTTATCTCCATTGAAACGCTCGTACGTTGCTTGTAATACATATTAATATTATAATATATTGTGTTATATGCGGTGTCGGTCGCGGTTTCGGGAGTCTTTGACTCTCTGTTTGACGAATGAAACTTGATCGGGCAAACTTTGAATGTACACGCCGCCGAGTTCCGCAGGCAGTGGTTCGATCGAATCTCGAATATTGTTTCGAATATTTGTTTAAATGGGTTTCTAAACTATTTATGGCCCTCGAGACGGGCAAGTGCACGATTATATAAGTCTCGAATGGGCTGCCGCGGGAAACTGAGCACATATTACAATACATACCTATCTAAATAATGGTGTGTATAATAATATATTATTATTATGTGTTTAAGACATGTAATGAGTGTGTTCACGGGGAGAGCGTATCATTTGATCTTAGTGATCGGATGATAGAAATTATATTATAATTACAATCGAAAGACATTTTCGGTGTAAAAAAATTAGAAAATTGATACATTTTTACCTGAAACTATTATCTTACTAATTGCTTTTGTTCTGCAATTTGACGAAATGTTTGAAACGAACCAAAATCAATTTTTTATTTCTTATCAGTCGTATAAGTTTTTTTTAAATCTTACTGCGTTCTGTATTATAACTATAGGGCCGGGGCAGAGTGGATTATTCTTGACGTGCTCTAGGACAATGGATTCCAAGTAACGGATATATTATATCCTCAAAGGGCAAACTTTTATTTTTAACTTGTTTTAGTGTTTTCGGGTAAATGTATAACTTTTTATTGTATATAATTAATATATTAATAAGTATTATACAAACTTTAACTGTAAATTAAGGAGTTCAACAAAAAAAATTAAAAAAAAATAAAAAAAATATATCAAAAAATATTGTTTTCATAATACTGTAATTTGCCTTAATAGTTTTTTAGGTATTATATTTTGTTCTTACTGTAATAATATGTCAATCCTTATTTAAATGAAAGCGATAGGTAGTCTTTATCTCTATCCAGCTATAATTGAATGTAGTATCTTACAAAGAAGTGAGGCTCAGTTGGAGATACATCGCAATTGCATTGATTCATTTATTTCCAGTTTACTGCATTTAAATCATTTTGCGAGTCATAGTTTGGTATTTTATTATTTTTTTTATTATTGTTAGGTAGTATAATCAAGTTGTAAAAAAGGGTTAAAAAATGTTAAAAGTTGAAACATCGTCTTCCTAAAGCATGCGTAGTTGCGGCGATACAATAAAAATTGTTAGTCGTTTAAAAAAAAAATAAAAAATACCCTTAAAAGGTTAAACCTTTTTGGTTATTATTAGAGAATTTGTTTCATAGTTTTTAGGGCGCTTAATTCCGGGTCCTAAATGTATACCTCAGAGGTATCGATGTTCTGTAATTACTCGCAACATAATAATATATTATATTATATTTTAATCGTTTTCGTCTCGATCGTGTCCCGTGTACACACCACAGAATAATATACGCTGCACAAAAACACAGACGCAGACGGATCGTGTACGCCCACGTAAATACATGTTATAATAATATATTAAGGAAAAGTAATAACGGAAAAAAAAAACACCCAAACACGCGCATTATTCATGTAAACGGCCTTCTTAGGACGGCACGCCGCAACAACATTGATGGATAGGCGCTCGGACCCTCTCGAGAATTAAACTTTGCTCGGGGGTACTCGACGTCGGCCTGGGAATCCCGCGGTCTTAAAGTATTTATGTATATGATATATATACACCGTCGAGAAGGTCTTCGTCGTCCCCAGTGGCGACTGCACGTCTGCACGTCACACATGAGTAGGTACCTCTACCACCGTGTCGGTATTATAATAATAATATAATAATATGTCGTGTAAAGTATTTGAGTAAAAGTTTATTTTAGAATTGGTATTCGAAAACTTTTTCTAGTATTCAATACAAACGCATTTCATAAATATGATTCTGTCTATCAACAGGCATTTAATGCGTTTAAAATAGCTATACCTGGTCTTACGGTTTATTATTGAATAAGCCTACCAACTATTGAGTCCAAACATTGTTTTACACCTTAAAATGTACAATATTATTCGGAATTACCGCAACGGGTGACCATATAATATTATTGTTAACAAAAAAATATGACTTAAATTTAGTTTTCTTTTAATTGTTTCAAAATAATTTTTTAACAAATGTCTACAATTTGTCAATATAACTTCCGAATTATTATATTAAAATTATTTTGACTTATTTATACTGACGTTTTTGATTAATAGTACCACCAGGTATAAATAATATGTAGACACTATAATATACAAGTGAAGTTACATAGAGTAAAAATCAACTTAAGTTGAATAATTGCAATTCTTTTTCACTTGATTTGTTACCAATGACAAGTTATAAGCATAGTTATCGGTTTTGAGGAAATGAAAATCGAACAATTTTAATGTTGGCGCAAACGAATAGGACCCCCACCTTTACTGACCTACCAGTTAGTCGGAGTTTCGTGCTCTGTTAATTTATTGGCCTTTTGAACGTGCAAAAGGGTAAGGTATCGTTTATTCTGCGATAAAACGTTTACATTTTAGTATTATGAAATGAGGCGAAAGGCGAACGCGGGTTCACATTACATTAATATTATATTCGTATGACACATAATAGGTGTAAGTTCGAGCGTAATAATAATAATATGAATATGAATAAATAAACGCAAAATGGACATATTATTATGTACATTTTAGCGTTTCGGGAAATTGTAATACAAATATTAATAATATTATAATAAGTTATTACCATTCAACGCTAAATGGAACAACAATTATTATTTTTGAGAGGTGGTGGTGGGTGGAGTGAGGTGGATCTTCTCCCTTCGACTTGCGTTTAATTTATTCAGATACAATTATAATACAGATAAACTCTAATATTCGTGGTATGGTTGTAGAATTTAATTTCTAAATGTACGATGATCGCCATCATAACTATTTATTTCGTCCAAATATTTTGATTAAGTTGTTTACCATTTTCGCCAAATAACAATAATTAAATATTCTATTCACCCACGTTGTCTACAAGTCCAATACATTTTGTCAAGCACTTTGTCTTAAAATAAGTTTAACAAAGCCATTAAGCATTATCCAGAGAGTTGCACCACGAAAGGCTTATTCGCTAAATTACTCTCCAAAAAGTTATAGTGTTTGCGTACATTACCACATTATAATATTATGGTAATTAAATATATTTTAACCATTGATTGAGACTCCGAAATTTACAACACATAATATACATAAGTCGCATTAGTGTCTTTATTAGTTTAGGATGACAGTGTCAAACATCGATGATTTTGATACAGTGCTTCCAAAAAATGTTTAACGTTAAACCGTGACCGAAAAGAATGTCATTAGTAATGACTCATTACTATTATTCATCGAGAAAAGGGAACTACTTTTTCATATTTGGGCGAAAGGAGTACTGCCCACACATTGTTACGGGTGCGTGTGTGTCTGTAGGGCGTATTTGCATTATTATAAAAAACCAACGATAACAGGTGTCAATAAAAGCTATAAGTGCTCGAGGATTACACAATGTCACGTTCAATGATTTCCTCGAGTACCTAACCTGAAAATTACTGGAAAATTGAAAAAAATAATAACCATCTGCGTTTTTCAATTTTCAATCTATATGTATATACTGAAGGAGCCGCACGAAAGTACTTTATTGCCCAATGAAACACACATGAACTCATCGTTATCGCCAATACGATTTCTCGCTCCACTTGGTAAGATAAAAAACAAAATATGTAACGCTCACTTTGAAAAGGGTCTAGATGCGATTATATATAATACATAGAACCTTCACAAGAGAACAACGTCTTTCTAGAACTTTTCCCTTTGGAAATATAATATTAATATGTACTAAAGCGTGTTCCTGTCTGATGGATACCTACAAAAAATATTTAATACCGCAGCCAGTTTCGGGCCAATCGATTTTCATTAAAAAACTAACCACACCTTTTCGTACTCACAAACCATAGAGTATTACGTCTGCGAGTCTCTGTGATGATATTTCGCCAAAAAAATGTTTTAATCGGTGAGGTACAGATAAAAATATTTCCATATAGTTAGAAACGTATTAGTTATTTTGCAATATGACTGTCGCATGCGAGACGTAATGATTTCGACTCTACGTAAATACTATAAGTTTGGCAGTATTGAAATCGGATACTGGTATTGTGGTAATAGAACTATAGTATACCAAAAAAAAAAAAAATTGTCAACGGTGCTAACCCGTACAATGTTATAGTATACGGTATTACTTCAGTACTACATGAACGGTACGTCGGTTCGTCGGTACTATTCCGGTTAACCAGTAAACTCAATCCGTTTTGTGATACCAATCGTATAATATTATGATATACCGAGATTACCGCGAAAAATGTCTGTGGTGGTATATCAAAATATAATTTTTCTCATACAGTTATATTTTCCTAGTTCTATGATAACGCGGCGAACAAGTCACTATAATATTATTATATTATCTTATCATATATCTAAGTAGCAGTCATAGTCACATGAATATACGTCATGATGGCGAGTGATACAACTCATAACTCTTCACGCAGCTAGTCTTCACAAATATTTGTCTGCTCAAAGTTTTTTTGTTTAGTTTTTTTATTTTTTAATTAAGAAGTTGCGCACTGTACATAAATTATACCAACGCGCTTTTATATACCAGGTAATTCACGGAAACACTCATTATTTCAAAAAGCATTCATGTTTTTGAAAATATTTTTTTAACATGGTTTAAAGTTGTTGCATAACAAAGTTTTTTTAAAAAATTATATTTTTTAGTCTTATGATTTTTTGCATGTACGTAAATATACAATTTTAATTTAATATTTAAAAGAGGAATACTTTTTTGAGTATTTCGTTACATAAAAATCAAATTTAGGAATATAAGTTTGTTTTGTAACAACCTGAAAACCATATAAAAAAAATATTTTCAAAAACATTAATACTTTTTAAAATAATGAGTGGTTAATGATAAAAGAATTACCCTGTATATATATATATATTTATGAATAATATTTTATATATATTTGTATATTCGCAATACGTCGTGTATATTATGTATATATTGTGAACAAGGTTTTTATTTAAATCAAGGACGCACTAGAAACAACCCTTTCGCGTACGGTCGACATTTACTAATTTAAGGAAACGCCTTCGGCCCGTCCGGCGAACAAAAAATAAAAATAAATTTAAAAAGGAAAAACTAGGTAACTAATTCAATGCGATAATCCGAGTTTTACATTTGGCTAATTGGATTTGTGGGTTTTCGCGTTGGAAGGCAAAACATATCTATACATAATAATAACACATATATACGTATAATACTCCCTGAGGACATGCGAATGTGACCTTAAAAGTTAATTTAGGTATAACAACAACGTAGGTACCTATATAATATGTATTATCGTTCGGTTTCGTTTCGTAAAAGTGTTTGTGAATATTTGCCGATTGGAATGTATATAATTACATCGCGACCCACGGGGTGCCTTATCTCCGTCGTCGGTTTCGGTACGAACCGTTTTTGTTTCTTTTATTTAAAAAACTTTACTTAAAAGTAATAATAATTTCACGTTTTTACGTAATATCGCCAACTATTCGAGCACAAATAATATTATAATAATTATTCAAGATAATGTGCGCGCGTAACATCATGTTCTTTCGGGTACGCTCGAGCATGAGTGCAGTTATGAATATTACATAATACTATACATTGTTACAGTTTAATAACAGAGCTGCCGACTTGGCCGTCGATCTGGGGTTTATTTATAAACGTATTTATCGGGAGTGACTCGAATGAAAAATAAGTAAAAAATTGGAAAAATTAACGTAATCACAGGCGAAGAAGTTTTTATAATGTTACATAATAATAATATTCAATCACGTTGCACGCAAACGAAACAAAAACGAGTTCTTGAATTTAGACGATCAAGACGTAGGAACCCCATATAGGTATACTCAGAATCACTTTTCATACATCGAATGCGTTTATTTCGCTTGAAAAATAATCGTATGGCAAAATGTAGGGTGGTTTACCGAGAAAACTTATCCCCTTTTATTCTTTAATAATGACATTTATTAAAATTTTCTGATTTTTGGAATTTTTATGTTTTACGGACCATGCAGTTTTCAAATACCTACTTAAAGTCTGTGTACAATTCGAGGAGTCTTCTGCTGTGGGCGGTACAAATACAATTTGGTTGTACATTGACATTTAACATAAAATATAAATGTATATAATATTTAGACTAGTATCTATCTACTGACTAAACTCGGAGAATAATTATAAAATTCAATCAATCGATGACTATAGTTTTTGAAATATTTCATCGGAATGTGAAACTAAAAATTGTACTTATGCTGTTATTCAAAAAAATTAAAACTTAAAAAGCAGTAAAACACATACCTAATTATTATTATCCGAATAACTTCCGATTTACTACAACTTATATAAAGAAGCGTAGTTTCCAAAACGTTACTTTTTTCTAAAATAACAAGTGTTAAATGGATCACTCCGTACATATATGGGGTATACTGAATGGCCCTTTTAATCTACTCCCGACGTCTCATCTTCCGTATCTGTATTTGTGATTTATCGTGCACATAAGTAAGCAATTGTAATATTAATAATGAAATTCTTCAAATTCTCGAGTTTTTGAATTTTTATACTTTACGAACCATATTTTAAATACCTACTTATAGTTAGTGTATAATTCAAGAAGTGGTGATAAAAATCAATTTTGGTTGGACATTGACATTCAATATAAAATATATGTCTAATATTTATACTAGTAGGGCAGGTAGGCAATTATTAATTTTGATAAATTAAGAAAAATAATAAAGATGTGATAAATTTATGTTAGTGCCTATAATAGTTTTTAAATCATCATACTCCGCATGACACAAAATTTTAAGCCTATATTATTATTTAAATTTAATAACTCAAAAAATATCCGTCTCGTTACAATTATTTTGATTTATACCTTGTATCTATATCGACATTTTCAAAAAAAATCATCTCCTAAACATGTCATGTTTTTTTCTATTTTTGATATAACACATGTTCAATGAATCCTCCCGTATACGGAGCGCAACTCTTTTAATCTACACGCACGCAGTCTCGTGTTCTGTATCTATCCATGTGATTTGTCGTGCACATAAGTACGCGTTACTGTAATACTATACACATACCAGAGACGCTTTTGTCAGTGTGCGTTTGCCACACGTTTTATCCAAATCCCCATCTATATATTATCACGAGTGTGTGCGGTGTAAAATAAAATATTACGAATATTTATGTCTAAAACGTGTCTACGCATGCATAATATCGCGTGCATTCGTACATACTGTGTGCTTATACTCCGAGGGCAAGTCCTGGCGCAGGTCACCGAAGCCGATCCCCGTCCGGACGTTCACCGAAACCACGTAGAATTAGCCAGGTTTTACGTTACATACGGTACAGACGACACGCATAAGTCGTTCGGATATCGGACAACACTATTTGGACCCGAGTTTTTAGATTCGAATTTTATAATAATGTTTTATAAAACCCGCGTTACACTGTTGCAGGCTCTTTGCGATCGATTTTCCTCGGTGGGCTCTTTTAGAATTTACTATTTATAGAGTCATTTCGAACGATTTTTAATTTTTTTCACCAGATATATATTTTTTACTCAACTATGTATTCAACTAATATAATTTAAGAACCATTACGTAAAATAATAAAACTAAAATGTATGTAAGACTATTTTTTATAAGTGAAGGATGTCTAATAACAAACATAATAGACGATAAACTCAATACGATTATTATCCATAATCTTAGATGGAATGATTTTGAAGCATGGCGCATTCACAGCCCACAGCTTTCAAATTTTTCCATGAAATACAAAATTTAAAGTTATTTAATTTTGAAACTATTTGTCTATATTTTTTAATAGTTGGTATGAGTTGTTGTTTTCATTTTGCATCAACTTCCGTTTCTTTAAATTAAAATGTCTTTCTTTGTGGTGTGTATAATAATATATACCTATTGTACTTATAAAAAAAAAAATCAAAATTTTTTTCTCCGATTGATCTGATTTAGGTATACTATAGGTACAATATGAGATTTAATCAATATAAGATTTTTTTTCTAAATGTAAATTATTAATAATATTCTGTTATTCTTTTTAGCAGACTCTTTTTGCATAAGTACTACGCAGGTTTGAATACTTATCAGTTTTTTCAAAGTGCATTTTTAATGTTTTATAATTTGTTTTTCACACTTTTTAACATATTATTTTTAATTTTTTTATACACTTTTCTTCCGATTTTCCCTACTCTAGGCTGAGGTGAAAACATAAATCTAATAAAAGAAAAATAACATTTTTCCCTTTACCAACCATACACGTTGATTTTTCCACAAATCGTCAAACGGTTTAGAACCTGTCTACATATTATATGTTATATTGCCTGTGGGCTGTGATGTGGTCCGAGTGATAAATGAACGTTCGGTTCGACAAACAAACAAAAAAAACGAACATAAATATTATATAATATATTATATTTGGCTGGCCCCGGGGACAGTTGAACGGGACAACAACGATTTGTGACATATTTTAAACGGAATACTGACGATGACGCCTGAGACAGTGCGATACAATAATTGTATATAGTATTACACTTTTATGACGCTTTGTTATTTTTCCGTTCTATTCTTTTCTCACAATCGCTATTCTTCGTTCAGTTTCCTCCGATCGTCCCACAGGAAATTACGGATAACAGAACATTTGTTTTATTATTATTATTATATTTACAGCTAAACAAGTACCAAACAAAACCGATCAATTGTGATGTTTATATTTTATATTATTTAGAATGTACCTAGGTATACCGTATACCATCAGGCGTGTAACCAGTATTTGAGATTTAAGCAGGTGTCTTAATATTTTATATTCAAATATAACATGTGCATGGCTTTACACACTTTCCATTTCAGTAGGCAGTCATCTATCTTTATGTTAATAATATCAAACATGCAATATAACAACACATATTCTGTAGAAGTATAATGAATCATATACCTAGTACATTAGAACCTACAAAATATATTTTTTGCATTAATACAGACGGTCGATGGGAGGTGTTTAAACACCCAAAACACCCCCTCCCCCTGTAGGCCACGTCCCTGTGGTATATATGTATGCAGTTACTGGTTATTGCGGTCATTAGAACGCTATATCCGTGGATATAATTGCCAAGTAGCCGGTAATCTAAAGATCGGACAATATACTCGTATAACTATTAATCAATATTAATGCTCATAGACACGACATAATATAATTATTGATGGGGGACGGAATGTATTGTACTTTCATATTTTTATCTAGGTGGTAATATTTGATTTCTGGTTGGATAATATATGTGTCATGTATTTCAGAGAGAATTGGTCAAGAAAAAATTCAAAAATTATGTATTGTTGTGAAAGATGGGTATCGATAGGCCAGCGCTTTCAACATAATGTTACTGCAGACAAACATCTACAAAATACGAAACGGACGTTATTGTTGGTAAACTTAGATACTTAAATATTTTAAGACCAATGAGTAACTATATCAACAACTAAGGAAGTTATTTACGTTAAGTGTTAAAAAATTAAATTAACAATTGCCTATATTATATAAATGGTTAAAAAAAAATAATTTTTAAATTTTTAATAGATAATAAATAAGGATTTACAGTTGTCCTCTTGAGGATTCACGGGATCGTATTGATAAGTTATCAGGAATTTCGCCAATTTCTCTGGTGAGGAGTACTTCTGGACAAGAAAGTCGTTTTAGTATTCTACGAAGGATTCAGACTCGAGCCAATTCCTAGGGAATTTGTGGATTCAAAAATCAATTCGCCAAGGACTGTGCTCGTTCCTGCAGGATGCGACCGAACGTCGATTCTCTAGCCTGTAAATATACGCGTATAATTTTACACGCATTCGATAACGACATAGTGCATACCACAAATATTTTATTTTTAAGTATAAAATGCTTCAAAATGGAAAACGCCAAACGGAGAGACTATGTTATACACCAACTTTACTATATTATATTATATATTTATCGATCTTTCGCGTACATATTATATAGGATTCGACAAAAACAAAAAAATACCACAAAACGCGTATTGCACTATTGTATACACAATACACATACAATGTGTGTTTATATCATATTATTATTAAAAAAAACATCGTATTGTGATATATGTTGTGGAAAAAAACGAGCGTGGAAAGGCACACTCTGGGCGCTTGCATGCTAACGTCCTGCTGGTTTCTATGTGCATGATTTATGAGTAAAAATGATACACTCTTGTGTATATAATATATAAATATACTCTTAAGTACTTGTTTATGTATGATGCATATAGTCCTAAAAACAAGTGGTGACGTCCAACCAAAGTAGCATTATATAATAATATATATAGGATATAAGGATATGATCCTTATATGATGTTGTATATGATCGATCATAGGTCCTGACTCAAAGCTGAACTTAAATTACAGTACACGAGTTTTTTTTTTGTATTACCACACGGTCCTAGACACGTTATTGTATTATCAAGTTTTCGCCGCTGTATGATTCGTTATAATAATAATATACATATACTATGTAAGTTAAGCTTTGAGTCTGTTTATTTTTCTCCGGGTTTTCGTGCGTCCAAAAACATACACATATCAATATAATATAGTCGCTTTTAAAACAAATTTAAATTTGTTTTAAATAATATAATCATTTTACAATTAAGGTTTACCTATACGGTATTAATATTTATTTACGACTACTGTGAAGCACATGTCAAACAGTTATTTATCTTATTTTTTAGGCGCCTTTACGGATTATCGAAAAATTATAATATACCTACATCTTCAATGTACAATCAATAATAAGGGACTTAAACACTGTATAGATTCGAATATCAATAGATTACTTGAAACGTTTTGGAGCACTCTGTATCCGAAATGGTGTTTATGCAGTAAAATAATAATAAACTTATCGTATTACTATAGAACGTATGCACTTTTCGAGGCTCAGAATGTAATATGTAAACCGAAGTGAAATAACATAAACTTCATGTCACATTTTCCTCGACTAATATCTGTATTCATTCACAACAGTGATCGTTAATATCTTCATCATGAAACATATTATATTTCGTTGTCGACGACTTTTATATTATAAAATAATATAAAACAATAAAAATAATAAAAAATAGTCGCTCTAAGACTGTATTTCTTATGTGCCATATTATTGTTATAAAATCGTTTTGAACAAAACGATGACGTTTTCGTATCCATACAATTATTTATATTGTAATAACGAATACAATGAAGGAATCTTAAAAATTGGGTCGATCAGAAAAACAAAAAAATGAAGCATAAAATAAATAACAAACGTCGACGCTTGATTAGTAAATACTCATTAGAAGTATAGTTACCGAACGAACCTATTATTTCCACTATGTCAAATAAAATAATAAATAGGTAATTTTCAAAACAAAAATTCACGTAGGTACCGATACTGCGATACTATTGGATTATTGTGTCAAAAATTAATGATAATAATTACTATTATTATTCAAACATGATCCACAGTCGCACGAATATAGGTAATAATTCACCAATGCCATGCAATTTCATTATGTGAATAATTTGCAAGCTATTTTTGTTTTAAAAAAATGCAAGAAACACGAACATTAATCATCCGTCTATGATTAGCTATGCATTTATGTGTGACTATCTAACTATAATATTCAGTTGTGAATGGTCCTGATAAAATATCACAATACTGATCATATTTTGTGGTCGAATTTGAATATTATGGTAAACCAATAATATAGAAGTTGCTGAATTCGACCGGTAGTTCCGTCTCATCAATCATCGTTTAACCTCACTATACGGTAGACCTATAGCACTTTGTGACACTGTTATATGTACTTATGTCAATACAATATAATGTTATTATTGTAATTTTTTTTTACATATTTTTTATGTATAGACACATTTCTCGTAGAAAACCCACATCGTGACATTTTCAAACACCTACATATTACATTGAAATGAGAATTAGAATTAGAATTCTACTAATTAGCTGCAGTTTAACCTCAGAAGTAGGAAGTATCAGAAGTTTGATTTTCAATTTATCTTCCATACAATTCTCAGCTTGAACCCTGATTAACCACAGACGGTACCTATCGCGGAATACGTCCCACGAGACAATAATGTTTGTACAAATAAATGCCCATCAATCCGTGCCTAGGACCCTCGACTGCTGTATAATAATAATAAATAATAACATAACGGTCCGAATTTTTTCACGATAATAGCAGCTCATGACGTTTGCGGATCTCGCCGTGGACATTGTTCCGAACTACGTTTCATGACTCAAACTGTTTTTGTTACTGATACCCCAAGGCCGAAACTGCGATAAAAACTTTCAGAAGAGCTACTATAAGTGAATGGTCTTGTTGACCTACACGATTCGACAGTTTGTTAAAATATAAAATTATTCGTCGCCTATATTGTTTAATGTTTCCGTAATAATATTGTGTAAACGAAACGTTTAAAAAATTTTGGTTTTTGTAGGTTGGACTTTTTTACATAGTCGTCACATACGACGAAAACATAATACAACGCTGAACTTCGCTATCTCGAACCCCGGTAAGTATCTCGAAGTTTCTGCGTGTCAAATATTGTTTTTATTCAACCGCATTGGATTTACGTGTTTATTTATATTTATGTACACTATTGAAATTAATATTATAAATAAAAAAATTCCCTCAAAAAATAAACAATATTTTAATTTTAAATTTATTCATATTTTAAATCACTTCGGTAACTCGAAATTTTCGATACATAAATTTTTTTTAGTCCCTAGAGTCACAGATGTCCCACTTTGATATTATTATGTACATCAGCTAAAATTCTACCAAATTGATATTTACATACCTATTATGAAGATATTTTTCGGCAACTCATTTTTTACGTTGGCATGCGTCAGTGGCGTTTTAAGTTTGTTGGGACTTTTACCAGTGTGATTTATCATTATTCAATATTATATTATATATTGACGTAGCTTTTTTTCATGTCTTTAATTGAGTTGTATTTAAAGTTGAATTTTGGTAACCCAACCCGACAAAAATAAAAATAAAAACTGGTACACACGTCCCCTCAAAATATAAACGGCGGATTGTTATTTGTTTGAATAAAATAGTTACCCATGTCGATGTATTAAAACCATTGTAATATATTTTAAAACCTATAGAATATACCTATAATACCTATACATTGTACAGCACACGCATTGTGATATTGTTTTATAATATTATAAAATAGGCATGGTCCACACACATAGGTTGGGTAAAAAGCAGAATTATCGGTTGTTAATCACATCGAAACAGACTAGTATAATATTATATGATTATAATACTAAATCGTAGATTTATTATGGTCCTCCGATCACGTATTACGCTTGCACATAACCGATATCCACCGTTGTAGGTAGGTACCCATTATTGAAAACGAAACGTCGTGAGTAAATGTCATTTTAAAATGGATTAATCGTGTTGTATTTTTTATTTAAAAAAAAAATGCAAATAGCAACACTCATCTCTTACTCTCTCTCCCACCTTCCCTCCCCCCACTTCCACTCTCATTCACTCAACCTATCCTCCTCTCTCTCTCACTCTCTGCCTATATTCAAATGTATATAATATATCCGTCACTCGTTCTTTCGTTTCGTTTTTTTGCATTATATTATTTATATTCAATACACTATACTCGACTTTGACAGACATAAAGCTATACATTTATATAGTATACACCTATAATATGTATATATTATACACGTGTACCCATATAGGCACTGCCTATGCACATTTAAACCATTGATCCGGACGTCATGTAACTGTGGTATGCCGGTATGTGATGGTATATGTACATAAAAAAAAAAAAAAATCGAGATGAAATGATTTAGTTAAAATTTACAAATGTTATTCGCTTATTTTTAGTCTACTCGTGCGGTGTTATTGTTGTTGTTTACTTTTTTTGACATTTAATTTGATTTCCAACACAAAGTCCTATACAATATAAACATATTGATTGAAAATGATTCGTGAATGCTTAATGACCAACGGAATTTAAAATTAATAATTAATTAGATATTTCAAATGGGCCACGCAATTATATAATTTATAATACAGCGACAGTGGTATTAACTAACTCACGTCGTACCTGTTGGTTGTTAAAAAATATTAATTTTAAAATGCCAAGTTTAGATTATTTTATTTGACACGCTCGTTTTCACTTAGAGTTTTAATAATTACGGTGGAATTCTAATAAAAAGGTGTCGTATGACCATACAGTTATAATTTTACAATTATAATATATTATATATTATTATTTTACAACAGTTAGATATTATATTGCTTTAAATCCACGTGAACAAAAAAAAAACAGGGTCTCAGAGTGTTTAAAACAAATGGTTTTGTTGGTATCGTAATTTCTGGAAATGAAAAAGGTATACAATATGTTGTACTCAATAATTATATAGTAAGATAACCTTTTAATTGGTCGTTATAAAACGTATAGATTACAAGTAATTAAAATATTATGTTTTCAGAATTTAAAAATGTTAAAAACAAGCTAAAGTATTTATATTTTCATTTGACTCATCTCGTTAAATTATAATAACAATGATATACTTTAATATTATACATCACATGCACAAAGATTGAGTTTGGCCTTGGGATTGATTTTAATTTTTGAAAATCAAAAGGAGTCGATCGCCTATTTTGTTCCAATGTTCTATTAAACGCGGATCTAATATGGTAGTTATGCGCTATATCACCGGATTCGCAACACTGAACAAAATACGAACAAATTAATGTTTGTATAATGCAAGCGATTAAAACCACATCAGTTGAGAAATACCGAGCGATAAGAAAGCAGCTAGGGCTTGTTTGCAGCGTTACCAAGTACCTGGCTCGAGAACGTATCGTACCCACGTATATTATTTTTATTATTAAACAATTGGTCTGGAACTATTGTTAAAACGCTAAAACGATCAAATCGCATGACGTTATAATAATAATATATAATATTATAGATCGAACCATAATAACAGCGTATAATAGCGTGTCCGAGTGGCGTGCGAGATGCTTATAAAAATATGGCGACACAGGTGGTTGGCGTTTATTATTGTTATCAATATAATATATTATATTTTATTCATAAATGACGCTGCATTAATTTTTCTATAGGTTACCTATAACACAACTCAACGTTATGACAAAATCACAGTTTTGGCATGGGGAAATTTTGATAACTTTTTTATAGATATTCCATGTAATATTTTTTAGCTTTTTTAATAAAATACATTATTATTATTATTATCATTATTAGTATTGATAATGAACCCACTTATAATTGTTTTTTTGCGGAGCGTCAAACTTCAAAAATAAAACTGGGAATGAGCAGGGTTTTTGGAAATCGTAATGACAATATTCTAAGTTAAGCTCTACAAACAGTTGCAGAAGGCTTGATGAGCTTGAGGGTAGAACTATACCTAAGAAGTTCCTCGTGGCAAACTTATTCATAATCAGTTAGGTTGCAGAGTTGGAGTACGGGAAAACGGGTAACGCTTCGATTACTTTTAATTATGAAGAATAACTTGCGGATTAGATAAAATTGACGGAACGCAGGAAAAGTAGCAATAAAAATAATAATTTGTATATTGTCTTTAAGAATTTAAAATGAGACAAAATAAAAATCGACTTAGTGGTTCCGTCGTTGGGCGTATCGACGTAGAATTATGTTATAATCACCAATTGGCATTTAAATCACATCTAAACAGTCTTCACTTATCTTAGTTGGTGGCACGTATTTTCAAACGAAAAATACATTTCCATTATGTGCCGGCAAATCATCCTGTAGGTGACCACCTATACCTGACCTATGATACTTTGACCGCATAACTTAAACGCGGTATCAACATTTTACCACATATTTCCACGGTATTTTTGGAATTTCCTATATCCAATACTGCAGTTTTAACCAGAATTTCACATAATGTGGTCGTTCAAAACCTACAGATGTCTAGTGTCAAAATTTGTCAAAATTAATTTTTTAGATCGTTCAACTCTCATATAGGATATACCTTTTACAGCCGTTAAAATACGGATGAGTACGGTTCTTTTTGGAGTACAATTTTTTAAATCTATCACGATTGATCACGCTCTCTTTTTTTAGTTTCAACGTTGCAAAATTTAATCATTTTTATCATTTAAACGGCTTTATAATATTTGCGTAAATGTTACAGTCCACGTGTAATACTGTTATCCATGATTCGTTTCAACATAATAATATATATTATTCACCATTTAAAGTTAATATATTTTATTTATGTAACATGTTCTTACCTCAGTAAGATGTATGACTACATTAATATTATCACTTATCAAACTGTGCAATGTTTTAATACATTTAAATAATCTTAAACATTAGTTATACATTTATTATTTACATACCTAATATGTTTTCCCATTAACCTCGCATACGAACAAAAATAATTAAGTACCTAGCTTGTAACATTAATGTGACTAAGATAATGACTAGGTACAACTGCAGTACATCTAATATAATAATATAGTCTGTAGCTGTGACATGTAACCAGTTGCGCGGTATCTTGTAACTTGTGACCTAATGTGGTTAATACAACTAATCGAGTGTCTCTGATTGTGTATCAGAAATATAAATAAAAAATAATGTTTTTCCAAACCGATGAAGTTGACTTGTGACTTTGGGACTGCAGCTTGATTTTGATCGAGATGAACTAAATAGATATCTAGGTATATTATAATATGGAAATTATAATAGTATAGTTATCTAGATATAATGTTTACCATACGGATGATAATTTATAATATTATAAGCTTGTCGTCTTATTCAATCTCTGGACATTAAAGTAATATTAAAACGCACAACCACGATGTCGTTACCAGGTTTCGTCGTCGCTGAATTATTCTGAAATCGCGGGTACCAGTCGTGTTGAAACGATAAACTTTAGCACTGCAGCGGGAATTCAATATTATTATATTATTATACGCGTCTCTGGTGACTTTAACGATTTTTAAACGAATAATAGATATCGTAATGTCATCAAACTAAGCGGTGTACAAATACAAAATTATGTATATATGTATATATTGTAACACACTACCGCGATAGGAATCAATCGTCGTAAAATATATCGTCGTGAGTAATAAAACGCAAAAGATACAAACAACCCGACTTAAGTAAGTAATAAAAAGGAAAAGCAAGATTGAATAAAAGAGGCGATCTCGCTAAATAGTAATTTTCTCTGTAAATATCTAAATGTGTTAGGGAAGACATTTTTTTTTTTTAAATCGACTTCACACGATCTAATTATACATAATAAATATAAATTATTATTATTGTGACGACACGGCAATTAATGAATATAGGTATTGTTGCAGTCCTAACGACAGAACTACCATAGTACCCAAATTTATCGAAAGGATCATTCCAATTAATTTTTTTGGAAGCACACTTCGGAAGTTTTCTGAGGCCATCGCAATATTATTTACCTAAGTGTTTTACAAATAAAAATTAAAGGCGAAATCAAAAAACCAGATGGAAATTAATGAAAACCAAATAAAAAAATGAATTTCTTGTCAGCGGGCCAGTTAAAGTTCGTCCACGGGCCATCATTTGGCGACCCCTGCTACAGTATAATTAATTAATAATAATACATAGTTTCTTCCCATTGTTCTTATCCAATCATAAACCGATCGGCATTCAACTGAATCAATTGTTTTTAATTCTTATTCATAAGCACACCACGTCGTAAATCAATTGGATTGGCTCTATTATAATATCATCTATCATAATATAATCCAAAACAAAAACATGTTTTTTTGTTCCGAAGTTATTATATTGGCAATATAAAAATGTATTAAAATAACAAAATACCTACCGAACAAGAAACATACCGAATCATTGAAATCCATTTCAGTACTATATTTGAAAAATTCTAACAGCTAATTATATATAATTTACTAAATAATTATATAAGATTACTCGGGGGTTCTAAAACTTTTTTTTCGCGAAACAATTGAAGGTACACATGTATAAAAATTGAACTGTTTCTAAATTTTGATACATATTTAACAATAATAATGTTTAAAAATAATTTTTTAAGTGCATTTAACAGATAAATGTATTTGTTTAAACAGAAAAACATAAAATAATATTAGATCCGTTACAGACATTGGTAAAAATATTAATTTATAAATTGTTCGTACTACCATCACGTGGTATTCCACGTACCACCGTGTAGCCTTCTGTGTACCACCCGTGGTAGCCTATAGAAAAATCGTCCCCATCTACCCAGGTGTACTACTATTTAAGTCATATATTATAACATGAGAACCTTATTTTGAGCCACTACGACCACTGGACAATATCAGCCATTTTCTCAGAAATTAAGGACCGTGTCACACAAAATTCTAACCATTCTGCGCTTTTATACTTATCGTCGGAAAAACTGTAATTTATATGCACATTATTTTCATTGATAATACTTATTGTTTTTCCCGCAAAGATGGTTCCATCCATTCCAATAGTCATAAGTAGCAATCTAGTTCATTATCTATATCTGTGCATGATAGGTGGTATCTACTTCGGTTTCGTAATAAAAAATCGGAATCACTTCACGAACTGCAGTATTAAGATAAGAAAATGTTCGTTTAAAGTTTTGAGTTGTAAGTTATTAAAACGTATACAGTTGAACTTTTTTTTTCAACGTTTTTCTGACACATGTCCAATATTTTAATTTGAAATGAATAATATGGAATTCGTTTGTTTTAATGACTAAATTATGCAAGTTCGGTTGGTGCCTATGTGTATGTGTGCATTATAAGTTGTACGCGTGACTGCAGATGATATTTTAATAATAATATATATTATATAACTTAATGTACCTATTAGGTAACCGCTCCTAAAAAAAATTAAATCTATACTAAATAATATAGGTAATATATACTATATGTAGGTATGTGACTCATACAGCTTTTTTTCACAAACCCACACGGCACTGATTACATTATATTGCATAATGTACGTAATTATGATATTATTAATATTATATTATTGTACAAAACATGACAGGAAATCGATTTCAGGAAACCAAAGTGACGTCTCAGTTGGATTACGGCGAGATTGTCACAAGATCCAATAATATTATTTTTTCAAGTGTGAAACAGCAGCGTACTATATCGTACTTAATTGGTCGTGTAAATGTTATATTTTGTACTGACTGCTCAGTCTATAATGGGCAGGTATATCCATTGGCGGACTTGATATTTTTCAGAGGCTAGTTTCATATTTTACCCACCCTGTAGCGTAATCCACCTGTCGTAGTTATTACTAAATAAGTACTTACTATTGTTAATAGTTAATACTTAATTTATTATCACCTGTTGGCCATTACCTTCTCATATTGACGTTCCCGGGTAGGGAGGTGATATCCCCCGACACATTGTCCAATAAATCTCTTTTTTTGGCACTACCACCACAATTTGTTTAAATTTGTTATATTTATAACATCGCCCCCAATTAAAAATGCCTGGAAACGGCACTGAATCCCCCCATCTCTAAACTCGCTCACAATAACCCATAGTTTTTTTTTTTTTAAGTTTGGAAGCACCTAACTCAAAATTCAAAGAACGAGTTTCTGAGTTATTAAAATGGTAACTATTATCTACTTTATTATGACTAAGGAAAATAATCTTTCAAAATAGTTCTACAAAGTTATAAAATAGAAGTGCCAAATGTTGAATCTAGTATAATTATACTCTGGCATTTTTTTTTTCAAATCATAAAATGTTGATAAAGTATAACATAATATTAATGACTATAATTTTAAAATCATCAAAGTTTTCATATTTTCCAAATCTATTACCCTTATAGTACTTACATCATGTTTGTTTTTTAAATTATTAGAATTTTGATTTAAAAGTACATCAAGTCTTAAAAAATGTATGTTCCAAATAATAATTTAATATATATTTATATAGGTGGGTTCTGATTTAAAAAATATAATTTCTTATCACCACAGAAATCTCATTGAATATGGTACAAAAAAAATCAATTACTCGAAAGTATTGTGGTATTTAAGTATTTAACTATATTATAATTTCTAAAAAATCACATTTTGAATAATTGCTAATAATTCTTTAATAATTAATAATCATTACAGAAATAAAGGGCTTGGGCATGATTGGTGATCACTCTGTATTTGGTGTACTCTTATTATGGTGTATGGTTCTGCTGCGGTTGTGCATAAACGATTTTTTTTATTTCGAGTGGTATTCGTTTCACAATGGAATGCCACATATATATGTGTTTTCACCCTTTTTTTCATCGACAAATTTTGAGACTATCGTGTGCAAAAAATGGGGTAGAAACGTATACGGGCACTGATTTTCAACCGAACAGAGTTGACCATTATTTGGAGCAAAACCATACCAATAATTATTAAACATCCCACCCACAATGCGCTGTTTATCGTGGCTCAACTCGATCAACGACCTGCGGAGCCGCTACTGTTTCAGGTGGCACCTACTTATTTTCCAATGTAATGCGTTTAATATAGCATGTAAAAAAAAAAAAAATTGTCGGTTAAAATTGTTTACACAATATTCATTGCAACACTCGTTCGACGGACTTACACATTAATATTTTAGATCAAACAAATTACAAAACAAATTTAAAAACGATCATTTTATTTATAAACATTATAATTACCTATTTATAGTTAGTAAATTTGCGTGTCATTGGAAGGTAGAAATTAGCCGACCCATGTACGCATTATGGCTTGGTCTATAAATTGGGTTTACGTGTAGGTAATAAAACATAAAATACTGAAATATATTTTTAGTCATGGAAATGTGATAAATTTATTTAGTATTTTTTTTTCACGTGTAAAACGAATTACAAATGTTATTCGATCACAAGACGTGCACTTTTACAAAATTCATTGTTAGTTGAAATTCGACGATGCCTTTTGTAAATTATAGACTTCGCATCTGAACTGAGACATATTATATAGTAAAACTATAAATATATACAGGGTGATTATTTAATCGTAAAACATTTGATTTTGCCCACATCAATGTAAACTGAAAGGTGAGTCATCAGCATAATCAAGTCAAAATATAGTTCAAAGTACTTACAAAAATTGATATTGATAGATATAGTAATATTATAAATTATTGTGTTAATAGACCAATAAAATAAGTGTTAAATTTGTTGAACATTTGTTTAAATTCACCAAGTACGACTATAGTGTATACCTACTTGCAAACATCATAGGTATTCAACTTCGAAAATTTGTTTCGCTAACTCACCCACTATTGCATAAACCTATAATAAACCTAGTTAGAATTAAACAACTCCATTTGCCGACACCCAATTTTCCCACACATTATAAAATTAAAATTTTCGAAATCAGTTAAATGTATTACTCACAATTCAAAATTCTAAATATTAGAGCATAAATAAATTATGTTTTGTAAAAACCATAGACATTGTTCAAGTTAACTATCTACGCATTATAAAACGTTTTAATCTTCTGTCCCGCTTTTGTTTCCAATATGAAAATAGAAATGTGTAGGTACTTTTGTTAATATTAATAAATAAAATACTTATTGCCTATATATTGTTAAAGTCAAGATTAAAGAATTTATAACAAATATAAAAGAAAAAGCAAGAACAGCGTTAATATCTCTCAAAAATGTACTAATAGCCAAGCCATGGAAACTCTTCCTACGCCTATATTTGGTGTTAAATTGTAAATGTGTCAAAGTGTTCCACTATGGAATTCGTTCCGTTTTGTAGTCTAAAATTGTAATTTGAAAAATAAATTTTTAGAAAAAAGCAATATGTATTCGTCCGTCATTAAAATGTATAAAATATTATGTTACACCTTATTATTTTGAAAACGATAATCTTTTGCTAATTTTAAACAGGTTTAACAAGCCAAGCCCCAGCCAACCTCCACATAAGGAATGCGTTATCGAGAGTCTTTGACGATAACAGAATCACTCCTTATTATATAAATATCGATTTGGCATAATCACTAGCTCGGTCCGCGGTGAATATTATTATTATAATAATAATAATATATAGAAACGCCGCAGGATTTATATATATGTGTAGGTATAATAATATTATGTATACAGCACGTCGCCGACGGCACGAGATTCGCATATTTTATCGAATTGATTTCTTTGGATTTCGTTATATTTTTCCACACTGCAGTGGGATGAGATACGAGAATCGCGCGTATAGGTAGATACCACACAATATTATTATTTATTTATGTATCTGAGGCCTTTGAGGGGTCGATAGACTTCCGATGGGTAGACGGGGCAGACACAGCGGCGGCGGCGGCAACGCTGACGGCGGAGTAACGGAATAAATAACCGTCTTGCCCGTCGGACCATATAACACAATATATACCTGGGTATATGACATTTATAATATGAGGATCAAACACGTAGTTTTCCGTCGTCGTTCCGGTGTTTGTGTTACGTAAATATAATATATTATTATTATATTGCGTCGTCCGTTTGGATCGAAAATAACCGATGTGATACACACACAGGATGATGACAATACCTGCACATGGTTTTAGCTGGATTTTCTTTCATTTTAATAGGACCGGTAAAGTTTTATAATAAATATTTAAAATAATATTATATCCAGCTGCCCCTCCGTACAAGTTTGAGGAAATTGAAAATGTATAATAGGTAATATTTTAATAAACACGCACAGTCAATATTATATTACCTCCGTGTAGGTATATACATTTTATTGCTCATAATATATAGGTACGAAAGTTTAGGCTGCATATAGTTTGTTTATTAGGGCCTTCTTAATATTATGTCATATCGATTTGGCATAATCTCCCGGTCCAATAGCTAATAAATAATAATAATATAAGAATACTATATATTGAGCACCATGCATAGGCGTGCGCAGACCTGCATTTTGGGGTGTGCCTATAATGTACTTGGGCCCTTTCTTAACAAGACATGTACATATTAATCAGTGGTATATAACAATTAACAACTAGTATCAAGTTATATATTATCTTGGATCTAATATCTATTTATAAGTCAATTGCAATGCTTATTTGTTATTTATACTGTTGTAGTCAATGACATCTATAGCTGTCATAATCATAAGTAATTTCAACCAAATTAAAAATATTTTACGTTTAGCAATTTTTTTTTACCTCGAAACATAACTTATTTTTTACCACATATATTAGAAAAAAATTATGTTTTATTCTAGTAACATGAGTTAAAATACAGACCACCAATGCTCTGAGACTTAAATTTTAGGGCCCTAATTACAAAATTTCGGGGGGTGCCCAGGCACGCCAGGCACGCCTATGGCACCATGTACCGCCAGCATAAGATTCGCGTATTTTATTGAATTTGTTTTGGATTTTGTAATATTTTTCCACACTGCGCGGGTTGAGGTACGACACGAAGGTATCGTACCACGAGACTCGCGCGTAGCGGTAAGTTCCACAGAATATCATTATTACGTGTATTACATATGTGAGGCCCTCGCGAAATCGAGACGGTCGGAAGACAGTAGTCACAGTGGCGACGACGACAAAGAAATGGAATAAAACCATCTTGTCCACCGGACCAAATAATACCTATAGGTACCTATATGACATAAACAATATGCGGATCAAACACGGAGTTTACCATCATTCTTCCGGTGTTTGTATTTTGTAAATACATAATATATTTTATTATTATATTGCGTCGTATTGCACAATTCCGTGCGTTTAAATAATCCGGATACAACCGATGCGATACACACGCATGATAACAATACACACGGCTGTTAAGCGATTATCCTTTCATTTTTGGGGCGGCGAAAGTTTGCAATTATGATTATAAATATTTATAACCTAACCTATTGAGCCGCTCCGCTGTTAAAGCTCTCGGAAATTGAAAACGTCGGTGTACAAAGGTACCTAGGTAATATTGTTATAAACACGCAAAGTCAGTTATTATTACCACAGTTTGTACCTATACATCTATTTTATTGCTCAGGTTAGGTTACGTCATCGTACGAAAGCTTAAACAGTTTCACACTGTAGGAGCTAGGGGTGCAAAATTACTATTCATGTCACCGCACCTCGCAAACGGACAAATTATCATAGACATCGATATATGATGTACAGAAACCCACCCATTCACCTCCCCAATAACATGTTGGGGGTCACCCGTTTCCTTTTCCGCAAAATAATCGGGGGATTCCCTTTTCCGGCATATGAATAAAACTTTTAGGATAGCATACGAATCATATTGAATAGTTGTATAGCTATAAGAAAGGATTAATTAATTAGACAAATAAATAAATTTAAGAAATATAAATTATTGAATCGAATTGAAAAATGTTTGATTTTTTTTTCAATTTATGTATTATACAATTTTTGTTTATGACGAAAAAATATTAAAAATTGAACTCAATATTCCTCATAATAGTGACAAGTAGGTACATCTTGTATTCTCACTACAATTAAATAAATTACAATTATATAGTCATTTTTTTTTTTAACAAGCATATTATCTAGTTTTAACTCTTTTTAAACGAAATTTGTCAAAACTATGTTAATTATTTTTATCAATCGCTGCAGACTCCATCGAGAAATCTGGCTGCTTTTTCATAGTCAAGTTTTTAACCGTGCCCAAAATGTTTTGCGCCCAATTTATAAGTACATATTTGTAATCAAAAATTAATTACTTCTAAAAATATAAGTTTACCGATCTTAACCTTATCCAGAACAAATACATTTTTAAAGGTACCTAAGTATAGTGCAAACGGTTCACCGCATGTGACGATACCACATCGAAAAAACCACATCTAATAAATTATAATATTTATGTAAGAGTTCTCATGTACAGCTTCGATGGTGTCGGTACCTATTTTATCCTAGTACATATTATTATAGGTATTGGATATACAATTTCTCTTGTCGTCGAACAGGCGAATAACTATTTTGCAGACTTTTGTTGCGAATACTATGACATGTATAATACGTGAACATAATAATAATCGATACACCTCGTCGTCGCTGGTGCGTTATTAATTATCTCGGTCTGGTAATTTAGAAAAATAATTGCGACGGCGACAAGCAAGCCATAGTTGCACAAAGGAAACTGACTTCGTTATAGTCGCACCTTCAGACCGATATATAAGGGCCTGAACGTGGGGTGGACGGATGCGTAAAGTGTATATTATAAACGTAGTGTTACCTATAGTTCGCAGAAGAAGTAGTTCCGTAGCGTTTATAATAGAAAAATAATAATAATTAATCGATTAAAAAAATAATGTCCTGTTATCGATTTTTGTCTATTATAATATTAAAACGAGGATAATTGGACCACAATCTGGGCCAACAAAATCTCCCTGTAATTCTGAGACACAAAAATGCATCCACGGCTGTGTTTGTAGTTAAATTGCCTATCTATAATGCCGTGTGATTGAAGTTGTATTCTAAAAATATATTAAGTGTTATGAATTTAAGGCAAGGGAGTTGACGATTTTTGATTTGATTTTTACATTTAATACGAGTATAATAATTCATTTAGATTCGTGTATACAACTTAAAAACATCTGTACGTGGAAATAGGACTGTGTAAAAAATGTAAATTTTTATATACGAGTACAGGAATATTAATTTGAATTTAAAAAAAAAAGTTTCCTATATACCTGTTTGGATGATGTTTTAAAATTTGTCTTAAACTTTTGGGGTGTACTTCTTTGTAATGTTAACGGTGGCCTGAGAATCGTTTCGACAACAACATTGAGCCAATAATTTCTATCTAACATGTCCCTCAACCAGCATTAATCCGTATGGCACTTTGCAGATTACAATATTATATTAGTAAATTAAATTATTATGTGTATTGTGCGAGTTGAAATTATTACTCATTTATCAGTTGGTTTGTGTACTTAAAAAATTTAGTGCGTGTCACTATAATCAATTTCATAATATAAACACTGTGACAATCAGCCATTTTTTTATATATATAACAATATTATTATGCTAAATAAGAGTGATTTCGAGCAATTAAAATCATTTTTTTCTGGTGGCCCTGACAAGTAACAGTGTAACTGCAGTTGAACAAATAAAATGGCCACACGATACACACACACACACTTGATTAGTCAATGCAAACAGAACTAGATTTATGAGAGATTGAAAATATTTTACTATGTACTTGAAAAATGTGTACCTACTTGCTTTTGGTGTTCGAAAAATCCGACAAAACAGAATAATCATGACATGAGCATAATAATATTATAATAGATATAAATTTCACGTCGTGCGTTGTCACTAGCTGTACCGTTCTATAACTGTAGAACTGCTCTGTTTCTTAGTCTTACATCATACCCTACAACTCTTGTATAAAATATGGAGGATGGTATTTTACGTAAATTTTGATACTTATAATTTAGGCCATAAATAGGTACATTTAAGTGCATAAGTAAATTTATGTTATAATAAAAAAAAAAAAAACATGTAATTTTTGCCACATCTAAATTAAAATTTTGATAACCAGCGCCACAACAGAAAACTAAATGGCATATTATTTTGCAATTTATATCACATTTTAAATTTCTATTATTGGAATTTACCTGATAAATTGACCGAGCTCACAGTTATAGCTCATAACACGTGAATAAATTACTGAAATAAATGTTAGTTGGACAGTGCATTTTATTATTCCTGTTTTTTTATATGTAAATAAATTAATTATAATTAACTAGAATATTACTAATTTACAATATACAAAGGGCATGTACCTACAAAATTACAATTAGCTTTCAATTTGTAATTTTACTTTACGTAGGCACTTATACATTTTAGTATTTTTCTTAAAACTTGTTTGTTAAAATTAATTTGATTGATGAATACAATATATATAGATTTTCATGAATACGTTTTAAAAAAAATGATTATTGATTTTATTTTTAAAGTGGAGCAAATTAAAAATTGTATCGGTACAAGATTACGACGATTAGATAATGTTTTTTTATCTAAATGCATGTGGTGCAAATTATAATCTTGAAAGTTAAAATTAGCACAAATTACTTATATGACCTAAAACATAATATGTTCACTGCAGACCTGCAAGCGCTCCTAACACTCGACGACCATGATGGACAGAATATTGTGCATATTCACATAATAACAATAATAATATTATTATTCATTCATACCTACGACAAGTTTGTATACGTAATATGTAGGTGACGTGAAATTATAATATTATACTTATCCTACCGCAGCTACTCGAGTAATCAAATCAACCGACATCGTTAGTATCTGTCAGTCCGTCCGTCTGTCTCTTTCTGTACTTACGATCCACCGTCACTTTACACTAACGAGCGAACATATTGTTGTGTGTGATATGTGTCCGTCTCTCTTATCCCGCGAAATGTGTCTTACACGCTTTTAACCAGCTGCTGCCTTCTGTCTCCATTTACAGAATGTTATGGTATCATAAGCATAACCGGTGCAGCCGTAGGGTGACTTCGATATTATGGAGATTAATAAATTATGAACAGCATTTTCGTCCAATGATTGTGGCGGCTTGACGCCTATGTACATACGTCGTCATATAATATGACAATCGGTGTGCCATCAACGGCATTGACCGGGAAATCTTCTGATACAACACTACAATGTCGTCTGTGCATAAAAACATAAGAAAAATCAAGTTATCATCGAACGTTTTAAAAGTTGGATTTCAGTGGACTTGTTGACCTTAAGTCGCGGTGAGATGATTTTTTCGAACAAAACTTCAGATACCTGTTATCAAGTTCAATCAGTGGTGCCATTTGGGTGAGTTTTTTAATAGGATTGAGCAGACTATTTTTTCTTCACCAGCTACTGGAGTAGTCAAATCAAGTATAGCCCGTCTCTTTCTGTGGGTACTCGCGCTCCACCGTCTCTTTATATTCACAAGCGAAAATATTATTCTTATGGTTTTTCATAATATATTTTATTTTTTAAGCGACATACATCGACGCATTTATAAATTGTATCCAGGCCGACAAGACACTATAGAAATACTATAAAGGTTTCCAAAGTATAAACCTTGCCACCAACCCCCCCTCCCCCCAACCAATGATATCCCTGATTTTGACTCTACTATTATAATTTATAATTATAGCTCCGAGTAATAATTATGCGTCAAGTCAACACGTTGTGTAACGAGTTGATTTATTTTTTAATGCATGAATTTTTTTTCCAGATCAACACAACAATTATTACCATGAGTGCGCCAACAGCCAAACTTGTCTTCAGGAGCTCCTTTGTGGATTTATATCTGACATCGGCATATAAACAACCCTCATCGGCCGACTGCACAGAGTTATTTAGAAAACACAATTAACTGTACCTACATAATAACGAACTGTTCAGCGGAATCGCAGTGTTTTTCGAGCCAACGCTGCTGAGAAATTCATTTTCCCGCGTTTATATATAATAACAATACTTTACCACGAAATAGCCCTTTAAAACTTTAAACGTTGTTCCGGCTTAATAATTTAGCTCATTGTTCAAATATAATCAATATTTAATTTCCGTGCAGTTTATCTTTTGAACCTGACGAGTTTTCATTGTACATTTATTATATAATAATAATATGCAGGTATATATATACCTACGCGTGTTATTGCAACATTTCTATGTCCACTTCATCTTCGATAGTTGACGTTGTACATAATTTTGTTCAATTTTCATTCCAGATCAAAGCCAGAATAGTCAGCTTCCGCATATAGCGAGTTTGTGAACAAATCACGAAAACAAAAATCAAAATGAACAATGAAAAATGTAATTTAAAAGTACCTAGTTATAACAATTAACAAGTTAGCTAAGTACTCGTTTGAAATTCAATTTTTACATACTGAAATTCTTAGAAAATGTGCTGCTTCGAAATATGATATTAAATATACCATAAAAAACAGTAAAATATAATTTTTTTTAAATGTCATTCGTTATTTCTTAGAAAAAATATATTTTAAAAACGTTGATACTTTTTAAGAAAATGATAGTTTACCTTAACAAAAATCACCTTATACAAATGCACCTTCAATAAAGAAATTAAATTTAAAATAAGTTTTTTGTAGAAACTTATCAACTAATCGCTTCGGATATCAACAACACTATAACATAATAATGATTATGCTAATGATTATCGAATGACCCATCGATTAACAAAGGGAGCTTTTATTATTTTTAACAATTGTGCTTTTTTATTTATTATTATTGTTATATTTTTTCTCTTTTTTCGCATTAATAGGGAATTTGGATTTAACGTCGTTATTAAACTGCGCGGTCTAATTGAATTCAGTTCAATTCATTTGCAAAGATGTCGGGGAGTGATATTTCCACCACGGACGGGTAAATCGAGAAAAGGAATAATTTCTTTTTATTATTTGGATTTTTATTTTTTTGTACGCACCAAAAACAAAATAATATATAATATACAAATGCATATATATATATATATATTTATGTTTTTAACCGACAAGAAAGTAATATATTCATATATATCATATTTGATTTTTTTTTAATACAAATTCCTAACGATCGTGTTTCTACGAAAAGTTTAATAACTTACTCGTTGAAATAGATACACGAAAATAGGAGAAAAAATTTTAGATAACAAAAAATAACAATACGGTTTCGTTTAATTATTATAATTACCACTGCGTATAGTTGTATTATCGATTTTAAAAAAAATATCCTAATCAACGTTTGTGTGTTATATATTTAATATCGAAGGTCCTTTACATATTATTCTGTTCTTAAAGTTAAGAGAAATAAAGTCCTCACTTTATCTTTGGCTAGACATTATTAGTTTAAACCGTATATGAAATAAATTACGCTAAACATATTTAAGCTATAACCTCAGAATTGGTCACGCCAAGATGTTAAAGACCGAAACTCCATTATGCACCAATCATGCAATGTTCAATGCAATCAATGACAGTCAAGCACCTTGTCGTCCACTGTCCAAATAATCATAAAAAGCTAGAAATTAATTAGCAAAAAATCAATATGAAACATACAGACCATTTGTAAATGATAATAAACAAATATAGCATTAAAAAAATGTATATATAAATTAATTAAATGAAAGCTAATGTCTTGTATTGATGCTCAAAAAAAAAAAATATATATATATTATATCATTTTCATATCAATAATATAGGCGGATAATAAACGATATAATTTTTATATGTTGTATCATTAACTTCATCAATCATTACCAAATCGAGAGTGGAAAATGCCATTAATATAAACGACAATATTAATAACTCACATAATAATATGTTATCCATGGAATAAAATAATATAATATTATCCTTAATAGTTATTATTTTTATTTTTTTTTATCGTAATCAAATTTTTTCGTGAACATTAAGAAGTGGTATAGGGGAAATAGTGGAACGAAGCACTATTTATTTACCGAATTAAGTCAAATTAATATGGTAATAGGTAACCTATAAGGTAAATAATATATAATAGGTATATATATATATTATATATGAATCTTATTCGACAGTAAAACCGTATTATGAAACTCGGGGTAATAATAACATGAAAAAATTTCCATTTGTCAGTAAAATCAAAATATTAATTAGTTGAGTGTAGTTACCATTATTTAGAATGTACTGTTTAGTTACAATATTTATATTGCGCTTAAATGTCAACTTTAATAGGTATTAGATTCATCGATATGGCGTTTTTATCGTAATTAACTTGTAAAACCGAAGAGATCAAACAACTGACCAAGTTAAATAAGAGCCAATAATATTTAAAGCATAGCACCAAAGACAAAATTATATGATATCACGATGCGTATAAGCGAAAAACAAAATTCGGTCCATGAAATCAGTCGGATTAGGTAAACGCGAGCGCCGACAACACATTATTATTTTCAAACACTCCTCTCGATTGCGGTCTGTGCTCAACTCGGCACGCTAATGCATATAATTCCGATCCCTACATAATTCACATTACGCGAAGAGTAAGTAGGTAGGTAAGTTCAGTATACGTGTATTACCATCGAGCATATTATTTCGTGTTGCGTATACATTTTTACAACGAGTTTTCGAGCCATTTCCTCTTGTACTGACGCAGTTTTACGATTTTCCGACGGATTTACGCTCGTCTTCTTTCTCCGAAACACACACTCGAAATAAACTGAACGTCGGTTGCATAACGCTCGTACGTATGACCTTTCCGTTTGTTTGTCAGAGACGACGAGAGAGTGCACGGCCCGGCGGAGAGCTGGTGGGAGAGATGCGGCGTGAGTGAGAGAGACGAATATTATCCATTTACGCGCGTCGGCGGCAGACAACTTGGGCCATACACACGCTCATAGGTATAATGTCCAATGCAAGTCCGTTATTATCATTATTATTATTATTGTGTAGGTACGAACGAGAGCGCATTCGTACGCCGACGGATGCTGTTGCTGTTGCTGCTGCTGCTGCTGCTGTTGCGACGAGACTGCTCGCGGACCGTCGCCCGTGAAAGTCCGCCCTTGAAACCGAAACGCGGTTGTAGGTCGTCCGCACACTGCGCACGCTGGTCGAATACATTATTCCAACGTACGCGGCGGTTAGGTATTAACCTGCAGCGTGGTATACACCTGCGTGGTGGTAATTGTTATTTTCTTTCACAAGCATATAATATACTTCAACCGATCGTCAAGGCCCGCGTCGCTTGTTCACAATATAGGCAAGCACGTAATGCGACGCCAAATATAAGCACCTTGAAAGGGCTACGGAATCGTTCTCGCTGCTGCTTCTGTTCGTCTCCTGCAGCTCGCCGGCACGTAACCTAACCGTTATAACGCGGTGTATAATAGTACGGCATACAAGTATTATGATTATGTTATTATCGTTGCACTATTAGTAATAAATAATAATATATTGATACAATGTCCATCGCCCGTATAAGTTATTATTCGTTTAAGAGTTATGCATTTAAAAAAAAAAATAATTTTTTCAATATTTATATTTTGTATTAATTCTGACATCACGTCTTAACACAAAAACAAAATATATCAGTACATAGTAGTATAGAGTAGGTATATATATATACAGGGTGTAACAGATAGAACTGACTTTTGGAATAACTTTTGTTCCAATAAATATTTTTTAATTTTTTTTTTTTATTTATCATTTGTAAACCCTAGCGCTACATGTACAATAATTTTATTTTTATCTTTAATTTAAGTACTGAAAATAAAAAAAAAATTTAATTTGATTTAATTTGTTTTAAAAATTTTAAAAATAGCCATTTTGTAAAACTAATTATTAGAAAAATTTTGATGTTGAAATTGTTATTATTGAATAATCCATAAATGAGATATAAGTCCTCAAAGTTATATTATTTTTTGGAGGTGCTATATTTTTTGTTTGTAAAGACCAGTAGTTCATAAGTGCAAGTGTACAAATACACAAAAAGCGCCTCGTATAATTCAGTTTTTAATTGGTTATATTGGATCAACGACCGAATGAAAATAAAAAATTTAAACGCTGCAATCCTTAAAAATAATATTCTTAAAAAATGGCAATTTTGAATATGTTATAAAAAGATTTAATTTAATTTAAATTTTTAGATTCTGAGCGGAGCGATGAATGTATTGGTTTTACAATGATGTGTGTTTTTTTTTTATTTTTTTTTTTTATTATTTTTTTTTTTGTGTCTGTCATCGCGTTTTGGGACAGTAAAAGTGCTTAGATTTTCTTCAATAGTACCTTTTCTGATAGGAAAGTGAATCTAGTTGGTACTTTGGGGGGTCAAAAGTAAACATTTTCCAGTAGTTTTCAAAAGTACCGTGAAAAACAAATAGAAAATTAAGGAAAAAACGGGAATTTTTACGCAACATTGATTTTCGATAAAATCGATTTTGGTTTTTGGTGTAAGTCTAAAAAAAATGACGGTAAATACATGACATTTTTACTGAATGTTTATATAAGCAGTTTCTATATACCATACCGTTTTCAAAATATTTTGACTTATTTTGAGCTGTTTACAGACATTTTAAATTTCCAATCTTTTTGGTTTTTTTTTTTTTTAAAAAATCAATAACATTTTATTTATTCGTTAAAAATTCTTGAAAATTTAATAGAATGCTCCTAATATATTGTTTCAAAGGCATATGAAAAATATTAAAAATCTGTAGTCACAATTTTTTTTTCTAAGCATTCAAAGTTGAAATTTTGACAAAATACGTAAAAATGACGAAAATTTGAAAATTATTTAGAGTTAAAAATTCATAAAAATTTTTTTTTTTAAATCTAAGGTTTTAAATTTTAACACAAGATTTAACGTAAGTTTTTCTACTTTTATCAAAAATAAAATATCTAAAAGCAATTAAAAATAAATTTTTATGAGTGTTTTAAGTTCATAATTTTACAACATAGGATATTCACTCGATTTCTCATGTAGCGTTTTTCTTATTTGGTTGTAATTCAAAACGAATAATTGTAGATGCATGAAAATTTCACTAAATGTTTATATTCTCATTTTCTATACACCATTCAATTTTGAAAATATTTTGATTTGTTTTGAGCTGTTTACAGACATTTTTAGTTTTCAATTTTTTTAGTTTTTTTTTTTATAATTGTCAATAAAATTTTATTTGGTGGGCCAAAAAGTCTGAAAATTTAATACAAGCTTTCTTATATATTGTTACAATATCAGTTGAAAAATTTTAAAAATACATAGGCACGATTTTTTTTTATAAGCATTTAAAGTTCGAATTTTGACAAAATTTGTCAAAATCTCGAAAATTATAAATCATTGTAATTAAAAAATTATAAAATGTTCAGTTTTTATAACTAAGTGTTGAAAATTTAAAACAAAAATTCTCATAAATAAATCATACTGTAACCAAAAAATCTAAAAAATATATCAACACATTTATTTTTTACAGACATTTTAATTTCAAATTTAGACAAAATTTCATATTTAAACCAAGAATAATGATTTTAGTTATTTTGATATAATTTAAAAATATTATTTGTTGGTATATGAAACTTTTAGAATATATTGTTATATTTTATATACACGCAATGGCATTTTAAAATATAATTTTTTTGAGAAAAATGAATTTAACCAACTATAGTAAATACTAATGCCTATAATACTAAAATTAATTACTTTATTCACAATAATATCATCAAATACATTTAGACTTAGTAAGATATTATAGACTGACCGACCGTCTTCGCTCAGAATCGTTTTTCTTATTCAATGATATTATATCATTGGATTAAAATCTAACACAATCCATTACAGTGACTCTCTTGTAACCTACTGTACAGCAGAGCGACATACACTTACCCGCCCTTTTTTTATTTTCAGTACTAAAAAATAAAGAAAAGAAAAAATAAATTATACATGTAGCGCTAGGGTCTATAAATGATAAATAAAAAAAAAAAATGTATTACAAAAGTCAGTTCTATCGGTTACACCCTGTATACTACATGGTCTTAATAGGTTTTTTTTTTAAATAATTTAACGATGACAACATCCTAATCATTATAGGAGTTGATTATAAAATGCATTAACTTGTGCCTGCATGTAAAAAAGTGCTCCGATTAAAAATAAACAATTCATCTTACTAGCGATACAATTTTAAAATTAATATCCGCTTACTTGTCACATTATGACAAGCCTACTGCAATTACTGTC
The DNA here is from genome assembly GCA_027563435.1 of Nasonovia ribisnigri. Lineage (NCBI taxonomy): Eukaryota > Metazoa > Arthropoda > Insecta > Hemiptera > Aphididae > Nasonovia > Nasonovia ribisnigri. The sequence continues at coordinate 191,155 of JANEHU010004895.1, read as the reverse complement.
GTATCAATAATTGAAAATTATTTTCTTATAAAATAAGTATACTTCTTCTTAAGATATGGACGGCTTTAGTCTAGTTAAACGCCATAATGAGGAACAGAATACTTTCCTCAACATGTATCACATTGCAGAATTTATACATTGTGACGTGTAGGTACACACTTACAATCTAAATTTAAACCAAAAGGTCCATGCTATGATTTTTTTTACTAAAACTTTGTGGGAATACATACTCCACAAAATTATTTTTTTTTCATTATTTATTTAAAAATCTGGTTTTAAATTATTTATGTTGTTGTGTATGCATGTTAAGACGAGAAGGAAATACCCTAAAGTAAATTATCTTAAGGAACTCGGGAAATTGAAGTTCATATACCAACATAATATTACACACCCATCTGCATGTTATATTTTATGTGAAAAATACGTATAATCATTATTAAAAAAATATATAATAATAGCATGTGCTTTCTTATGACTTTGTCTGCTAGTGACTTTTTGTAAGACTCGTGAAACTCGTGAAAATGATTTTACTTGTTGGTAACACAATGCATAATCATGTTATCTTTTTTTTCACATACATAAAAATATTGGTTTATCCGAGAACTGGGTTGACTAACATAATATGCTTGGAAATATCACTCTAAATTACATCGTCTCAAATAAATTCAAACATTGAAAAACGAATTAAATCATGTCCATACTCACACTTAGTTGTTTATTTAATTATTCAGGCAGCTGGTATATACATATATTTTAGTAATCATACTCTTTTCTATTTTACAAAATTTTATTCATTTATAAAACAACATATTATATAGATACTACGTACAACGTAACGTAACATTTGATGTTTTTTCTGTTTTTATTTGTTCCAATGCGTACCTTTATACGCAACCCTTGAGACTATAATACAATTTAAAGTGGACATAGGTCTCAAAGGGCTGAAGAAAGGAATAAAGGTTATAACTTATAACGCGATTCTGTGGTTTGTCGAATCGAACACAAGTCAAGTTAACCCCGAACAAACGATAATAGGTAGTTAGCAGTACAATTTCAAAATTTTTAATTATATATGTTTAATTATATTAAAATCAGTATACAATTAGCGGGTATCTATAAGTATAATGAATTGGTAACGAAGGACAGAAACAAAATAGCACTTCTGACAGTTATGACACATTAATAACACCTGATATTACATAGGTAGGTATCTAGTTGATAACATTTTTTGTCCGTGCCATTGAAATTGTTCTGGTTCGAATTTAAATTGATGTACGACCAATGAATTATATTAATGTCCTAAAGTTGAAATAATACAACTTTAGATCGTAACGAATCAGGTTGAGATGAAATATCAAGTACATGGCGAAACGTGTGGGACAATGAACCATTATTATTATTACGACGTTGTACTGCAATCTGGTAAGTCGAACACAAGCGACTATGATAATAATAGTTTTATCGTTTATAGTTATCGCGTGAATAACGTATTTATATATTATGCATTGTATATTATTTAGTTGCAACATGGTTGCGCACTTATATAGATTTTCTTTTCATATAATATTATTACATAGATTAAAAAAATGCAGCAATATGGAAACATGAATGGTTACCTGCATGCTATACATGTTAGGACATGCACCCGATAAAAATACTGCTTACATTTTCAGTTTAGTTGCGCAAAACAAAACGTGAACGTCGATTTAGGTGAAATATCGCGGTTGTAATGGACAAGAACTCGTGATTGACTTCGCTGTTTGCTGAGACACAATTATTATAACAATTATTGTTGTACACATTTTCCATATTGCATACGGGAAAGGCGTGTATACTCAACCAGTCTAACAGTTGGCGTACGCAAAATCAAAAATTGTTCTTTCTATTGATTGAAATAATAATTTTATTTATTCATTTTAACAAAGTTCCAAAAGAAAATTTGCCTAATTGGTGGAATGGTTAATATATAGTTGTTTATGTGGTTGAATTAAGGATTAAATACTAAGTATTAGGTAACCAATATTCTTGAAAAATATGACGTGCAGTTTACACTAAAAATTTGGACTTCATCGTGAAATATAATGGATTGTACAGCTTTAAGTATAGGTTTAACATTTTTATCTGTATCCAACTCGTCGGTCCTAATGCAACCGTATACATACAAAACGATCGCCACAACGGTTATACTCAGTGTATATAATGTGTATTGGTCTGCACAATATACGCGATGACGGATTGTTATTTTTTTAACGTCGTTCGATCTCGTCGGATTAACGCGGCCAATATGTCGGCTTTATTTACATTTGTCGTTAAATCTATAGGCAGATACCGTAATGCAGTATTTCCCAAAGAGTGACACTAGTGTGCTGTGATATCTGTAAATATATTGTTTTTGGCAAATTTACAATATTCTAAAGTTTTTCTTGTCTTAGAATAACTAGGTAATAAAAATTTGCCACGATGGAAAAAGAGTTTGGGAACTACTGTCGTAATCATTATCGTCACACTGTACATATTTTATACCTCACATTGTGTCGGTGTGTGGCTAATATAAATAAACTTAACCAAATTTTAAATTTTGCAACCTATATCGTTAAACAAAAAAAAAAAAATCGTGACCATTTCTAATAATAAGTGTTATTTATTGTATACCTATTTAAAATAAAAAAATATTACTTGTACCTATTGGAGGCAGCTTGAGCTGGTAGCTCAGTGTAACCCAATTGGTATTCAAACGATATTTTCGTGGTATTTCAATGGCGAATACTGGTTTTTATTCATCGTCCAATAAAATCATCCAACAAACGAATACGTCATAACGATATTTTTAAACCTATTTACTATGTGCCTAATTTATTACTATCTACATTTTTTAGTTTTTTTCTATGATGGCCACCGATCGACATACATTGCACATAAGCAACATAATATATAGTAAGTACATGATATAAAATCGATAACAATAATTATTATTATTGAACTGTTGCATATTATACTACGCGTGTATTGTGTAGGCGCATCTTCGTGTCACTCGGGTCAATACTTTCAAAATAAAACTAGTTGGGAAAGTGAAGGTTAACCCTCCACAAAACACATTGACTTCTACACGTCACAAAATATAATTACAAAATAATTAAATCGAAATAACTATGAACCTAAGACCTTAGACCACAGGTGTCAAAGATCCAAATACTCTCCACATAAAATTAATCTCAATATATATTAATGTGAATTACGAGTAAACAGTTGATTCAACCGTTAAATGTCTGATAAATACGTCTCCGCTCTTCCCTGTTCAGATATATAATGTGTATCTATATGTTATGTATACATAAGTATAAATAATTAGTTGCACTTGCTTTATCAATCATCTGCAAGACACAAGAATAAATAAGATAAATAGAGATAAAGTTTTTTCGGAGTGTCCCTTGTAGTGTTGTCCCAAAAGCGTTCCTTATTTAGAGCACTCGTCTCAGATTATACAATAAGTTGTGTGCGACGAAAGACGAACTCTGCAAAAAAGAGGACTTTTTAAATGTCCATGTACTGATTAAGAGAGAAGCTCTGGAGCTGGCGGTGACATCCTGCAGGCACTGATCGAAATAATTACCTTTACATCATGCAGCCTGCTGCTGCTGCGGCCTGTCTGTCAGATTTTGCAAGTCAAATCCGACGACATAAAGCGAATGCGCAGGTGTTACAGTCCACCGTCACAACAATACGACAGCCACGGTGACAATTAAATCCTGATAATAATAATAAACAACATCATCATCGTCGTTGCCACTGTCAACAGCAATATTATCGTCGTTTCTATAATGATCATAATAAAATAAATACGCATGTATGAGACATACCATAATAATATGTATTCAAGTGTGTTTGAAGAGCATATCAGTTACCATGCTATATGTAATAAACATGGAATGTTATCATAACTAACCGTGATAAGTGGAACCACAATGCAAATATTTATATATCATTTTAGTTTGTATACACGTTGTAATAATAACTTGAGAACACTCACAAATTAGCAGGTTAAGTTACAAATTATTATGTAAAAAATAATGAAAAATAAATAAATAAATAATATTGAAATTAATTATTTAACTAATAAATCGGCAGATATCAGATTGATAAAATAAATTGTCTCTATCGTAACCAGTAACTACATATACCCACTATGGTAATTAGTACAGTCTTCTCTCACAGTGTTGACCTATCCATGTATAAATTAACTACGATATAATTTTATGCGATTTGGTCCATGACGGATCGGTTCGAGATAAACCAACAAATAAACGGTCGTCCTGTAGACGTGAACACGATTTTTACGGTGTGTTTTTATCGGTTGATATTCTTCAATGAGTATTACACACATTATCTGACACGTCCACGTTGTTCACCTCAATGCCATAAATAACATTGTGTTTGTTTAAAATATGTTTTGACCACTCGAGTTTCGAGCACACACGTCTTATGTTATTATCCGAACGTGAAAATATCGCATGAGCACTACTGTCTGCTGCAGATAATGATAAATAATATAATAATACATAATTACACTCTCGCCCCGTAAAAATAATATTAATTTTACAATAATATTGGCACCGTAAATTGTTTCAGCGATTTACATATTGGTATACCGCGCGGTATATTACCACAAATATTATTATTATTAAATTATTTTTAAATCAATACCAGATAATCAGTCAGTATTAGCTTATGTCGATGTTTTTTCGCGGAAAATTTCTGTCACGTATTCATCGATCGTGACGTCCACGAAGACCTAACCTACTTAGAGGGGGGGGGGACATAATAATGGATCCCATATATTATTGTAATACAGTCGTATACGATTTATTTTTATCATTCAACATTAAACTATAATTACTTAAATACGTATGGTATAATTTATTAATAATTTTAAATAACGAATTGAATATAAAAAATAAAATATAAAAAAAACTGAATTTATAATTCAAGTTAAGGGGTCCACCAACAAATAAGCCCCAGGCTCAAAAATTCTTAACTAAGGCTCTGAATTTTATGTATCAAAAATATTTATTAATACTCTATACAGTTTTGTGAATGAACAAATTGTTTAATTTGTTGAAATTCGTAAGTTTAGATAAATCTCTCAATAAAGGACACCAATGGGTCATTAGAATATGTCCATTGTTGGGGGTGTATTTTTCCACGGATATTGACGTCAAGGAGTTCAGAAGTGTCCACTATTGAGGATGCAGTATTCGTAGACAGAGGATTCACTGTATAATATGTTGTGTTAAAATCGTAACAAACTCAACATTTTCATAGGTAAAATAATATGACGAGAAGTACAGAGTGAAGAGCCACCTCCTTATTGGAGGTAGGTACCTACTTCCTCGTGAATTTATAGATAATGTTATTAACAATTAAATGACAAAAAACAATAATATAATATTAATAGTATAATGTGATAGGTACTTAAATTAAAAAAAGTATTTAAAGCGACGTGTCGTAGCAAGTACTATTGTCTACTGTTTCCCCCGTTGATTTCACTTCAGCTGATTTATGGCTCGAAAAAAAACTATCGGTTTTGTCGGTAAATATATAATATACGTCAACGCACTATAATACCTGTCTACTTACCACCTGCTTATTTTATCAAGAATTTGTCAAATGGTTACCGCCTGTACGTGTATGATTTCAATAATTAAACACGGAAAACGGGAATACGTAGGTTACATACAACGTAAGTACCTATATTTTTGTTATACGTAACCTGCAGGATTCAGCAACGCCATTCCATCAATAATAATAGTTATTCGCTATTTTTTCGATGATGATTATTGTATTGAACGGGTTTAAAAAAAAAACCATCTACTTTTCAGATATTGTCTTATGACATCGACAAGCACGTAGACAAACGCTTCATAATATATATCATACCTACGTTTCCCGTGCGGCGACGGTGAGAACAACCACTTTCGTATATTATTATATTATACCAAACGATTCGCGTGTGTAATAACAAAATAATAATAGCGTATAAAGACATACACACGATAAAAAGTAAACCTATCCGACGAAGTAGTGTGAGTGAAGACCGAATGATTCGAATAGATTTATATATATATATAGAACATTCGCAGCCGAGTACCTACCTAAGCAAGGTCATCATACGTTTTTGAACGACTTGGCTAAATCCTCGGTAAGAAGATAAAAAAATATCTTTACATTTGTTTATAACTGGTTCGAATACCTAACATAACCTATGCACATCGGCGTAGGTACCTCATAATAATGTATATAATTGACATGCGTGAATTAGTTTCGCACGAAAAAAACAAACGACGAGCACACGAGACGCGGCCACGAAACATTAAAATACAGTCTAATTGCCATAACTCGAACCGATTATCGGTAGCTCGAATTTTTTTCACAGTTTTTTATTTGAAGTATTTTTTAATACGAATTTATTTTCATCCTCTTTGATATCCGAGATAACGAGACTCGACTGTATTTAAACCTCGTGAGTCGGCAAATCTTACATAATATATATCACAAATCAACCGTAATACACCATTATATAATACTATAGGTACATAAATTATGATAGTAAAAATAATTCGAATGAATGTAAATAAAAAAATTTGCATGTTCCCCAATTAATTTTCAGTCCTATTTATTGAAAGTTACCTTTTAGCGCTTTAACTTTCGAGCTCTTTAGTTATATTGCTTTAAATTGTTTAGTGTTTACCTACGCGGTGTCTTACGTGTATTATAAACGCTAATTTTTTTAGCGTTAAAAGGATAAATATTTTAACCGAGGCCGGTTCACTGGTGCAGTCAGGCATGGATCTAAAAAATTTGAATGTGTGTGTTGGGCTAAATTATTTTCAGAAATAATAAAATTATAATTCTAGTACAGTTGTTTTCAAACTTTTATTAATCACGGCACACCGTGCTCTCCAAAAAATGTTCACGGCACACTGATCTTTTTTTCCATCAAATAATTAGATGGACAAAATGTTTCGAGTTATAATTACATACATTTAATTAAAAATGTGTGTTTGATAGTGCAAAAAATTCGTATTAATTATAATTGTATTTTATTAGGTTAATTTACAAAAAGAAATGTAGTTGGTACATACATTTAATGAGAAATATTTTTCAGAAGACCGCGGCACCCAGTTTGAAAACCACTATTCTAGTACTTACACGAACATACTATACCAATATTGTAGATAACATTATAGATTTGATGACAATATTAACAATTTTGAATTTGTGGACATATTAATACGTAGGAACTATTTATTATAATATTATAAATAAATACATAAAATATAACAAGGGAAAGGCTGAGCCCCTCACGGCCTCACCCCCCCCCCCATTCAGGGTCCACTCTTAGCGAAAGTGTGTCCAAATTCAATGGCTTGATGATTTCCGTCATACAAAAGCCGAATGATATTGAATGATATTATAATATATATATGTGATAAACGAAAAACGAAAAACAAAAACTGCTGGTGTATCGGTGCTAAGAAGAGGTCAAGTACCTTACCCGAAGTTTACTTGAGTGTTTGAACGGTATGCAAATCGCGTTTTATGGAGTCCGCTCGCAGATATAGCTACCGCCGAACAAAATCAATCGCTCCAATTCGAGTTCGCTTGGTGGTCGGTACCAGGTAATCGGTTCCCGCACAACGACCAGGTTATTGTTGTTGTTGTTTATATTCATGCAATGACAATCGCGTTCGATCTCTGTCCACAAAATCATTAGTGGTGGCACTCACGCGATAAACCGCTGTGGCTTTAACTGTGGCTAAGCTCGACTGCAACACATCATTCTAATCGTACATTTTTTTAAAAACGTATCGTAATAATATTGTAATTTACCGATATTTAGATCCTTAGGTAGGCTATACTTGGAGTGGCCTTATAAAGCCGTCCTAATAAGGTTAGATATTTTGATATTTTACAAAACTCACATCGACATCGTACTTAACTGGAATCTAAAATATAACGGAAGCGATTGTCCGATATTTTCATGTCATTCACTGGGAAAAACGATGTCATTACTTGGTATTATAAACTCAGTTGTAATTAAATTTGTCAGTTCTTAAAAGGTACCTTTTAACCAATGCTAGATTGACACGTCACAGTCGATGTGTTTTCGCGTTCATAATTTTCTGGATTAATGAATTGGTTAAAATTAACAACAATTTAAAAACCAAAGTGCAAAATATAAAATCATAGAAACTAGGTATATAAATAATAAACTGTTGAAGAAATAATAAAACGATTAGTACCTAAATTGTTAATATTTTTCTTCCCTTTCCTCTTTTATCATTGAGGCGAGGCTGTCCTGCACACACGTACCCGCGTCTTACGTTCAACGTTATCACGACCGGTGCATACTACTTGCGTCCAAAATAATTATCACTAGGTAAGTTGCGTCCCGCAAAAAAAGGTTACTTTAAACTAATGCAATTATTTGATTTTGAACTAGATGGCTCAGATATTTTATGCTTCCCTTTGGTTTTTCTAGAAGTGTAGCCAATATTGGATCATATTTGGCTAGAAGTTTTAATATAGCCATAAAATTTCCAGGATTTTTTAAGTTGGCATCTTCTCTGTGACCCCTGAAAGACAAATTTTGGCCACCTAGTGTGATAGTTACATCTATTATACGCTTTAAAACTGCGGTCCAATATTCAGCTTCAGAATCTTCTTGCTTCTTTATTTGACTGTCTATACTTAAATTTTTAGAATACATATTATAAGCTTTACACGACACAAGATGAAATGTAGAACTTTCATGACGGCTAATAGCAATTGTTATATGATCCCAGTCATAAAAACCATCAATCCATGATGTTTGTTTGTTTTTTAATCTATTCCCGATCAGAGTACATGGCTGACAATATGCCACTTGGAGAATAATTGAATAACATAACCATAGTCGCATTGTCTTTCCGCCTGACACCGATGACCCAGAATAATAATATTTTACATTAAACGTTGAATTAGATACGCGATTATTTAATGAATCTGAATATCTATAAAATGGTCCTTTGGGTTGACATGATCCATATTCAACAATAAACTTTTTCAACTCGTCTGATAACGTTAGATGGTGAAAATGGCCAATATCAGTAGGATTTGGTAATGCTAGAAGCTTAGTGAAGAAATTTAAATTTGAAATATTGCCATTTGGGGAAAAAGAAGAGGAGTTGGATGGTGTTTCTCTAAAATTTCGTTGGTCGATAAAGAAGGTGAGAAACTAGATAATGTTTCATGTGCAATAGCGCTGACTGAAAAAGACGGTGGACTGGATGGCATTTCATGTGGAATAATGTTGATGGGAGAAGATGGTGAGGGACTTGATGGCATATCTTGTATATCATTGGATGAAAATGAATTTGAAGGACTAGGTTTTTCAATTTCCAGATTTTTGGTAAAGAACTTTGAAACAGACGGTAATAATTTAGATTTTCTCTCTTCCTCTGCTTTGCGTTTTCGTTTACTCGCTCCACTTTCAAATCTTTTTTTCGGATTATTCATTGTAAATAAGATTTTCAAATTCAAGTTGTACACTAAAATTATAACAATATAATACTTAAAACAATATATTTTTCTTTCTATATTTAATTTAAATTATATTTTAAGTCAATATTGGCCCAACAGATAAAAACAATAATAAATATGGCTATTTAGTGGACAGTGGTTATATGAGTTAATATAATAAATAACATAATAATAATATGTAGTGATGCCTCGAAGGAGGTATAAAAATATTAAATGCGAGTCAAGGAAAATAGTTCACTAAAAATATGAATAAAATGTATAATATATTATAATAAGTGACAATTGCGTACTCGGCAATATAGATATTAAATATATAGTACAACTTGACGATTTGAGTACATGGTATAATAATAAGATTGCCGATACACGATATGGAATTTCACGTTCACAAGTAATTTGACAAGTGACAACTCACGTGATTGTACTAACTACTTTTCATCAAATTTTAAATTATAAGGTTATTTAATTTTCTTTAAAAATTTTAAATATTATGTAGATGAAATATGTAAACACTAAATATGTTCCGTATCGAGGTATCGAGCAGTAGATTAGTGGAAAATTATTGTAATAAGGTATATAATAGTAACTAAAAATTAAAATATAAATGTATTTTTCAAATTGTGTAGAATTTCTGAAAATTGGAAAAACCGGCACCGACACCCTTAATACATAATGATTATTATTATAATTGTTTCAAACACGGCTGACAAGTCAACAGTTAATAGTGTCACCTCATCACATCGGCAGACTATAAGTAGGTATAGGAAATACAGACATTTTGATGCACGATGCGAAAACGAGTGTTTTAAAATTACGATAATTTTTCCAATATCTTCGGCTCCAGGCAAAGAGCATTGTACTCTTACCGGATCGTGCTGTGTATGATGTGCATTGAATCGAATGGCCAATGCATGGTTACAAAAGTTTTAGGAGTGATTTTACAACTATACGCTCTAAATGTCACAATAGTTAAAATGAGAACGGAGATGTTAGTGTGAAAACGAATGAAATAATTATACGCAACATTTAAATTAAGCAATTATACGTCAAATATCTATTCTTTATAACAAAGATCTTCGTATATAATATTTGATAAACTAATAACAGTAATAATATTATTCTCAAATAATAAATAAATTATGTTTATCTGTTTGATTACAAAATTACAGGCAGTGACGTGGTGAAAGGGGTTTAATAACGCCTAGGCGTCATGGTTGAAATTGTTTGAAGTGGCTCCAAGAAGTTTTTATTTGAGGGGAGGGGAGGGGTAATTCTCCCTCCCTCCCACATGTTTTTGTGCTACTGGGTTGGTGGGTATAAGAAACTAAAATATATGTTGTGCATCCTGGTTTATAAATGTTCACCACGCGACATAATCATATATAGGTATAGGTACTTTCAAATAATCATAAACATGTGTGGTTTTACTGACGATTAACTAACTGCTGAACTTGGCTACAGATCTTGGTGGACTTAAACGAATTGTTATCAACATTAACGCGATGACTTACCGTGAAATTTAACGGGAAATCGGTTCACCGTCAGTCTTCACTCCTCAACCCACCTATTACCTATAATATAGGTCCTATATTATGTGGAACGGAAAATTTAACAAACAATATTTGAGTCTTTACTATATTTTCATTCCTCACTAGTATTTGTAGAATCAACCGTATGGGTGTTTTTTACACGTATCGTTTTCGATCTCATAACGGTTAAAATATAAAACGTTTAAACGTTGAATGTAAAATTTATAAATCTATAATAATATATCGATGTCTCCCACGCATATAAGCCAAGCGTAATATAAAAACATAAATTTCCCCCCTAAATATCGAATTTGTGCGGATATCGATGTTTACTAACAAAATTAAGATGTGAAGATTAGTGCGAGTGAAAAATGTATAATAATATTTGAATGTCGATTGTCGATTGTCGACAAAGAATATCTAGGAATATATTAATTCATATTATTGCTTACGCGATGTGAAATATACTTTTATACGTCGACCTACTATAGGTAGGTACCTTATTTATAGGTACTATAATTGATATTTATGCATATTTTAAAGAATTTTCAATTTTATATCAAACCCAATGATCTAGGTACCAACTATAACATCACTGCCTGGTACTATGATGTTTATTATATTATTGGCTTGTAATTATTTTACGAACGGACTAAATGACTAAGATAATTACCCTAGGGCTTTTGATCTAAAAGTTATACAGAAGTAATTCAATTTAGGTACGACAGTTAATCAACTAACAGCTAACCTTAGGGTTTGTCTAACCAGTGGCGTAGTAACTGGGGAAGAGTGTTTTGGATGTTTTGAAGTTACCAACCGCCCCCGCACCACGGCCGTATTTATGCGAAAATTATATGTTAAGATACTACTATGTTACGTTTCTACAAATAATTATGTTGATATAAGCATTGATGTATTCACAACGAAAGATCTCCCGCTCTCCCAAAGTTACTTTATTTATTTATTTATGTATGATTACATCGAAATATAAAATTAAAACAACGCCGATAAAATCTTGGCTATTCACCTATGCCAAACCCAACAACCGATGGTTACCTTTTCCAAGTGTACTTATATATATATCCACATTCCGCCCAGTGTTCGCTTTGATAGAATTTACAATCACTCTGTATACGACAGTCTGAAATGCGTAGTAACGAGGAACCAGGCTGTAGTTTCAGGGGCAACTGCCCCTGACTTTCCAAAAGCTGAATACATTTAAAAAAAAAAATTGTTTTTGGTCTACGTTTCCGAAATAGGTCACGGAAATTCACGCTAATCACGACGTGATACTGTGCTAGTTACTGGCGTAGAAGAAAATGCGAAAATTTAATTTTTTCATCGTTTTGGGGAGGTGGTTGTAAAAACTCTTCAACAACACATTTTCTAAAAAATACAATCTAAAAATTATTTTTAATATTAGGTAAATGGACTACAATAATTTGTATATTGGGTAACAATATAATTTGTATATTTACGGAAAAATTCGACGAGCGGCAAAACATGCTGCCTCTTTCGCACGCCTATATGATGCGAGAATCGCTCTGTATATTATGTTCGTGCGAGTAAATTTAAAAGTAAAATTTTAGGTTACTGATTTACGTATATATATTCTTATACGGGTTAAAAAAATTTCGTCGGGTCTTCAATGTTCACGTACCGAAAACGTATGTTATTATTATCATACCGTACACCATCGCACATTCGTCGTAACATTTGTACATGATAATATTATATGAGTACCGGGTGATTCATTTAAAGTAGGACTAACTATGATTATTCAAAAAGTATTAATGATTTTGAATACATTTTTTATACATGATTTCAAGTCGTTACAAAAGGACGTTTTTACTAAATATTTTTTACCCTTATAATTTTTTAAGTGTTTTACTTTTTTGAATTATAACATACAGTTTAAATTTCATCTTTGAAAGCAGAATATTTTTCCGAGTATTTCGATACACAAAATCAAATTTAAAATGATCAGTTTATGAGTTAAAAGTATTTTTAAGTTTTGATAGTATAAAGTTTTTTAAGTTTCGAGTAGTGGACCAACAATTTGCGGGGTAACCACTAACCACGCACCACTTCACTCCGCTCATCTAAACTTTAAATACTCATAACTTATAAACTGCTCATCCTAAATTCAATTTTTATGTACTAAAATATTCAGAGAAATATTCTGCTTTCTGAGATGAAATTAAAATTGCAGTATATTGTCCTTCAAAAGAGTAAAAAACATTAACAAATTTAAGGATTAAATATATTATATATTATAATTTTTTTTTTCAAAAACATTTATAAACTTTGAAGTACTGATTGTTCAATGTTCAATGACATAGAACACCCGGTATATATTTTGAAAATGGGGTTTCGTTCGATGATTCCCGTCACGTTCCGCGTTACGTCCGTTGACTACGCGTCTCTTGCGGCGGCGGTATAATATTATAATAATATATTATATTCATAATAATAATATTATGTGTGTGTGAATGTAGGTGCAGGAATACTCTCCTCAGAGGATCCGGCTTTGCAGGCGAGACGTGCTGTTTCGGACTCTCGGAGAGACGTTTCGAATCGGACGACCGGAAACCATTAAAATATTACGAGACACTGTAATATAATATATAATATTGAACAAGTGTTCGGGGACGGGTGTTAACGAGTTTATGATGTTATTAGTAATAATTTATTACTTATGTTAACTGGTCAATATAGAGTTATACATGGACCTAGGGACTTATATGAGTTCGCATGTTTTTCAATAATCATTCTAAACAAAACTATGTGATATAGAAACTCATTTAATAATACTATGGGACTTAATTAAGGGACGTTTTATTTTATTTTGCATATTTAGCTATTCCGTAGATGTTGTTAAATTTATATTTTAAGTGTATTTTTAGATGAATTTCACATTCAGGAAATGTAGCAATTAAACATTTACGATATCATCTAAAAATTCAACAAAAAAATTCAAGAGACAAGAACGATAAAATTTATAAAAAATCATAATTGGTTTTTCAAAAAAAGGTCGATTAAAAATCAAATCAAATTAAAATAAAAAAACATTTTTTAAAAAAGTTAAATCTTTTTGCAATAATGAGTGTATATAGTGCACACTATAAACACGTATTAATTGAATCATCTTGTATATTATATACCTACAATAATATTAATTTTTTTATCTCCGTAAAGTGCTCATCGCATTTAAGCAAACCAATCGAAGATAATAATTGTGAATATTAAAATAATGTCCAACCTCTGTAGCCACATCGATGACCCACTTTTTGCACTTTAATTCTCGACGGTGAACGTTAAAAGATATAAGAAAAAAATATAAAAATATTTATACACAACAAAATCAATCGGAGTAGGAAACACGGAGCTGAACCTCGAAATGCTATTATGTAATACGCAACAGGTATGTATATGAGTACAATAACTATAATAATAATATATAGTATATTTAATATTATTATGTTATATACGAACTGTATACATAACTATTACAACTATTATGATATAATAATTTACAATATTATATTCCAATATAATATTATGGCGTATACTCGCCGATTACAGCTAAAAAACTTCAGTGTTAATGTTATATTTTTACTGTTCGCTCTTTCATCGAGAAAATATTTATGCATTTATAACAGAAGTCGCGTATGTGATTAATATGACAGGCACTTATTAAAATGTCGCTTATTAGTTATCGGAGACCCCACTTTGGGACCAAAGTCTTTGAATATAATATAATATAATAAGTGTCGTTACTTAAACATAAATTATGAACACATATCGTTGCTATAACTTTTCGGTTTTGCTTATTTCTTTTATAGTTAAATTCAAAGTATAATTGAAATGTCAATTTTGTGCATTGATAATTTAATTATATAATGTAATTGAGTAATTATATTATTCTACAGCCGTTTTAATGGCTTGACCACTATGGCTATTGGCTGTCCGACGCGAAGTTATACATATAACAGCAAACTAAGTTTGGACGAACTAGGTAACAAAAATAAAAAATAATTTCAATAATTTCATAAAAATATTCTTATTAATAAATTTGTAAATAAAATTAGTACCTACATATTTAACATAATTTAAAAAATTGATATAAGGTATAAATAAAAATTATATTTTTAATGATTACCTTCCTAATTAGTGTATGTTATAAAAACAGCTACATAACCCCTCCCCACCATGACAAAATCATTTGACCACCACTACATACCACGATAGGTATAGCACGACATGCCCATAACATAATTATAATATAATTACGTACCTATAATATTCATAATATTTTTACGCGACGAGCCCTTTATTTTTTATAGTTTTTTATGCCGTCCGCGAGCGTAAAAAGAGTGAAATATAGTTTGTGAAAGACTTTACAAATAAATTTGTATAGCAAATGCAACGATGTGCCTAATATTATTATTAAATAATGTGATTATATAAACACTGCCTACTTCAATAGTGTTATCATACTACAGGATAGTAATTATTATTTTACGCGCACGATAAATTTCTAAGCGAATTACGCGACCTTTTGATCTGAAAGTAGTCAGCCGAAGTGATTTAATTTACGGATTTTCACTTTACTCTTAGCACCGGTTTTTGCTTTTAGCTTATTACGGGATTTTTTTCCCAACAAACCAGGACACGGTAAATCGAAAATACCCTACAACAGGGGGTTGATATAGTAAATAGTGTATACATAATATTAAAACTTTAGGTACCTATCTACGTAGTGTCTATAGTAGCGCTTGGCAGCGTAAACGAAATAGTACACTATAAATTAATGTAAATACTTCTTATTAGGTAGAAGTAAAATGTAACGACGTTTGAACAACGAAACTCTATATAATATTATATAGTGTAAAATGGAGACACGACAAAATCGTCGTGAAAATGTGTGCAATAAGTGTTTAAGTCTAATGTACTGCTCGATTATCGAAGAACATATTTACTATTTTTAACATACATTATTTAAGTAGTTACAAACTATTCTATTTATTTTATTTTTTTTATCGTTATCTTTTTTAAGGAAGTTTTTTTTTCTGGTTTATTGTCACGTTAAACGCGAGCTGCAGGTGATGAACATCAAGACGCTATCCACTATTTTTAAAAGACAGTAGTGATTTGGTTTTAGATAGATGACTCAATGTTCATATATTGTAATATATAATTACGAGTTTATAGGTACTATATACGCCATAATAATACAATATAAAAGGGAAATAACATAAAATTAGATGATGAATTAGATGAAAATTATAAAAATAAATTCCAAAGTATAGCAATTATAGAAAAGTAGTGTATAAATTGAAAAAAAAGGGGATGGAAAAACAAAATAGTGCACGGTGGGTTTTATTGAGAAAGTTGGGCAAGAACGAGATTCAATCCTAAATCCTAATCCAACCAATCTTCGAGTTTGGTATTGAGCGACGTTAAATTGTACAAGTTCCAGTGGGTCAGAACAGAGAAATAATGTATAGTTCAATTAAAAAGTTTAGACATGAAGTAAATGTCAGCTAAGTGTTTGAACCCGCACACTAGCGTTTAAATAAATAAACAAGTAAATAGAATAAATGTAATACTATGGTGTAGGTACTTACACTGTACTGAACTCGGTGTGCTTTAAGCGGTGTTGACGTCGCCGAACCGTATGATATGATTTACGCATTACTTAATATTATTACAATATAATATTATAATGCGCACTACATTGTAATAATATATATTAATATATTATTATTATGTGCCACGTACTCGTATACGGAAATATATGTCCGAAAGCCGACGTTTATTCGCCAAAGTTTTCTCGTTATCTCAAGAGGGCCTAAACGTTGCGACAGATAAGCTAGCTTTTCAAGTATTTTCGAGTTGGACCAAAGTTTTGTTAATGTATAATAATATATAAACGAACGATATTACATAGCCGAGACTCGTATAATGATAGATCTGAAGTATGGCCTCAGCTCCACTCGATTTTCGCCACTTTCGGCAGTATTCGGACGTTTTGGAGTAATTAAAATTTATCTCGACGTTGAACGATGGCAAATACAGGCATTATATTATAAAATGCGATATTCTATATTATGATTTGTTCGATTTCTGCTTACTGCGCACCTACACATATCGTGTTGGCACCGGGCACACCTTTCAAGAGCAAAATGTGCGTACCTACGTCGAAAGTGTAAATGATATCTTTTATAATATTACGTTCGTCCTCGTAACTTAATTTAGCCAAAATTGAGGCCGACCCTTTTAGATCCTTTTAGCCTTGGGTCAAGCACCGAGGTACACGTGGGGGGTATCCACGCACAGAACAAAAGTTTATGTGCAATTTACACGCATTTCCGATCAAAAGTGAGAAAACACGTGTGCAATAAATTGTGATTACTATTCTGAATATTTCGATCAAGGATCAGTTTATTGTGTAAAAATTATGTAGGTATGCACATTAAACGACAAATAACAAATGACGTGCATCGTGCTATAGTGAGGCAACTACAACGTGGATGGGTACGTGATAGGTTTTTTATAACCTCCTTTGACATCGCTGATCATAGTTATTATATGACGTCATAGAAAAGTTGCATATGCCTAAAACTAAACCTATACCTATTATTGATAATGTATTATTATTATTACTCATGGTATCTTATAGGTATTTGTTTATATGTATGATTATAGTTATTATTATTTTTATCTGTGTGCCTATAATGACTATACCAGTGTAAATTAATATTATTTTATTCGGTCGGATGAAATTCTAAATTCAAACAGTTTTGTCTAAAATATATTAATTAATATATTTATAAATAACTTAACACGGTTTTGTATCAGAGTGGATTTAAACGTTTATATATCATAATATATCACCACATAATCATTTCTAACTTTTAGTTTAATGTAGTGTTGTATTTAAGATTGTAAAAAACCTATTATTATTTGATACATCCAATGAAAGTAATATGTAACGTTAATTAATTAATTATAATTAGAATGAATGAGTGACTGATTAATTGTACACAACATGGTGTATTAATTAAAACACCAGCAACAACGTAGTGTGTTTAGTTAATTTTGAATACTAATCATCATGTATGTTTGCTAACATTAATCACGTTTGTTTGAAATTGACTGCAATACAAACAATTTTCGGTAAATATAAATATATGATATAAACTCATAAATTAATTCAATGTTTTACAGAAGAAGATAACGATCAAAAATAAGTCGAAAATTGTTTAGTTACCTACGAATCATTTATTAATAGACAGTAATATAATACGCTAAAAAACTCATGTTAAAGTCGAAAATGCCGTAAATTTAGTATAGATGTCAAAATATTGTATCCTCGAGCGCTCAAACTAGCATTGTCGTCGAATTTAACGAACATCTCAAGAAAGTTTCGGTAGCATCGAGGTTTCTAAAAATGTAGGTCATATTTAATAGCGCTGGCCTTTTCAACGCCTAATTTGCTTTCAAAGTGCACTTTGAAATGAAACCCAACTGATGGCCGGTCCGCTACGCCCCGCAGAACAATATTCCGCAGTGACCTCAGCACCCAAATTATTGAAAACCATTTCAACCGGGTTAAAGAGAACAACACTTGTCCGAAGATTAGTCGATAATCGAAAAAATAATAATATAGGTATTGCTAAAATAAATTATAAAAATTTAAGAACCTACATAAATAATATGTGATTAAAATGCATGATAAAAATGTCCAGTTACGTCTTATAAAAAATGTGGCTACATAAATAATGTTGTAAAAATATGTATGCCTGTCAATTCCTGGATAACGTTAAACAACATACTATTCTTAATATTTTAATAAGTCAACTGAATTTTTTATCACGTATAATATAATATTATTTCATTTTTAATGTTTACTCGTTGTCTTTTGGTTCGTATGGTAGTTTTTTTTATTCAACCTTTTTTCAAACTTATCTAGGTATATACCTTATATATAAGTACCTAACTATAATAGTATAATATAACAATGACATTTATTTTATATTGGTTTGATTAATATTGATTAAAATAGATCATTTTAATTGTTGTTAATAAAAAGATAAAATTTGTAGAAGAAAAAGCTGAATTTATTAAAAGATTAAGTATTTTTTTTTAGGTTGCTGTTATAAACATCTCATTTATATATCATATTAGTGAGAGTGGTTTGAGCGTAGGGGAAAAAAGTTCTTTAATATTGACAAAAAAATTACGAATTTAAAACAAAATAAGAATATCACGTAAGCGCCAGTAATATGGTAGTATAATACTCGATTATCTAATAATATATTATGTATTATGTAATACACACTAATAAATTATATAATATACAACTCGATGGCTTAAATGGATATAATATTATAATGAATAAAATACGGCACGTATTTTTTTTTTTTATTCGAAACCCTTAAGTATGTGCATTTGACACAATATAATTTACTTAAAAATATTATAAACAATATTGTTCAAGCTTTTTTCTAAGAAAAAACATTGTTAAAAATAAATGATATTATCGCGAATACATATTATGGATACAGGACAAAGATACTGTTCCATTATGCGACTGTTTTTTTTTTATTCAAATTACTTTATTTATTGTAAATGAAATATGTACTATAAGTACAAATAATTTGAACCAAATTTTAAAATTGTTATTTTCAGTTTCTAGAAATAAAAATGAAAAAATGTATACTATATAAATATAACGTAAGTGTTTATAAATATGTAAAGGAAGAAAAAATTTTAAAATATTGAATATAATAAAAATGATTGCATTAGTCATTATATTCCGTTACACTCTGTATAAACAAGATAAGTTACCAATTATGTTTAAAGTCTGATTTTTGGACTTTGTAAGTAAGTACTTAAGTGTCATATTTTCAAATAATTACAAGTTATACACCACTTAAACAGTTTCCTGTTAAGATACTATAACTTATTTTTTTTGATATATATTTCTATAACATTAAATTCAAAAACAACAAGTTTGAATTTCAAATTATACAAACAAACATTTTCAGGACAATTATATGCTTGAAAATAATTTACAATAGAAAAGGGTGGTTCTCGTTTGAAATAATAAGTTTGTATACCTTTTTAAATGATAAATACATCTTAAGTATTTGAAAATATGTTCTTTCACTAACTATATAATATTTGAAAATTGAAGGCTCGGTGCAACAATCAGGTAAGTCACAATAATCCCGAAAGACATTTCCATGAAATTGTTTTCATGGAAGAAACATAGTTATATTGGTACATTGACCGGTACAATAAATCCATATAATTTTGAAAGGTGAACTTATCAAGTTGTTGCGCTGGAACCTTCAATTCCAAAAATCAGATTTTTAACATATGCAGAAATTAAAGGATAAAAAGGAAAGGCTTCATCACCATAATTGATTATTAATTGTAATTTAAGTTTTAAATATATATATTACCTACATAATAATATTAAGACTATTCTGCAGTACACGGTGACCCATCAAATTTAGATTCGAGCAACAAATCTTTTCTTTGAATAAAAGTATGATTTTTTAATTAGCAAAGAAAAAATGAAAAATTATGTAGTCCACAGGATTGTCAGTTAATCGTTAGTTAGTGAAACAATAACTCGAAGAATGTATTTATTAATTCGATTGTTGAATAATTGAATCTATTCTACATAATGTTGAGCAAAACATATTGACAGAACTTATAGGCACCTATAATTATTAAAATATGAATACAACTTTTATCATTGGACAATCGTCCGATTGCAGTCATTATATTATATTATATTATTACAGCGGTTCTAGAAAGGGATTTTTTTATTTGGAATATAAAAGCTTCGAATGTTAAGGACATTAGCCTACACATTTTACAATTGTTTAAATTTTACATAATATTGTACTACAAACAGGTAATTATGAATAAGATTTCAAAGTATATAAAATACATATTTACGTTTGAAATGTTTATTCACAAAAGGTTTATAAGTCTGGTGGCGTTGTAAAAATTGTAGATAGCATCAGCTGTGGTCAACAAGTTGTGTAGTTTTCACCTTGTGTAGGATTATTGTGTGATTTAGGGGGATAGTAAGGACAATGATGTTACAATATTGAGAAATTATTGTGTGAGGACATTATACATATTATTATTATATGCTCAAACACTTGTTCAATATACTTAAACATAAAGCTGCTCGTCAGTTCATACAAAACCCATACAGTGAAAGTATTATTAATTTGCGGTACTTGGTCTTAAAACTACCGTTATTTGATTAAGCACCTCTGCCTGATTATTCTGTAAATTATCAGCGCGTTATAACATATTAATATATACAATAATGTATGCACCGCAGAGTGATAACATCGAACATAATCATTTATTATTATTATTATTTTTTTTTTTTTACTGAAATCTTTTTTAGCCTCGCGATAAGACCGCAGTTAGCTTGCAGTCAAGTTAACCACTTTGTATAAGCGCACAACACTATATGATGTGTATATTTTATAAAGAGAGAGGAGTAAGAATAAAAAAAAACATTGTTACATAATATACCATGTATAATAATATTATATTGGCGGGCTATAAACCGAGCAACCGCAGTTGACCGGGATGTATATCTTGTGTTATATAGGTACAATAACTTGCAACTTCTCCGGCCGATAAACTGATTTTAACCGTTACAAAACGTCATAATATTATTACTGCTAGTACAGAATAATATTATAATAAAATTACGTAGGTAATAGGCGCAATAAAAAAAAACTGTCCAAGTACGGGGAAAACCTGCATACATTTAAAATTAGGTTAGTAATTTTGTATTTCATACAATATAATAATTATTATATGCATAGCGCTCGGGCTGTTATAGGCTAGGTCCGAAACGTAAAAAGTTAACGAAAATAATGTAATTTTATTATTTTAGTTGATTATTATTGACGATGTCACACTAAAAGCCACACACAATAATATAATATTATTATAATAATGCTATGATATAATGATTTTGCAATAAGCCGTTTTTATATATTTTTTTTACGTCATAAGTAGGTACCTACCTGTATAATAATGATTTGAGAGTTGATAATAAAATAATAAAATATATACGTTTAATGTTATGCATAATATTTTCGTAATATTGTATTTCCACCGCATCAAATGAAGCAAGAGATTCCAGTGCATGCGCATTCCTGCACTTAACCTTAATTTTAAATAACAATTATGTCACAATGCGATGCAAAATTCAAAATATAATATAGCACGTCGAACTGCCATTTTCACCTCCACGCCGACTGGGCATTTATTACGTTCGGTGACGGTTTTGAATCCTGTACCGAAGACGAGTGACGACACATCTAAGGTACATATCGGTTTCCTGGTCAACAATTTTATAGAAATAATATCGACCGTTTTGCAGTGAATAATATGTAAATATATAGGAGATCGAAGTACGATATTATTACAGTTGTACTTTGGAGGAAAAAATTGTGATTCATTACTTAACTCTGTGCTGCGATACGAATGTATAGACATAATATTTATGTATGCATAACCCCGGTGGTCTATTTAACGTAAGACCTTAATTATTTCAAAAGTATGTGGAATAAATAGATTTGAATTGAATTCAAAAAATATTAATTTTTCGAAAATCACAAATTTCATATACATTAATATATGGAATACCCTGTTTAATATAGATAACTGATCTGTAAATTTTTATTTTTAATCAACAAATTTAGCTGAAAATTTATTTTTATTAATTTGTTCCAAATTATACTGAATAAATGCCACTTGGTTTTTTGATTTCATCTCGACTTACCATGATAATATTCAAAGAGCAAAAAACAAAATAATATACGTTTAGCATACTATACTTCTAAATGAGTATGTTATTATATGACCTAGTCAGTTGTCGAGTTGTGAAAAAATTCGGTCAATAATCAACACCCATATAATATTATATAAGTAATGCGATCGCTCAGTCTTAATAACGATTATGACGACAAGAATACTGCGAGAATACTTCACGACTACACTCACTTTACGAAAGTAAGTAAATTGAAAATTGCTCTACCAAATTATAGTTTTTGAAAATTTTTTTCTAATTGTTTACCTTACATAAATAGTAAATATAATAAAGTTTATGGTCATAAATGATAATAAATCTTGTTTTTCAACAATGAATATTATGGTAATAAAGCATTTTTTTTTTTTTAAATAAATTTTTTTTCCTTTAAACGTAGGTATCCGTTATAATAATATACAAAAGTGTAAGATTTTCTAATTCAGTACTCAATCTTTTTCCCAATACCAATTTTAGAATTGAGAAAAGGAGAAAAGTGAATTCACTTTTCTTAACTTTTTTTTTTACGCCCGATTCAGAATATTTTTCTCAGGAGGAAAAAATACGAAGAATGGGTTGTCCGAGTCGGACAAATCGAGTGAACAAAATACCACCCCCCAACAGGAAGGATTACACACATCCGACAAGGGGCGCGGGACATACCGCTGAGCCGTATATTCGATGGTATGCACCAACTCCCTACTTTTACGGACCTTTATCTCTACAACGTCAATCAATCACGTTTCGTTACGATAAATCCGTCGGACAAATAGGCGCCGCGGTTTTTCCGTCTGTGAGTTTCGGCGGTGGTGGCGGGGGTGGAGTTCACGCTCATAGAAAAAACCTTCTACACACAGAACCTTGCCGACTCTCCTTCTCGGTTCCGATGTGAAAAAGAATATATTTCTAAGGCTCAATACGTGACGGTAGGGAGTTAGTGTACAAAATAGCAATATTATGTATATGTGTTTAGTGCTGAAATAAAAAATGAATGGATTTTAAATGAATTTTAAAAAGACCTAAAAGATTTATCGAACTAAATGTTAATTGTATTTACAAGATTCTGTAACAGTCTATGCAGTTTATATGAATGGAACACAACGTCATCTATATGGTAGCCATCTCCATACGGATATTCTTGGTAAGGCATATTCTAAAGTTATTGAGCTCTCATGCAAATATCTCATAGGAAATGTGTCACATAGACGATAGGGTTTGCTGATTTAAAAAAAATGTCTTTTGGTGTGCCTCGGACTATGGTGACAAAAATATTGTAACTACCTATTATTAGCATAAAAATAGGCTAAATATTTTGAACTTTGCAATGTGTATAGAAAACTATAATTTAAGTAATATAGTAGAATGTTTTAGATTACTACGACTTATTTTTTTTATATTACAACACAATATCAAAAATCGTTTGAAATTAATTTATTATTTACTTGTGAATATCCAATGCAGTCCACATTTTAAATTTTTCCAGAATTTTTTTTAAATTGTCAGTATCGTTCTAATAATATTCTAGAAAAAATTTACAATTTTCAGTTTACACTCGTATTAAAAAAAAATAATATATTAGTAAAAATAGTATTGTATTATCCAAAGGTATATGTAACTCATGTGTTATACAGCTCTTTTGTAAAATTCTTCGTATACGAAAAATTCCTAAAACCATCGCGGATATTACAGTCTTCTTTCAAGATATGAGGAAGGTAATAAGAAAATCTCCGGAAACAACACACGTCGCCGAAATGGGACAACATCGTTTTGATATCATTCTTCGTCGCATCGCATAGGCGACACCGAACTATTCAATAATATTATACAGAAACATTATATTCGTCCGCGTGACGTCACAATATATACAATGTATACGGGTATATAATATATATATATGTGCACCTATAGCCAGTGTGTGTTTTAAGACAAAAAGAATATTCGCTCGAAGCGAGAAATGTGAGGGGAGGGTAGCCATAAATAAAGCTAGAGACCCGCTGCGATTGTTATTCGTCACCGCGGCTCGTTCAAGAGTGGTTTTCTTTTAGGAGAAGGACGGCCGTCTAAAAGTAATATCATAGCAGCCACACAGCGCACAAAAAAAAGTACCTATACGCGACGTGAATAACCGAAAGCGAGGTAAAAAAAGTTTAATACGGAGATAGAGGTAGAGAGAGAAAGACTGCTGAGTGAGAAAGAGAAGAAAAGAAAAATTCGAAGCGGTCGGCGGTGAGGGCTTTTCGTAACCGGCGACGGGGGGCAAAAATATATGAAAACTATAAAAGAGGAGAAAGGGCAAACGAAAAAAAATCTGTTTTTCAATAGACGCGCGCTACGTACGGACATTATATTGTATTATAAAGTGTGGGGCAGAATAATATTGGTTTTCACATAGCGCATAGTAGGTACCAACAGCGGTGTACAGCGGACGAGTAGGTTAGTAGGCTTTGCACAGTGGTCGTGCTTGAATTAAAAATAGTACAAACGTAAAAATGTCTAACGGTTGAATAAACGATTAAAATGACTAATTGTTTTGAGTATCAGCTTCATAAATCAACATAATATTCTATGTGTGTTATAACGTCTTGTGAGCCATGTCGGCGCATGAGATTAACAAACACATTTATTAAGTACCTATATAGGTTTTGAAAAAACCTCGATTCGACCTCGTGTTGACGTTCGAAACGTTCGAAAAGTAATTGTCCTATGCAACAAGAAAAGAAAAGTGCCAATTATTAATAATTATAAATTATAATCAACGGACGAATGGCGATAGATACCAAATTAGATATTATATCTGATGTACCCACACCAAACATTAAAATAAGAAAACAATAATTAAGTTTCGATTTATTTGCTATTCACTATAAGTAGGTACATAAAATGTATTTGTTTTATTTTGGTCCGAAAGTAGTTTTCTCGCTATATTGCTTTTCGGCGATGTGTAATTGTTCACTTGCTATTTTTTTCCACCTTTTATGGTTGGTAGGTATCATAAAAGAACCTCACGCAAAACGTTTGTGCAGATTGGAACTTACTGCATCAGAGTTAGACACGAAAAACAAGAGGTAAACGGTTATACGTGCGAATTCTTACAAGACAACAAAACACGTAAGTTATTGTACCACGAATTACTACAATAACACTGAATTACACTCATATTAGATACGTAAGTTCTTACACGAATATATAAAGTACAGTTGCACGAGGTACACAAAATAAGAAACAAATACAATTAAAGGCATTGTATACCGCAGTAAAACGTTATACACTGGTCGTAACTATCCGGACTTATCTTTTACCTGTTTATTGTTGTCTATTTTTTTTCAAATGTTATTCAAACTCTAAGATAGAAGTACTAAGGTAGGTACATAATAACAGCGTCATGTGAAAAGTGTTAGAACTTTTTCCAACATTACGTGGACTTTTAAAAAGATGACTCTATACATCAGTTTCTCGTGCCACGATGTCACCTTATCAGAAACTGACGTTTAACCAATATAATATCTTGAACTAGGTATGTAAATCGTGATACGCTGAGCACCCGTGAAACCGATAACATGAAATTAGTAAAATATTATCATCATTACACGTCATCATAACATTTGGTTACGCTGCCGGCAACCGGTCAAGAACGCGATCGACGATCCCCCCGAGCTTCCGACGCTACCGCGAATATTTCAAAATAAATACGTCTAATCAACGTAAGAATAATTATTATCAACCGTCCGGACGTTAATTAATCAACAACGGAGATCGTTTGCACCGGGGCACGAGTGGCAGGCGCCACGTCATCGTACATCTTCGTGAAGGTATTTTTTTATTTTTTTTTAAGCACTATGGCATCGTAATAATAACAGAGGGGATCGGCCTCGTAATATATGAAACGTCTCTGCGTTTAAAGTTAAATAATATCGTTATTTATCGACCAGAGTCGTCACGCCGATTGTATTATAACGTTTCGTATTTTTTTTTTATATTACGAATAATTAGTGTACCCTCGACAAAATTGTAGTTAGCTGTTTAAACTTGTTTAAATACTTTTATTCGTCGTTGATTTTATTACTAGACTTTTGAACAATAATTATTGATATTTTCAGATAAATGTAAGTAATATCCATCAAATTCCTTTATGTAATTAACTACAATAATAATAAAATAAAACAAAATATACAGGAAATCGAATTAAAAATAAATACGATTTACATAACATATTTTTATTATTTTCACAGGACAATATTCCAGAAATGACGTGTGTAAATTCTTTATCGTTTTGATGCATATGTCTATTTCAGCACTTAATAAACACAATCTGAAATAAAACGCATTGTCAATATTATTCGTTTTTGTCGCTTTTAAACAGTTTTAAGAATTGTAATGTACTCGTGTCCTTAGCTATACCAACTTTATGCATATATATTATAGTATTAAATGATTCTCTAGCCACCGAGTCGGGTATATTAACCTGTCGGGACATGCATGCGAACGTCCGAATTTAATCACAAAAAATCGAAAAGTCAACGGACGCGAGTGATTTCTAATTTCTAGTCTTAGCACGTCGCGGATGTTACGAGGCACCCGTGTCAATATATATTATATACATGCAGTTACCTATAATAGTAGTCCACTCCTATCGACCTTAGCAATTGCATTACGACCAAAGATGCCATTATTGTACTCGTGCGGAATTATATTAGTCGGGAGATTATTTCCTGGTATATAATGAAGAGGGTAACGGCGGCGTGAAATACGCATGTCCTCGTAGACATGAATTCGGTCGAAGATGGTTGTTACTTAATAACACGTACCTACAAATTAACTGGACCATCATCAATTGATAAACTTTAAAAATCGTATTACGTTTCAATTGTTTTAAAATAGTATTTTTTTTTTACTTTATTTACTACAGTTATCGACAGGAAATAATATAAAAATCAAGTCACGTCATCCTTCGTTTGTCGACATATTTCGACTGTACACGAGAGTCAAAGTTAGTTAAACGTCACAAAAATAATATTCATCATCACGAGATCTGGACAGATCAAGCGATAACTAAGTAGTTGCAGATAATATTCCAAAATGCATTTTTTCGTGCATCTGGGATCATAATAACGTATTATTGGGAATAATCGGAAATCCAATAAAGCAGTGGTGAGATTATAAAAGCGTAGCGGCTGTTTTCACTTTCCACCGTAAATGAGTTGTTTTTTTTTTTTATAGTGTGTTACTGTGTTAACACTGAAATGATTGTCGAAATTTAAAAATTGATTGTGGGTGTTGCAGTATAAATTGCTAATTTGTTTTATCGGACATAAACGTTAGACGTCCCGCGGTGGAAGCCAAGCTAAAGACAATTTATTTTTAAGACTTTTACTCACCTCAACAAAACCATTATTGACGTTTGAATCGAAGACGAACTTTCACCACCTTTGTATTTGGTTACAAAATGTAAGTTTCTAGCATAGCTGGATTTAATTAAGTGGTTGTAAGAAAATCGTGTTGGTTAAGTATTCAACGGTACTTAGGTAAAGATAGATATTATAATGTTTATATGTGTGAGTGTACCTACTGCCCAGACAACAATTTGTAATAGTAAAATAAATTATAGTATTATCATGAAATAATTGCTATCTGGGTATGAATTATTTACTGTGGTAAAATAATATAAATTATTTTTATTCATTTGAGATTATTTTTGATTTCTAATTCTATGTATGGACCACGAGTACAAAAGACGAAAGCGAGAAAGATTAACAAGGTTAAACATGTATACCTAGGTAATAATATGTTATTTCTTGATTGCCACGACTCAACCTTAAAGGTATTGTTAAGTTCCATAAAAAAAAAACTGTTATTCAAATTTCGTAGAATAATTATTATATAATCATACACGCACGCACACGCTTGCATATAGAGATGAAACCGATACTATTTATTTTTGAACCATAATCGAAAATTAATATATTATTATCTGTGATTTGGATCGATACGGGCAAAAGGCTAAAGGGTTTAGGAAGATATTAAAGGTGTTGGCAGCGGAGTGAATTGGATAAAAAGAGAATAAAATCCCCAAGGTGATAAAGCATAGTGTTAAAAACAAAACGAAACGAATCAAAATTACCGAAACGGCTAGTTGCAACGATTTAAAGAGAACATTATTCGAGATATGATCGTCCAGCAGTGTTACGGTCGCCCACCAAAGCCCCACAATCGATAATAATAATTAATAATATACATACAGTATTGTATGGGAATATTTTAATTTAAATAGTTAAATTATTATGTACTTGATGTACTTATGACTTGCTCAAATGACCTCAAATTAAAGGTAATAGTCAAAATCATATGTTCGTTTATGCAAATTTTTATCGGTCGTTATGAAGTTCTTATATAATGATCCTACGGATGTAACGACATTTATTTTTGGTGAATTTAGACGAATAAGAAATTTGTAACGACCACATAATTTACGGGTCATATTATAAACGGTTTATGACAGTAAAGATAAGGAAAAAAACTTAACATCATCGTAAAATTATATGGCTATTAATAATATAAGATCAAGAATACGCAGTTTGAAAAAGAGGAAACAAAATACTACACGATTTTTATGTATAAAAAAAAAACAAAAACAATAATAGAATGGCACATTAAAAAAGTATTTGGTACATTTTTCAAATACTTTTGGTTCTTATTTTGTAGGATAAAATAGCAAAGATAAATATAGATGTACAGACATCGATGGTGAAATATTTCATAG
The DNA here is from genome assembly GCA_027563435.1 of Nasonovia ribisnigri. Lineage (NCBI taxonomy): Eukaryota > Metazoa > Arthropoda > Insecta > Hemiptera > Aphididae > Nasonovia > Nasonovia ribisnigri. Next base: position 161,424 of record JANEHU010004895.1, on the reverse strand, counting down.
TAATTTACCTCTAACGAAAATAAGAAGAGTTCCCTGGTATTGGGTTAGCTAAAAAATGAAAGGTGGCTATCATGCGTCACCCAATATAAACTCAAACATTTGATGTTTTTTTTTATCAGATTTAAAGAACATTTACAGTATAAACTCAAAGAGAAACATTTTAGTAAGTATCTACATTATTTACTTTTCAAGTGGCTTGTACAAAAAGTTAGTCGGTAGATTACACGTTACTACGTTGGACTAATAATTTGATAGATATATATTAGATTACATAATTATTCTAATTAGACGGTAGGTTACACATTGGATCAATCCCTGATAATATTTAGGCGAGTTTATTTATCAAACAATTGTTTGTTACACTTTGAAAGTATGATATTGTATTAAAATATTTTGTCTGTCGTGTTAATTATTTTTCATAGTCAAACCGCACCCACACTGAATACTCACTAGACTTCAACAAAATATTTTAGTGGCCGAGTGGGATGAAAATATTACAGAATACAATTTTGAATGAAAAAAAAAATGTTTCAAAGAGCAAAACCAGAAGTATTCAAAACAAACTAGTGTGCTATATAAAATAGTTTGTTTAAAATACCATAAAAAATACTTTTAATTCTGAGAGTATTAATTTAAAAAGTTAGGTTATACTTTTACTGAAAATACTTTACAGCACTTCAAGCAACACATACAAAATAGGTACTCGATTCCGTATAAATAAAACACCTCCTTTGACAATAAGTATAATATACAACCAATATGTCAATTTAATTTAAATAGTTTAACCAAAATATAATAAAATATATTTAAATGTTTAATGACAAACTTGTCTTACTCCAAAATGTTATTGAAAATATATATTTCAAATGTTACGTCCAGTATGGCCTTAAATACACACGTCGTTTTCGTATTGGTCATTCGAAATTATACAACTAATTGATTCCTATTGGCGACAAATGACCAACCAATATACTATGTAAAACTTGTGTGGCAATACTTACAGTCAAACATAATAACAGAATGCACAGAAGTACACTAACCACCTGAATCTAACCACAAACCACACAGCTGGCCAGCTGGGACGCAGCAACCGAACCCAAATATCAAAATTAAAAATTGATTCAATTAATTTTGAATTTATGCAATTAAATATACATAACCTGGTTTAACCAAGTAATACAATTTTACAATTAAAAAAAAAAATTAAACTTGAATCAGGCAAATTTTATTTCTTTGATGTTTAAAAAATGTACCTATAACTCACGACCTTTTCAGTCGATATGTTAATAATATTATAATGACCGATGAAGAAAATATAATATACATGGCTTTTAATCACCGGTTAATGGTGTTGGCCTGCGCCTCATACAATATAATATAATATATTATTTTGTTTAATGACGTACGAGTTACGATGCTCTCGATATTAACATTAATTGGAATTCGATTGTAAACGCAGTAGTTATCGACTCTATATCACATAACATCATTGTTGCAACAAAATTATAATAATATATCTTTATCCGACAGCAATATATAATGGCGTGTACCTGCGATGTATCCACGATGTTATAAAACGCATTGCATGCTTATATTGTATACTGCCGAAGTTACAGCAGACGACTGCACGGTCGCAACGAATCGCATATAAAGGTAGGTATAACGTATTATTATTATTATTATTATGACACAATGGACGAGAAAAGCGCATACAGAGATACCTCTACTGCTGCAGTTGCGCCTAACCTACCTACGACATTGTAGATTTACTCGCGACGGTTTTCTCATGCGTGCATCTAAAGCAGTGCACGGTGTTTGTGTGTGTGTGTGTGTGTGTGTGTGTGTGTGTTCTGATAGATACAATATTACCATTGAGACGTCTCTATCCCGAGGTCATTAGACGCTCCTTTATCAAAGCCCCGAGTCTCCGGCTTTTAAATTATTATAATAATATATTATTGTGTTGATTGTATTCTTCCCAAACAGTTGGAATTAAAAAAAAAAGTGAATATAACAATAGCCGCGATTATTACAGCTACTCGGCAGTTAAAATCACAAAATTTCTATTATATTATATCAAAATATTATTATTATCACTGTACGACTATAATATTATACAGAATATAAATGATAATATTATTTGTGCGATAACTGCAATGAACAACCGTCGTAGAGAAACATTTTTTAAAACATAATATATCTTTCGTATATGCAAAAAACTAAAACAATATGTACTATCCGTAATGTACATCAAATAAAAAATATAAAAACGTTCAGATTACAAAAAAACGTCGAACCAAAAACACTAAAAAGTGACATTATAATAACATCGAAAAAAAAAATACAAAATATTACAACTCACATATCATTTCAACACTTCGATGTATGATTCGTGTGTATTAGTGTATAGGTATGCTCAAGACGATAAGTGGATATCGCGGAAACTATTATTATGATATTATATTATAATAATATATTATTTATACCCAGCGCGTCGACGACGACGGGTTTGACGCGAGAATTCTACGAGCGGTGATCCGTAGACACATCACACACGGGTAGGTAGGTACAGATAACAGTGGAACACATTGTTTGGTCGGCGGTGGGCCGTGTGGATGGGATGAAGGGAGACCGTAAGTCCAAACACATGCACACAGACCAACGCACACACAGAAGCAAACACAATGAGTTTTTTTTTTCCCCCTTTTGATACGTTTGCCAATTGTTCACTGTCGCCATTGTGTACCTATACAGTTGTATTACACATATAATAATATAATGCAGTGCAGTGATTTCAATGCAGACCTGCTGCAGCAGTGCGCACACGAATGTATGTCACGAGATGAGTTACGCGTTGTGATTATCAATATATCTATTATTACTATACTTTCGTACCTATAGCTATATAATGTATCGAACGTAAATGTGTGTTCTGCAGAGCGGTTCACTGAAATCCAATTCAGGTGCGGAAAAGGGTACATTTTCAAAGTCCGTTGAAATTAATATATACATATTTACCCCGATCCTTGAACAATATATTATTATGTTCCGCACAATGTGAACGATATACAATACTGATCTATGAAGAAAACATATACAAATATTAACTGTTGCTTTACATCGACCACGAATCATGATGTTATGCTCGTTGACTTTTGGCCTTTATTCCGCACCGCGTAAAAGCGTTTACTTAATTTATATTTTTAAATAGATTTAAAAACTTGAGTGTTTATTTGTTACTAATATTGTGCAATTAATTCGCAGATAAAAAATTGTTTTCCTGAATACATATAAATCGTAATATTATTATAGTGCATCAACCTATATAGTTTATACTCAGTGATGTAGTCCTAAAAAAGTGTATGGGTACACGCCTTAATCGTTGTATAAAAAAAAACGTGGGGGGCTACACCTAACCTAAAATTTTCGTTAAGGGTACACTCATAAACGTACGATTAGGATGTGAGTATACGCTGTATACCTGCGCGTGTACCCTCCACCACTGTTTACACTGCTTATATGAATAAAATACTATTGTAAGATATAAGTCAAATGATATTAAGTTTAATTACGTTCTGTTTTTTATGATAATAAAAGTATAGAACTCATGAATTGCAATAGTTATACAATAAAAAACTTAAATACTAATTTTTATACTTAAGACATGTAGTGTTATAATGCAATTTGTGATAAAACTTATTATTTTCATCCAAACTGGATTTCAGTGAATCTGAATGAAAAGTGATTCCGTCATTTCATTTGTATACTGCAGGACATTATACCTACGTATAAAAATTAATCGAACAGCATTCCATCGAAATAATATTATTATAGGTAGGTACTATACTAATTTATATATTATGGATCAATTTTGTGTTTGCATGTTCTGGAAACATGTCCAGAATTATTATCAATGGAAAATCATGAAATAAATCGTTGAATTATTATAATAAAATAATACACATGCTTCAAGTGGAGCAAAACGGAAAACTACGATATAATGATAAATTAATAATTTTAACCTGAGCAAATACTACAGCCATTGCCTATCCCTACTATTAGGTATATAACTTCGTGCAATTTATCATTATTATCGTCCTCGGCGTTGAAACGAGAAGAGTTATTTTTTTTCGCACTCGGTCGGATAATGCAAAATACTACCATGTAGGTACCTACTACAATATATACTATACACCACGTATAGTATAACTACTAAAGAGAGGGTTGCTTTTCCCTTGCGCTATTGACACGCGCTATTCCCAGCGGCGGCGGCGGCGACGATGTGTATATAATATATAAACATTGTTGACTATTATATATTATACCGTCATTGGCGTTGATTCTTTTCGTTTCTCGCCGTCTAACCAAATTCGTCGGGTATATATAGTGGAAAAATGTGATGTCATTCTGTGAGTCTACGAAAAAAAAAGGGAAAGGAAAACAAACACCCGATTCCTACGCAAGTATAATAATATATATTAAATAGGTAGGTATGGTGTTAGGTGCAGGCCGGATGAGAAGCGAAACTGCCGTTAAAGTGAATTATTCCGAGGTGGAGAAAGAATCACAAACAAACCAAATCCAAACAGACGGCGTAAACTATATTATACGACCTGCACGCGTAAAACCGAGTCCTATATAATAAACAAAACATTTCGCGTGTTCGAACAATATCGCTTAAGATATACGAAACGATTGGAGTGGATACAAGAGTATAAGTACTACAAGGCGATTCATCGAGACAATATTTTGTGCTCATGCCCAAATAACCCTTTAAATTGTTATCAATATAATATAACATAATCGTGTATCCAGGGGTATCTCGATTTTCGAAATTTAAAAGTACCCATACATATTAACACGTTATCATTTCCAAAAAGTACATTTTTCCCCACCGAGAACTTCACGGCTTTTTTTGCAATGAATAAATGTTTTGAGATGACGATTTTTCTATTTTTAAAGTGCCTGAAATTCATACAAGTAGTTTCTGAGTAGTTAAATAAAAAATTTCTAATCTCAAAAAAAATAAATTATATTTTTACCACGTGACACTCCTTAAATAACATAAAAATATCCCAATTTTCGAAACCTGTATACAATATATACATTGCACAGTGCGGTGGTTATATATTATTATGTCCTAATAACGAAACCAATTTTTGAGATTTTGAGGTGGTATAAAAATTGACGATCGGCGGCAAGTAAAACGGTTCGAGTGGATTTCGATTAAAAAAATATATAACATCTATTATTATTATCATATACAAGCGGTGACTTACTTTTTTAAAAATACATTTAGTTTTAACTAGAATGTTGGCTGATTTTCATTTCTTTTTTTGTCAAAGTCAAGTCAAATATTAGTTATTCTCATGCAAACAATAAATTCGTTTTGTTGTTTCATTCCAGAGGTCGACGTTGTTATTTACTAATATTTACTGTTTCACGCTTCGTCGTAATGTGTATCGACGAACCTCAGTTTAGCTAAGTTAGTTCCTTTTCTACTCTTAACTTCCGGACATTCGATGAGTTGATATAAGAACGGAAACGTATCATTAAACTCAAAGAGTTCAGAAATTTGGTCAACTACACCGTAGTAAATAATGCTCAAAGACGATGACATTCGCCGATCGATTAGATTAGACGTAATCTAAAATTGCATTATTATAATATTATATTGGGAGACCGTTAAAAACATGAACACGCTATATGTGAGTGGGAAATTACAATTCACTAAAAATTATTGTACCTTATCAAAATAAAAGTTATAATAGATAGTTATAATTTTAACCTTGAAATATCTGAAAATTTGACCCATGACAGTAGTGTAGCTAAATCGGCTATCTAGAACGCCGTGTGATCTTAATTTTGCCATTTGAATTTGTTTAAAAAATTTCGCAAGACGCCGAAAATAGTCACATCGAATAAACCCTATAACGAGTATACAAGTATATACGTAGTGTAAAAATTTCCTTATACAAGAATAATAAAACAATTAGAAGATCAGTTGAAAGACAAGCAAATTTTATTATTATACAAATTATATGTCATTTCAAATCATAAAATAATATAATATTAGATAGAAGATATAAAATTATTTAATAACAAAAAACAATCATTTTTAAAAATGAGTTATGAATTATTACGAGTTAAAAACGAACGTTTACTAATTTGTACCTATACTTTATTTCGTTTGAGTTTGGTATTCGGTTCAATATAGGAAGTTAATCTGAAAATTTTAAACTGCAGGCCGTCCTGGATAGAACGCCAGGAATAAAAACAAAAATATTATAACCTAAAAGCATGATTAAAATATAAAATGATAGTTTTGGATTTTTCAATTATTTTAAACATTATTTTCAAATCGAAGAGTGTGTAATAACTAATAACTAATAACTAATAAGACTTTATGATTTTAGATACAACTCTTTTTTTTCACCCAGTCCTGGCCGTGGACTTCAGGCCATCATGGTTCGTATTATATCGTCGTGATATTTACATCTCATCGTCATTATAGTTATTACAAATATTATGATATGCCACAGATACGCGGTACATCGCGACCACATAGCACACGACATGCATAATATAATCATATTATTTTTGAGTAATTTTTGCGTCTAATTTTTCATCCTAGTCCCACGTGAATTACACAAGAGTTAAAGAATTAAGGTCTTTATCAGTGTCGGTCTGGCCCACCCGGCTACCCGGCGATCGCCGGGGGACCCTGGACATTTTTATATATTAGGGGCCCATGCCTATATGGAAAATAATATTAAGTTTACTCAAGATTCCAGATTCAGATTCCAATCGAATCAATTTGTAAACATTGAACCATTGGTTATAAATACTAGTATTTATAATCGATGATTGAACATTGTAATTATTAAGGCCGGCGATTACAATAATGCTATATTTAGTCGATATAATATCTTTATATTTATGCCATATACCTATATAATTATATTACGTCTATTAGCCGTGGTCGGCAGTAGGCACTGACGGGACAAAAATAGATTTACGATAATTTTCCAATGATAAGGTACACCCATTCACGAATCACGATACACTAATTATACGAGTGATACACACAGACATAAAGACGAACGTGAACGTGCGTTTTCAAAATTGAAAATTTTAAAAACAAAACTAAGATCGTCTATCAGTCAAGAACATCTTGAACCACTAATGTCATTATTTGTAGAAGAAGATTTAATAAAATTTATTCAAAAAGATGAAATAATTAATCAATTAGCATCTTCTAGTCAAGAATTGAAGAGATTATTGTTTTAAATAATACAATATTATATTATATTTATTATTAAAAAGTATGATTTTAAATGATATTTTAATATTCTTTTGTACACGAAAAAATACAATTACCTTTATATGTTATAAAAATGATAAATTTAAAAAAAACCTTTTTTTTTTTTTTTTAAAGAGCCCATTGAAAATTACTGTGCCGGGGGCCCAATCATAAGCCAGACCGACACTGGTCTTTATGGTTCATCATACGTAATACTCGTGAACTTAATTTCGTAACATATTTTACTATGTTGGACCTATTTTACAATGTGGTAGCTTACTTTGGAATCCTTCACAGGTAAGTTCAATAATTGATTCACTTTAATTTGTTCAAGCTAATACATATCACCATAACTTATACCTGGATATACAATAGCAAGAACACGTCGACTTGTTGATGTATCTTTAATATGTTCAAGCTACCTATTAAAATATAGTCACATTTCACATCCTTCTATGCCACGTTTCAATTCGCCATTTTCCACTCTCGTGGCCTACATTTTCCCTATCCCATATAGAACCTATTACGGTTACAACACTCCACTAAATAGATTGTATTTTTTTTTCGGAATGTCATAGATTAACTTTATTTGATTTTTTTTCAAACCACGCAACCAGCATCAGCTGTAGCCTTAAAATGAGGTTCCTACCTAAATATTACGATATTTTCAGTTGATTGTGATTTTACTTACATTATTTTTGGTGCATTTATTATGTTTTATTATAATTTATACATATATACAACTGATTCTTATTAACTACCTTCCATACTTTAGCCATTATTCGGCGTACATTTTAATAAATAAACATATTTACCCGACCTTACTGTGTAGGCACAATAGCGTCTACGATTCGGTACGATCTGTATCAGTCACACACACACACGAGAAACGCATCACATTATGTATAATTTTTTAGTTCGCATCTCTATTGAACTATCGAATGCAACTGACATGCATGAGACGTTTAATATTAGTTTACGACTTGTCGTAGTTTTCATACGTGTCTACTCGATTACTGCGATTGGTTAGCACACGCACCCAAATAATATTGTAATACAGCACATTATCATGATATTATACGCAAGACCAAAGGTGAGAGAATGTTAATGAAATCAATTAACTCGAGTTAGTCAAGTTGAGTTGATAGTTAACAAACAATTTACTTTACTCTAAAAGTTTAAAGCCAATTTTGAGAAATATATCAACTATACACAGTTAAATAGAACTTATTGTTTTTTTAAATCATTTGTTAAACCTATATCACACAATTCCACATAGTGTTTGTTCAACTTTAAATTGTATTAAATATCAACCAAATCACGACAATAGTATAACATTTTTCATTATAGGACCAGAATACCTAGCTCTTGCCGGTTAATTATTCTATACCGAAAATGGAAAAGATAATAAAAAACCTATAACAATTCAGCGAGTCATTATACGGCAACCTATTTACAAATTATTGTTTCGATACTCGAGGAATCGAAAATACGCGTTTTTATACTTCATGTTCCTCTTTTATTGAATCTGTATAATATGTACAATAATATAGCTGTGTTTGTACTGAGTAGTTGACGTTTTGGTCGCTAACATTTTTTGCAAATCTACGTTTTATAATTTTGTTCCAGAAAAAAAATATGTTTTCGCCAAAAAAACTTCTCGTTGAATGATAATCTAAAATTAGTGTTTATTTTTAATCATATTTTCAATCGGACAACACTGAGCATAAAACCATAAGTCATAAGCCAGTTTAATTATTAGCCCGTGTAGTACACATTAAATTACTTGTAAATTGTATTAATAATAATAATAATTAAAAATTATTGATTAATATAGTTTCGGTGCCTGCAGGTTAAACGGAATTCACATTTATTTGTTTTTTAGGATATACGTTCATTTAGCGTCAATTATAGTCGGTTTTCGTTTTATTTTGAGTTTCAAATATATCTATATAGAGACTATCTATGACCTATATTCTATGAACAATATCAATGGTATTCCTGTTACATATAGTAACCATAGAATTATAGTTTTTTTAATATTTACTAGGTACTTGAGTACATATTGTACAATATTGCAATGTAAACACATAAGATAGAATTTTATAGTTCAGAAGTACATAATATATAAATATAAATATAACCATGATTGGTATTTATTAAAAAATTATAAAATTGAGAAACCTATTTGGGTTATAATATTCTCGTTCAATGGGCAGTTCTTGTAACCATAACATAGTAACCATCTTGAATTACACCAATAAATTTAATAAGGCAATAAATAGACGAAATAACGTATAATAACATTGCAAGACAAATTACACTATTAACTTTCAACAATTTAATTCTTTATGTTAGATTCTGCCAAATGTTTTAAAATTCGATCTATCTATATTCCATATATAATTTATAAATATCATTATGTTTATTATTAATATTGTTATAAAGATATTATGCGTTATATGATACAATTGAGTCCAGTTAAAATATTTAGTCAGTAGTTCCATTTTAATAATTTTAATGAGACTAGATTATGCCAGACCAATGACCATTATTCTATAACAATAGAAATCGATCATTGTGCATGTAGAATATTTATTATGTGCACTTTCATATAGTTTTGCATTGTAAGAATGTATTTAATTAACATAGTGAAATTGTAATTTAATTAAAATTGATTAAAAAAAAAAAAAAAATGTTGCTTGAGATCTGATATTGGACCTTCATTATATTTTTTAAAAAATAACTAAATCGCATTAACATAATAACTAAACAATTTTTTATAACGCGATTTACCTTAACTCATTTTTAACTGAAAATAATAATATCTACATGTTTGTAGTTGCGTGTCTATAAATAACAAAGAAACACCGGAAAAAAGAAGAGATCAAAACATCAGTGCAAGAAAATGATGAACTGCATAAAAAGTCACGTGGCAAATACACTCAAAATTAACAACTATATAATAATTCTCATATAGACATAATTATTATATTCGTCCAATAAATTAGCCACAGACCAACCCACTGCAACAGCAGGTGAGCAACCGATGCCATACGTCGGCCGAGACGACTTCCACGATGACGAAAACACCTAATAATAATATTATGATTACCTATTGTAGTCATAATCGTCACAAGTAAACAACAAATTTCTGCAGTTTATAGCGTATAGTATCTGCGCAGTATCTCGTCTGAAAATATTTCACTTGCAAGTCCCCCGCCACTATACCACAACTCAATCGTCAAACAGTCTACAGCCCCGACGTCTGTCCTCGGCGGCCTCTGTCAACGTTATTTCATATTATTATCCGTTTTAATTAAGGTTGGATTTGTTTCTGTGTAAAACAAATGGTTCGTGGTAAAAAGTTCACGGCACCTATAATAAAGCAGAATCCGCTGTGGCGGGGAGGGAGTAGATAGCGCGGAGAGCTGAGCGCTCAAAGTTTTTCACACCGCTAATAATATTATAAATATATTATACATGTATAATACCACAATATTATATTCTTTGGAAAACTTTGCGTGGCGGTATTGGAGGTGGTGGAGGCACTTTGAGTGATTAGATAAAGTTTACCTACTGAATTGTAAATATTATGTTCTACAGAATTCCGCGACAGAGATGCGTTTAAATAATATTATTATTAAAATACGCCATTGTATGGTGGATTAATATACCCATATTGTACAGGGTGAGCCACCGTGTTAACTCTTAATATAATAACAGTCATTTACCCTTAAGTTTTACTAATAGGTCTATTTCACACTTAAAATTAAAGCTAACAACACAAAATAGCCTAAATTGGTTTTGCTAAACTCAAATTGTCTATATATATTGTAAGTTTGTAAGATTCCTCTTTTAAGATACAACGTTTTACAAAAAAAATAATAAATACCTAAAAAAGGTGTTTTTCCGTAAACTGCTTGTAGATAAATTAAAATAAAATAAAATTAAGCGGTTGCAAAAGGTGTTAAATTTATTGTTTTTAAGTTTCCCGGGTGAGACCGTTTTGAAAACGGTTCAACTACACTGATATCGTACTAAAAGGACTCGTATCAGAGATTTATTTCTATAACCGTACGAATTGTTTTAAATCCATTGCTAAGGAAAAATATTTCGGTTTGAAGGTATCTCGTTCCTAACCACTCAAAAAGAAAGAAAAACAAAGGATAGTTAAGTTAACTGCGTAAGCACGGCTGTCACCGCCGACTCATCAATTGTTGGACACAATGCTACCAAAATGTGTTGAAGTTTGTCCAGACACCGTTGATCTGAAATATAGGTACTCTATAGGTACATAATATAACCGTTCGTCTGTACAACAATAAATTGGTAATTAGCTAAATTTATTTTCATATTTAAAAACCATCTTTATATAGCCAGTGCGATACAAACTAATTATTACAAGCGACTGCTAAAATATAAAATTCAAATTTGAATTCTATTCGTATTGCATCATTGATTTCGAAGAGCTGTTATTTAATTTCTACGAAGTTGAACTCGCGCACGTTATGATATAATATTATAAGATAAAGGTAATATAGGTACCTATATGATATTATAAATAAACAATAATTAAATACTTTTAATATTTTCTTTAAACCCCGAATGTTCTACAACTTATTATATACGTTGATAGGCTATGAAGAATACGTAAACATAGAGAGATGCGTCTAGATACGATTATATACGTATAATTTATGGCTATAAAAACTGCAATATATTAATATTATCGTGACTTGTATACTATAATATTATATCATAATATAATTATAATAATCAGTTGGAAACATACTAATATTGGAAATCAACTTTGTATTTTGAGATAAAAAAAACCGATTGCGCAACGGATACCTACTTTAAGTAGGTTTATAGTACATATATATATATATAGTAATTTAGTTAACTAAAATAGAATTCAAAAACTAAATGCATTTTGATTCAGATACCTACATCATCATTTTCAAACAATTTAGACGAAAAAATTTATTACGAAATAAATTAGTAACGCTGTAGCTGATACTTCTTAAATGGTTTAAATAATATGTGTTTGAAAATATGGTTCATTTAGGTGTACATAACAATTTCGATAAACTGACTTTGAATAAATTCATTATTAAAAGAAAAAAGAAGGGTGATCATGTTTGGCGAATCACTCTGTATATAATTAGATAATTTGCAATAACTTGAAATGTGTGTATATAGTAGGGACACGAAAATGAGTTCTCGTCGAATGAGCTTATGGCGAATGCTGCAGTTAATATTAATACGAAATACTTACAGACATTCTTGTCATATTTTTCGCACCGTCATTTATTTATATCTAACCTATTACATTAGTCTAAATATTATACATGACACAGACATGAAATATATTTTTTTCAATAAAATAAATCAACTCAGATAACAGGTTACCAATATAACCTATATAATAACTGTTTATAAACCTCGACTGTGATCGCGTTCTTAGCGTTCCTACTTGTACTAATTTAATGTTATAAAAAAAAAAAATCGAAAAAATACGACAGAAAAATCCAATTACAGTAATGGACACGAACGGTGTAGTACCTCTTACCTATATATGGCTATAAACGTTTTTAAATATCACTTCGACGGATGACTCGTGTTGACATTGCAGCGATGGTCTCCGATTGTCTATATTATGATATCTACCCATTCTAAACTATTTATATTTTAAAATAATATTGTTGCACACTGATGTAGCGAGACGCATTACAACGAAAAGACAACAAGGGTCCTATAATATGTACGATAATATTATATTATATGTATTTAATTTTATAAAAAAAACGATCGATTGTAAATTTTAACACAACTGTATGAGTAGCACGCGCGCACGCTCAACCGTGACCTGCCGAGACCCATAATGTGACGCGTCCGGTGTCTAATCCGAGGCATGAATATTATATAGGTATTTGGTTGATTTTGTGTTTAAATTTCCGTCACCACCGTCACAATGTGTATTATTTTTCATGACGACGACAAGAATATCGAAATTACGCGATCGCCATGTCGCGATCATGTGAATCCATCGTATAAGTACTACGACCACCGGATATTATATACCTATGCGTATTATACAATAATTGGCAACCACCAAATTAATTGAAATAGAAAACACATTGAAAAGAAATATATTTTCTCATAGGATTGCACGATCGCAATAATATAACAACTCAGCTACGATCAGGCGAGGAATAAACTGGATTATAATTTCAAGCCCTCAAATTAATCGTTGACGTATTATAAATACGATTAACCCGATCTGAGTTGAGGGATTGTACTCATCCAACGGTCTCGATCAAAATCATTGTTGTAAATAATAATATGATTATTATAAGAGATTAGGTAGCCATAATAACCATATTAGTTTTTTATGTTATTACTAAAGAGACCCATTTTCAACATTTGTTGGACAAACGTTTTGTTTAAATCACAGCCGAAATTCCCGAGAACACGTGATTCCTGATAAGCGCCGGTGGTTGTTTTATTGTAGGAAATTACAAGGAATTTTTTGACTATTTTATATTTCACCGTTTTTAATAACATAATACTATTACATTATTATACTGCAATATGTTTTGCTATATTATAATATACATAATAGGATGTTATTTTATCTAAAATATGAAAAAAAAATTAAGTCCCTCGTTGCATTTCCTAAGATATATATCTATTGCCCGGTGCACGATAAATGAAACATCCTATACAGATATATGGGACGTTATTAAGCCATGCCAAATTGCCATTTGGTCGATACATACATATTTAAAGGCCATTTAACCATATTATAATCACTACATAATATTATAATGTTATCTAATTTAATGTATTCACCACCGGGCACCGTTTATAGTAGTTAATAATATAATAATGATAATAATATGACATATTATATTGTTTATATGGTACGCATCTCGTATTGACGATAATTATACGGGTTTTTAATTGACATCATTATTTTTAGGTTAAGAATATTTCAACATGTAATAATAACCGAGCAATAACTGTTACAGGTGAGCTTTAATTTACGCGTTTATGCAAATTTTTCGTATAATTATTATAATATTATGCTCGGCCATTAGTTACCACATAAAATTGAGCTAGCTCACAGTTCGAGTATATACAAATTGACCTTCAATATTATTATACATACCTAATAATAATTTATAAATGTAATATTTATCTAAAATCGTTTTTGTCGAGTTATAATTATGAATAGTGTTTAGTACATAATACCATCATCATAATAACTCATTTTAATGGATTTAAAAAGATGTTACGTAATGTTAGTTTTATTTAAGCCCTACAAATTTTTATTATATATGCTATAAAAGTGGACAGTATTTTTAAAGATTTTTTAAGTATTTTAGAAAGCTGTTTTTACTCTGTTTTTGAGGAATAAACTAGATGACTTACTGTTAGATTGTTAGAACTTGCTTTGATTAAAATTGTTCGTAATATTGGTGAAACAATCAATATTAAAAGAAAAAAAATAGAAAAATAAATTTTATATAATATTTTTTATAATATAATATACCTAACTAAAATAAAAGTTCATAAAATAAAATGACACCAATTTTATTTGTATTGTTTGTCATCATAATAATGCATTATAAAAACCGGTCTCCTAAATGATGTCTAGTTGTGTGCTATCGTCACTATAGTATAGTGGTTAATTGATCCATAATGAATATAATTCCTACCCACGACACACGGAACCTTAACTCTTATTATTATAAAATGTTATTATCCTGTGACGTGACAAAAATCTATATTTTTTGCACAACCACTGTGTAAGACGTAAAACGTTCGTAAAAGTAAGTTTTCGTATTTTATTTATTTATTGGCTTTTAAAATAAACTTGACGGCTACGATATAGAAAACGTTATTGTATTTCATAAGACCATCGAAAACGCAAAAAAAATTTCTCTGGCCTTACCATATAGATCAAATTTAAAGAAGAAAGTAAGGTGAGGTAAAGCTCAAGGCAGATCCACTACTACTATTATACAGAGTGTTCAACAAGTCTGGTAATGGTCATTAGACTAATTATGACCGATAAACACGATAATATGATATACCTAATTAATGAAGTGATTAAATATTTTACCTGATCAGTGCGTGTTGTCTGTTATTGCTAAATGTATAGGTATAAATAAAAGCGAACAGTAATCAAAGCGTTTCCAAATTCTTTGAACCCTTTGTATAATAATATAATGATATTTATTTATTAGGGTACCTCGCATAAATGACGAATAAAACATAAATATTTCAGTTGTTATTAGTTGAAATTGACAGCCATTGTGTAATATATTATGTGCCTCTAATAATTATCTTTATCGTACATTACTATTTTATTTTCGAAGTTCGACTACAATTATACGTACTTCACTCGAATTGATTGACATATATCTTATCGCCGTCTTTGAAACTGTATGAAAACTTTTGTAACTATTTAATAATGGTAGATATAGGTACACATTAATATATAACCGTATATAACCATCAGTAACCAGCTACATATGTTACACAGTAACACAATATTTTATTGACATTAATATATCTAATAAACAAATTGGCACACTATAGTATTTTTATAGTAATGTAAATTAAAGTTCTCCCATTATAGTCACTAATCACGTTCTACTTATTATAGGATATTCGAGTGCTTCGGCCCAAACCGGTAGATCTATTAAAAATTATAATAATATAGACCCAGACCTATTAGCAGATTATGGCCGACCAGTAAACTCCATAAATAGGTAGGTTATTACTTATTAATTTTAAATCGGATGAGAAAACCTTATCTGCACTTGCCGCAGTCGGATTAACTAAGTTAGTATATTGATTACTGAAAGACCATACATTTACAAATTGTTATTAAGTTTATATGCTGCATTTAAGAACCACTGTGTAGCGGTGGTGATTGAAACATTAGTTTTACTAATAAGGTGACCCAATGGTACAGCGAATTGTTTAGAAGATGAGGTTTTTTAACGAATTATTTGTAGTTTTTTTAAATTCGAACGAAAAGCTTCCTAGTTATCATAATTCGTGTTCTTAACCAACGGATATTAGCGTTTTCAACAAATCAAAAACGTAGGTATATTAAATTTGGATTGTAGATTTTACATAAGCCTTTTTGTATTTTTACAAATTATTGTTAAGGAATTGAATAAATATTACACCTATTTTGTTTGATGCGAGTACGCAACTATATTAAACATATATATTTTTTTTTTAATTCAATAGATATTATTAGAAAATTATATCTTTAATATATAAATAGTAAGAAACTGCATAATATGCTGAATATTATTTGAATTTCGAATTCGATATCTATATAACATTTATAATAAAAAATTAACTGTAATAGTAAATATAGGTACCTACCTATTTGTGTTACGATTCTGATATTAAAAAACAAATGTTTGTATAGCTACAGGAATGTCCATTTCTCCGCATAAACATCATAATAAATTCAAAGTTTTTCAATGTTAACTATCGGTAGATATACCTACAGCATATGCTTAAAATGATAAAAACCATGATTTTTCATAGGTGTATAAAAACGGAATGAGCGTTTAAAAAAATCACCCTGTACCCATAATATACCTACTATACCTTTGTCCTTTATGTTTACCTATAGATGTAATACCTATGACCGCGCGCTCGGTAATCGTTATCTATGTACGACACATGGTAATTATCTATACATTATTTCTGTCTACATAATATAAAATATATATTTTTATTTCAATCGTATGCGAGATTGAATTCGGATGACCTTGGCCCGTTTGAGCAAGAGATTTTTTTTTGTTTTCGGCATATAATACCGGCTATATACGTCGCACAGGTAAGAACACATATGCGCCGAGTAGTGCGCTGGTCTTGCCCAATCATTTCGGACGTCGACCGTGCCTAATTGTTTAAACCAAAAACAACGCTGGTCGTTAAAACAATATTAACTATCGTGTTATTATAATATTGGTAAGCACATCGCCGGCATTTTAGTGCAAGCGTATGGGAGTAATATAACACAGGCAACAGGTAGGTCGTGGTGGTACACGCGTATTATAATATTATGATATTTTATAGCAAGTTTAATATTATAATATATTACTATTAATTGTATTGATAATAATATAATATATTATATACAGTTTTATACCTACAATACTAGCGCTTATCACATCCGATTTTATTTTGTTTCGATGGACGTAGTTATAGCCTATAGGTATATTAAACCAAAAAGCATAATGATAATAATTAAGAAAATAGCAAACGAATGATGAACCTATAATATTAAAATAATAATAATAGTTGAAATGTACTCAATGCTTGCGTGCGTGTATGTTGGTTTCTAGATAATTTTTAAACGCCTGTTGATTCTGTATGGTTTCCAATTAAAACTCGATAAATGGAACGGCGATAAGTTTTGTTTCTGGAATTCATTTTTAATTAAACATTTTTTTTCTCCGTTTTATTTATTTGTTTATATTTCAATATACCTACGACTTGTAAATAAAAATAATACCACTCTACTCTAAATTGTATAGATGGTAATTAATTTATATACATAGGTACTCATCTATATATTATTCATGTAAAATTATATTATGTTTATGTACTCGGTGTGTATGCATAACAGGTTGATTATACCTATATAATATTATATACAGCTTAAGAGTTTCGAGTATAGGCAATAGGTGTATAAAATATGTACTTAACCATGTGTACGACGCGTACCTACGTGTTTGCGCAAAAAAAACCTTTTTTTAAATCTATGCACTACATCAATATATTATTATGAGTTTAACGTTGATAACTTTTACGATAAAAATAAATAATAATAATAATAAATTCGTTTTTATTGTCCAGATATTCAAACGTAAAAAAAATATATGTCTGACCTTGGGCCTTGACTGAAAAGTTCGTTATGATGATAATTTATAAAAACGAGTGAGAATTGAATTAACAAGAATCATCGAGAGGAAAAAAATTCATAAGTAAATCGCTTGTAGTAGAATACTGATTGAAACACAAAATACCAAGGATAATAAAAACTATTGCAATTACAATAATTATTATTGAACGAACGTAATAGACACGTCATAATAATAATGTATAACACTACAATGATGAGTTTTCTGAAAAGTCGTCCAACTTATATTATAAAATGCGTATAAAGCCTTTTATCGTCATGGTTGGTAATATAATTTAATACGGCAATCGTTGAAATTAAAGCCACGCGTTTAAAAATAAATACTACCAGGAAAGCTCGTCATTTAAAAAAAAAAATACACGAGTTATCAATTATTACCATACTATGTACATAGGTACTACAAATAAAATATTATTTTATCGAATGTTACCTAACCGCCTCGAGCGCACATTACAATAATAAAGCTGTGTAACTGTGCAGCAGCCGGCGTGAACGCCATAATAATAATACTAATAATATAATATCATAATAATAAAAATATAATACAGTTGTCAAATTTCGCGTGCGCTTTATAATAAAACTGAAAAAATAAATAAATATCGTAAAAATTCACTGTCTGAAACTAAAACTGCACCGCCAGCGTCCATTTTATGTTTGGTAGTTTTCTATATTATATTCTCGACGGCAATTAATTATACTGTCCGACGTGTAATCAGGTGTGATCCACTTTCGTTTAATTTATTTTACCCAGAAGTAATAAATTAAAATCGAAATAATTGCATCCGCCGGAGCATTAAAAGCGCCACATAAATATAAACGCCTAATGGAAACGTATATAGGTATAGGTACTGGTATACTATATAGCTGCAGTCAAAAATAACGAATCGATTAAAAATCTTAAACACAATTTTTGAAAACGTTTCGTGAGCGTTTCCGAAATGAAAACTTTTCCATCGCTGTTAAATAGTGTTTTAAAATATTTTAGAACACGCACATTGGACTTTTTATCTGAATCATATTAACATTATTATTATTATTATTATATTGATGAAAAATCCATTAAATAATATATTAGGTACATTCGATCCATGGTGCACATTATGATATGAAAACAAATATTAACTAAAATAGAATTAAAAAAGCAACTATTTAAAAGCCAAAAAATTACAGATATTACACCAGTTGATCCACGCTCATCAAAATAATTTTTTTCTCCGACAATTCAAGTACCAAGGTATAAACAAGAACGGTAATCGGTAAATAATTTCAATATGTATTACAGTTTATACAAAACACTAATATAATCCCCAAAAATTCTCACACATATTCCAACATTTTATTAAAAATAGGTAATCGCTGTTATAAAATAACATTTTGGCGAAAGGGTTTTTGGCATTGGTAGTTTTTAAATTAGATGTGTCGTAAATTGGAGCGTTGGTTCAGCAAATTTTCCTTATAAATTGAGCACTTACATAAAGAAGAATAAAGATTTAATAATTAGTTATCAAAATCAAAATATAAAATTTATATTAAATATTTAATATGAAGTATGCCACTATTGAACCAGTTAACACAAAATATATACCTCGTTATCTATTATATAAATTTAATAGATAAATAACATAATACAATACAATATAAATATTAATATAATGGATTACATGGTACTTTCCTCAAATGTGTTATTGGGTCCAATAGTGACGTATTTAATGTTTATGTTTTGATTCTAATTAGTTTGATATTCATCACATTCATTAAGTTATCATAATTTAATATTGCAAGTATCATACGTTATAACATTAGTATGACAAAATGAATAATAACAATAAAAACACATATTTGTACCTAAAACAATAATAATCTTCAAATAAATTGAACCAAGTACGATAAGTCGTCGATAAGTCATAAGAAGAGACTAAACATAATCGAAATCGATCAGTTTTCAAACATAGAGTTACTGTAGGTAGCTAGACTATAGCTCCGTCTACACATTGGCCATCTTGAGTTATGCGATCGTTTATATTATATGTAATAATTTCAGTGTTTAAATTATTATTTCACTTATTCTATATCTTAAGTCGCGCGTTCAACTGGTCTGTGGACTTCCATTCTATGGATTCACATAATAAGAGCAACACTCACCCCAATTTCAAGTAAGTAATTATATTTTCATTTAAATTAGGCTTACACATTGAATACCTTCCATATGGGAATTAGGTTTTCTATACTTATTCCATACATATTTTAAAATACAGACATGGGTAGTATTCCGAATAATTTACTTCAAAAAATGTATTCTCGAGAATTTTTAAACATTTTGATTCGAAAGTATTCGGTATACGATCTTGAACGCTTGAACACTGTTTAAAAGTATTTTATTCCTATAAAAAATACCTCACTATTATTACGATAATAGGTTTGTTTAAAGTGTTTTTTTTATTTAATAGGTAATAATAAATGAATAAATAATTATTAACTTCTTGAAGAGGTAACTGTTTTTATAGATTTTATATACACGCCAATAGTGTCTTACTGTAATCATACAGTTTTAATTATCAAGTAAACAAATTAAATTTTTACTAACTTCAAACATTTTTATTTTTATTTAATAATAATTATAATTTATTGTATAATTACAGTTGTCTTTGGAATTTTGGTACTCTGTACAGATTTGTTAATGTGTCAATACTAAGTTAAAATAATACCTTTGATAGAGAAAATTGAAAAAACAGTTAATGACACAATAAATTAAATTAAATTCAATGAAATACAAAACTAAAAATATATGAGCATTTCCAAAAGTATTCGAAATGCTAGGAAAAGTATTCGATAAATACTTTAAATACTATTTTCAAAAAGTATTTAAACACGTATTTGGAATACTTTTTTTTATAAACACTAAATTATTTATTCCAAAATGATCGAAAAGTATTTTACCCATGTCTGTTAAATTATTTATCAAATCATATAATTATATCCAATTGAAAAAATCTAAACTATTTACCCAACAGCTATTTACATAGAAATATTATACAATTTGAAACGAATAAGAACTGAAGTCCAAAACCAAATAGTTATAATTTATTATTATTATGAATAATTCAGCTATAACATTTAAATTAGTGTATATTATATGAAAATAATGTGGTGATTAATTTATTTATGTCAGATACTAGCCGGTTTCCCTCATGTTTTGATTCGTAACAAACTTTTCAAAAGCATCTCGGCTGTGCAGTCGTGCTCGGTCTAAGTCAGAGTAGTAACCGAAGTTTGATCGACCGAAGTTTGAGGACTGATAGACAGACATGGACCGGATATTTCGAGGCATAATGAAATACAGGAGGACGAATAGGGCGAAAATGGTGGAGCAGTTCGTACAGGTGAAAAACCACCCAGAGCCTAAAGCTTTGTTTTTCACTTGTATGGACAGCCGTATGTTGCCGGCCAGATTTACCGAATCCAACGTAGGCGACATGTTCATCGTCCGAAACGCCGGAAATCTGATTCCACATTCGCAGCATTTCCTAGATGAATACACTTCGTGCGAACCGGCAGCCTTGGAACTTGGATGTGTACACAACGGCATAAGGCATGTCATCATTTGCGGGCATTCCGACTGCAAAGCAATGAACCTGTTGCACCTGCTCCGGGACACGGAATATGGTAGCACCGTCAACCGCCGGATGTCGCCGCTCCGAGCGTGGCTCTGCTCGCACGCGATGTCGTCTTTGGAAAAGTACCAACAGCTTGAGGCGGCTGGTTTCGGCACGCCACTCGTTTTCCAGGCCGAGACGCCCTTGCACAGGATAAGCGCTTACATCGACCCGAACGACAAGCTTTCCGCCACCGATAAGTTGTCTCAGGTCAATACCTTACAGCAAATTCAAAATATCGCCAGCTACGGTTTCCTCAAGAAGCGCCTAGAGACGTACGACCTGCATATACACGCTCTTTGGTTTGACATATATACTGGCGACATACATTATTTTAGTAGACAAAGCAAACAGTTCGTAGAAATAAACGAACAAAACGTGGGCAGACTAGTGGAAGAGGTCTCAAAGTATTATTGCTAAGAAACATTGCGATTAAAGTGACATCCCTCCATCCATTCCACATATATATACCACTCACACGCTTACTCACGTGAAGACTTAACTCGGTGCTTAATATTAATTAAGACCAGTGACGTAGCCTGGGGGGGGGGGGTTTGACCCCAATAACGTGTTTTCCAAAAATATTAGATTTCACATTTGAATAATAGATGTTAGGTTTACAGTCCATAAACTCAATAATCATAGTTTATTATTATGTGTTTACTATAACATACCAGTTAGATTTTATGATAATATGATTTATTTATGTTCAATACCGGCCAGTGTCAGTCATATTTGTATTCGTTATGGGTACAACATGTGGAAACGAAATTTAGAAATGCACATGTCTAAAAAACAATCCAAATTGAATTTGATCCCGGAAAGCACGAGGTGGTAAAAAAAATGATGAGGCATAAAAAGAAACTTAACGTTAGGGTACGATTTCCACAGATTCCATAAAAATCTTCACCTATAGGCGAACCTGTTAATTTAAGTCCTCCGATTTCCAATCTATTCTCTTTTGATCTAATAAATACCACCCGCCATATAGTAAAAATGGTCTGTGGTAAAACTACTCCGTTATAATCGTATGGTTATAAAAAAAAAATAAGTCAGCACTCAAATGAATTGTTATTATTATATTATTTTTACTTTAAGTTTGTGTTATTATTTACAATATTTTTTTTTCTACCTGCTGAGTTTGTCAATAGATTTTTTCTCTACCTAATCATATTATGTCACTTCATGTCACTGTAATTATTACTATACTCTTATAAAATGTAGTTATTGTAATATTAATTAATTTAGTAAAACTATAGATAGGAAAAATTAGAAACCAATTTAAATGAATATAAAATACAATTTAGATAAGTAGGTTTATTCGTTATATTTTGTGTTTTATTATAGTACTGGTCAATCAGATGCTATTAAATATTTTCAAATAAAAAACTTCGATAGTTATTTTCAAGTGTTGTTTTATATAACTGAAGTCATAAGGAGCGAACATAATACGTAATAAAAAAAACTAAATATTATTAAAAAAAATTATAAATAATTATGTAGGTACCTATGTTTCTTTTTTTAAAAGTAATTTAAGCTACCTTCCTAAGTTCTTATAAAATTTACGAAAATGCTTTCAAACCATAATAATGTCCTAAAAACGTAAAAATGTTAAATAAAAATTCAATTTTTCAATTCGTTGATGTATGAAACAAGTTTATTGTGGCAATGCAATGTTTTAGAAAATTCGGAACAAAAATGCAATTTATATTTAAATCCACGTCATAGTTATAATAATATTATAAATAAAAATGTCTGATGATGCATTGATGCCGAGAGCGGACAATCAACCGAACTGAAATCTAAAATCACTTAATATAAACAATTTTCCACACTCACGCGTTATGATGCAAAAACACAAAATATTTATAATTTATATTTATACCGATTTTATTATAAACGTATAATAGGTAATAATAAGTTATTTTTGAGCAGTGGCCCACCGGGAATGTTTCACGGTACCCCGCCGGCGGCCGGCCCAGTCCGTCCCTGCGTACATATTATGGCAGAGCGAGTTGTACGTAATAGGTAAGTATTAAATATGATTACATACGTTTTTCATTTTTTTCTTGTTTGGTGGTAATGTACACACAATATACGGAAGCACACACACACACGAACCAGCCGACTGGCAGCTGTAATTTTACAACGTCGATTTACGAATTCCCGATTCGTAAGCTCACCTTCTTTGAAAGGTTGACAGTTACCGGGGCCTTTTTATATACGTATTATAATATGTACACGAGAAGGTTCGTACATTTAAATATTTAAATTTTGAATTCATTTCGCACACACAAAAAAATATAAGCAATCTTGTAGTGGTTCCCCGATATGCATAATTATTTTGCCACGCTCCAGATGAATTCACAATTTAAACATATCGAAAAAAAAACCTCCGGGTAAACTTTTACAGAGAGTGTCGGGCGTATTAGCTATGTGAAATATAACGACAATATTGTTTGTGTAGCTGTCGCATAAGTATATATACATTATGTATTGTACGACCATTATATACGAGTGGGCACGTGCCGACTTATTTGTTCGATTGAGACTATTTAGCTACAGCATCTCTCTCCCTCTCTCACTCTCTCTCTCTCCCACCTTGTCTCACTCTCTCACTCACCAAATGTCTCTGATTCGCGTCACGTCGGTATACGAGTATATAATATATTAGCTTAGGTTATATCGAGCAGATTAATAACGTTCCGTTACTTACATAATAGTCGGTCGCAACAGCGGACGATTCAATTTAAATTTCATCCTCTTAAAAAAATATAATCAAATACCATATTGAAATGTTTATCCTATGTATATTCTATAATTAATACGTATTTCACAAGTAATCGTAAACAAAATAAAACGTCTATGGATAACGGATGAAAACAAATCAAATTGAAATTAAATATTTCTACAATTATTCTTAAAATGATAATACATTGCATAATGTATACTTAGAATAATCTTTAGGCATTCCTTTACCAAGTTCACAGCTCTAAATCACGTAGGTACATGCAAGTACGCGACACGATCAACTGCCGTGGACGACTTGCATTATAAATCTAACTCAACTATGTTTTTTTTTTCATAAATTAACTAATATACTATAGAGAGCATTCCCCCCCCCCTCCCCGAGTATCAAAACCGATTATTTGTCACTCGTTATTTTATAATATTTACCTAACCTAACCTTTTATAATATTATGCAATTGTTGATGTTGTTCGGTCACTGTAAATATTTTAACACTATTTCACTATAATATTGCAAAGTCACATTATAGGTACAGTGTATGTACCTATACATACAAATCGTATGGATTCAACGTCAACTATTATTCATCGCCGTGTCGATGTGTGTGGGTAAAGGTACCTTCAATTAAGTCGATGAAAAACAAAAGTGACTCGTCGGGTTAAAATTAGCATAATATATTATAACTTTCACTTGTCCGATGTCCCACGGCCGAGAAACATATTTTATTCAACTGACACGGCAAATCCACGAAATTATTCATAAAACACGGTAAGTACTTTTTTCGTCAATTTCTTGGAAATCGGACGTACGTGATAAAGTACCTATATTATGTACATAGCTGCGCCAGACTCGTGTGAACAACTGTGTAATTGTATACGGTATACTATATACCTACTATAGAGTTTTTTTTTAAATTTATGTTTTCCATGCAAGCCGCCCGCCCACAATAAATCACATTAAACCTAAACTTTTGTGTATTACTGCCAATATATACGCGCACCTGTGGTTTAACAAAAACAAAAAAAGATCTCTTCGTCTTTTATAAATTTATTATTGTTTGTAGTAAACGACAATATATAAATACGTCTTTCTGGTTACAGCTGACTATAACAATCCCTAAACACAGAGTAGTACAACCATTATACCGGTACACCACTAACAGTTCGGCGTATTGTATATTTTTATGTATATACTATCGGTATTATATTAATCGTTATAAAACTATAGACTTCACAATTTACATTTTCTTAGTTATCGATAAAACGTTTGTAATTTCAAATTTGTATAGTATCAATAATATGCATTTAAAGTGTAATAAAATAACTTAAATTCCGATCTCATGAAACTATTTGGATAGTACAGTATTTTAAATGCTCTGCGCGGCAATTATCACGATAATTGCAGTTCGCTTATTTTTCTCTTTTTTTTTGTCACAAGAGAACCTTAAATCAGTAATCACCATAAAACCGGTATTATAATTATGTTAGGTACCTACATATCTAGTCGAAATTACCAAAAGTGTAAATTACATTAAGAAACAAAATTGTCGAAAATGTCGTTGTTCCAGCCAATGCACCGTATAACACAATATAGTTGAGGAATCTGGTATTTTCGGTAACACACTCGTATAGTTGCCGAAACATCATCGATTTCCAAAATATGCTCATCAGATCCAAATTTTTAAAATACGCAAAAAATGTCGCCACCGCGGCGTTATTATTTTATCAGTAAACGTTTCGTCGAGAACGCTTCGCCGGAGGGGACATCGTTTGACGTAGATTGACATCGATAAAAAAATCGCATTCGACGAACGGTAAATATTATCTACATCTGCGTTGTATAGTAATATAGTATGAAAAAAAAATACATAGATTCATTATATTATGTTGATCATTTATAAATTCTTTTTGTACCGGTGGAGTACGTGGCATATATCAAGCAAAATATAATTTAAACTTTTATTATAGGCGATGGCGAATGTCACACGCGTTTGGTGAATATAGCTGAGACTTAAAATGTTTGTTTTCATTCAAATTCCCGAGTCAAATCAAAAGTCTTAAAGATGTTTATGTTCACCTCATGCAAACGTTTTTGTAGGTAGATAACTACTTTATAAAGCGTTGAACTCGTTGGAATTCTGTATACACTATACAATAATGGATGGTATAGACTATAGGTAGGTACCTTTATTGAAAAATGTAGACCTTGTCGATTAATAATTATTATGAAATAGTCCGCCCGCTGTGCAGTCGCTCCGAGAAAACGTCTTCCGACGATCTAAGAGCCGATAAGTAAATTGGTATATTATACCTATTCACGCAGTAATGGTTGCAATAGTTGTTCACGGTAATCCGGAAGATGGACGCGATATAATTGTGTGTGGTTGTGTCAATTTACGTTCCCAGTGGTGCGGGTTAGGACAAGCCTGAAAAAATTTTTAATGACCTCCTACGATGAATGAGTGATCAGAAGTGGTTTCGACAAAATTTAAATTTTTTTTTGGGCACAAAACAAATTTGAAGTTCAAGTACTGATGAAATTATTGGAACGAAAAATATCGATTTTGCTTTAACCTCTCAAAATCTTTTTCTCATAGTCGTATATTCGTATGCACTGATTTATCATTCAGTTCAAATTTAACTCTGGTTCACTATATTATAATAACGAGGTAGGTACCCACATTCGACTCCAATTATACAGCAGAGCAAGTTATTTTTTAATTAGAATTGAGTTTTTTTTTCTCTATATCTACCTAGTTTATGTTTTCCAATTTTTTTCTGCTTTTTAAAAATATTTTTAAACTCTTAGGTATATGGTCCGACTACAAAACAACGTTCGAGGCTACGAACAATTATGTCGATCGCAAATAAACATAAACACCGACGGCATATTTTAGGTATATTTACAACATATAGGTATAATGTATGTACATACAACACACTATAGTATAGTGACTATACAGTCTACAGAGTTTAAACAGAAATAAATGATATCAGTGGCATAGCGGGGGTTTAACCTGCTTATAAATGTATTACCTATTTATATTATTTATACAAAAACTATGAAAAACTTAGTTTAATTTATACTTATCCTCCCCTTTCATAATCATGCAAGCTATGCCACTGCTGACATTATATGATTAACCAACTACCTAAGAACAAGTTTTCTCATGCAATCAATATTTTAAAATGTATTAAAAATCATATTTTTATGATCATAATAAATTTTTACCATACAAATTTAAAAAAAATATTGCTTGGAAAAATCCACAAATAGCTAGAACATCAATTGTTATTATTATTAGCTATTACCTACTATTTACATATTGTTCATAGTTGTTTAGTACATTTTCATTTATTACTTCTTTCTGTTACACACTGTATATTATATTTATATTAAATGTTAAAGTTATTATTTATTTTTTTGCGCATGTGTGGTGGGAGGGAGTGGCGTGAGAAGGAGGGGTCTACTACACTTTTCGATTCCTTTATACTCTTGATGAGGTATATTCGATATAGCAGAGCGTCTGATTAAATGTTTAATTATTAAAAACAATTAACCCAAATACCGAGGGTGGGGGGTAAGGCTTCTCCCCTACCACTAATCAAAACCACCACTGTGAATTATGCTATTTAGGTAATACAAAAATACCCACTAACATCAATTACGGCAGGAAATTTGTATTCGCGCTGTGTATTTAAATGTAATATTAATTATAATATACGAAAATCCGTTGCTCTCCTACCGTCGCGGTCTGACGATGGTTCGGGACATCATGTAGGTGTAAATAATAATAATAATATCACGATACATGGTTACACATATTTTCACGACTTATCGTGTAGGTACCTACCTACCTACCTACCAACCTATACCTATATGTACGACGCCCGCCCGCCCGTGCTCAGTGTGATTTTCATGTTGTACGGCCACCACCGCGGTCATGGTATACACAATATTAATATTATGTAGGTATATTATGCCCATCGTATAATGTACGCGATCACGAGGTATATCATTATCATACCCCTCGGGGAAGCGACTCGGCTGTTATTATAATATCACGGTGGTGGCGTCGACGCGGCGCCGTGAGACACACTCGTGTAGTAAAATAATTTAGCCGATGTAAATCCGACGTTTTCACTTGTAAACCGTTTGCCCTTTGGCGCTAAACCGTATACGTTATATGTACTACCTTTACTCGATGCGTTTCAATGGCGTCTCGAACGTCCACGGTTCTGTTGGGCATTTTAATTCTACTTTTATCCCATTGAAATGTACAACCAATCTCGTACTTACCTACAACGTAATAATAGTCATTATAATCATGAAAATATTATGTTATGTTACATATTATATTATTATAAGTATAGCGAGTATCCAAAAGGAATCACTCGTCGTGCTTTATGGTTATGTTTGGACACCGTAATTATACCTACTGTATAAGTTAAGTTAACGTAGATAAAAATATTAAGTCAAGTTAAAAATTACTCTATTTTTTTTTAACTGGTATTGCAAGTAATACAAAAAAAGAACCTAATTTAGTTAATATTCAGCTCATTGTTTTTTTTGTTAACTGAATATTATTTTTACAATCTATTCCAAAAGCACAATAAGCAATACACAAAAACAAAAATGTAGGTAGGTACAGTAAATAATAATAAATTTAAAATCAATTGACACAAAGGGAAACCAACCAATGTCAGAACCTGATAGGTAGGTAACTAATTAGGTTAATTTTTAATAAGTCAATTGTTTATGAAACCACGGCCCCAACGTCGAACTCTGTTAATTCATGTTCGATATTTAATGTCTATTTATTTGACGGGCATAAAGCACAATATAATAGAGTAAATTATTGACGACATAATTGATAACATATAAAATAATAAACAAAACATATAAAAACATAAATAATAAATTCAGCAATAAGCTCAAGGTAAGTGGGAATATTAATTAAACTAAAAACAAAACAATTAATGTAGTTTGATAATAAAATAGATGAGAGTGCAATAAGCCCAGATGCGTTATTCTATCAATAGGATTGATGTATCCGTAATTTGTAGAATTAATGTATACAATAAAAGGAATTTGGGATCGTGTGCATCGGGAGGTAACTTTAAGATTTCATTGTGAGACAAAAGAAGGAGCAACGTGCAGTCCTCAGCCTACGCAGGAATATTAAGCTTATATTTATGAGTGCGTACATAACATTAATTATTATATTATAATATGCTTGTTATATTATACATTTTTAATGAAGGATTGTAAATTACATAAAATGCACGGGGAAAAATAATGTTTAACGTTTTTCCAATAATAAACAATTGTCCCCCCCCCCCCCCCCCCCCAACGTTCCTCAACCCAGCGCGGTGACGGCCAATATTTAAATTTTAAATCCCGGGCATAAGTGCTGCAGACCGTTACAGAGGTAGCCCAGTGCCTATAACATACATCATAAACACTTCAGTTATAGAAATCATGTACTTTTCTTGCAGCGATTGACTTGCTCCACACACACCGATGATTTATATTGTCTATACGTCTCGTAATTATACCACAACGTTACCGTACTACAGGTAAATAAATTATCGCCAAAATCAATTGGACGACTTGCACACACATACAGACACTGAATTTTATTATAATAAAATTCGTTATGATGTGTTATTATGATAATTGATTTTTTTTCAATATTTCTACAAATTATGGTCTTCTCGGCATATGAGACGGCCGATTAGTTATCGAGTTTGCATTTATAATAATAACACAACTCGTATATGTTATTATTATGTAGGTTACTGAACGTGTTTCCAGTTCTGTGGGTATACCAGCTACTCTCGATTCGTAACGACCGCTGTACAATACCGCCGAACGGACCGACCGCCGAATCCGATCGAACGAGTCCCGAGACAGCTTTAATAAATAAACCGTTTTGTTGTTTTTTTACTCCATTTCTACACATAAGTAGGTATACGTTTTTCTCTTTCCCCGCTAGATCCAGGAGAATTTATTATCATCTTGATATATATTAATAAACAATCAACGGCTGTACATAAAACGCCCAAAATTGTGGGTGTGTCACTGAATCTCGCAGAAGAACTCTGCGTTTTCCAATTTAATTTTATGTCTCGTGTTCCAATCAGTTTTTTCGATCGACATAGGTACATAGTTTTTATGGAATTCTCGTCATTAATTGATTTTTATCATAATAATAGGTACTATACAAAAATGTTAAAATCGAGGGTACGCGTGCCACGCGTAATGCCAACAAAACGCGAGAAGATGTTTAAATCCACAGTTCTAAAGAATATATAATTGTTTTAACTGTTTTAGTGTTTGAGATTAATTTTTGAAGGGTCGCAATCCACGAGCCAATCCGTGATGATGTGAGGAAAAAATAATTTAAATAAATATTGGTAGAACATTCTTATGGTGGTTGGTATGTTAACATCTATGCTGTTTAGATACTATTATCATGTTGTTCATGAAGTAACAACAAATTTAACCTATTTTTTGGTAATAGTATAAAATTAATAGTTCGACGCGATAAAAAAAATTTCAATATAAGGAACGATGGTGATTTCAGATCCCAAGCACCTCCCCCCTTATATTCACCACTACTTATGTACTATTTATATTAGTTTGTGCTGAATCATATATTATGGATATCCACGACTTTTTTCCTCTGACTTTTTTACCATTTACCTCATCAATGTGCTCTGGCCCTTGTCGTTGCGCACCCTGACTTCTGGTGACGGTGGGTAATTTTTTGTGATGATTTTCGACGAAATCAGCTAATTTTTGTGGCGGAAACGACGTCGTACCGGTATACGAGGAAATAACGACCTTATACTATCATTATTACAATACACAATATTATTATTATGACTTAAATTATAAGACACTGACCCCGCCGCGTGTTCGTAATGCGTGTTCGCGTGTGCCGTCAAACGATCTACGAAGGTAGACGAGACGTGTTTAAGTCAACTTTAAAACTTAACGAGTCATCTCTGGGGGTACCTTTAGTGTTTATTAACTCGCCTTGTTTTAATACAAAGGTGCACGATAAAAGTCGAAATTAGTCAATAAAACCATGTGCTACATTATTTATAATATTTCTTTTTGAACAATTTTGTTGATTAAAAGACATATTCACCCTCAACTCCGCGGAACCGTCAGGCTAGACTTGGGTTTTCCAGATCCTTCAAAATTAAATTTTGAAATTTTAAATATTCAGAATTTTAAAATGTTAAAATAATATTGAAGTGAATTAATTGATTTAAAAATCTAAGGATATTGTTTTCAAGTATATTTCATGATGAATTGAAATATTTGTTCAGTCATTTTATCGGAAAATTTGGTTAGTAAATACAATTGGAAAAACATTGGTATACTTTTCACCAAATACAAAATAATTAATATTCATGAAGTGCGATATTGACATGACGTGCTTGCACGTTCAGCTATTTCCTTTACACATAATCACACACACTAATGATCACTTATTACTACCCAAACATGATTTATATCACTCGCACGCCACACATAGAAATATGCACCTAGTTCAACACTCTCTTAAAAACGGTCTGCATCTGTTTAAGTTTTACAGTTTTAAAATTTATGTCAACGGGCTAAAAACCTCTGCAAGCTCGTTTTTGAATATTTTTTATATGGGCTATTCTTTCGTTACAAGCAGACACGGATTGTCTTTGTATGAGTAATTAATTATCATTAGAGTTTATTGTGCATCATCAATCGACTAAGTACCGGCATCAGATACGTCATAATAGTACGAAAAAATAATTTATAAACGTAAAACAGCCGAAAAGTGTATGTACGAGAGGTTCGGTTTTTAAAAAATAAAAATATTTTTGAATTCATATAACAACTTTACTTTGCATTGGTCGGAGTATTATTTTTAAAATACTGCCTAAACTGAAGTACTGAAATAAAATTAAGTTTTTCAAAGTTCAATCACGTTTATATTTTTAAATCAAACCACACAAACTACCTTAACTTTTGTCTATCGTTTAAGGAATCTTAATGAAAAATCTATAAGGGGTTTGCATAATCACATAGGCCCCTTATTCAGATTATGTAACGCTAGACACACTCCATTTCAGAACTATCTATAACGAACGCCATGTCAGACTTTTTCCAGTCGACCTACTCGTAAGTATCCATCCATAGGGTACAATAAAAGCAGTTAATCGAAAACATTTTACGTTGCCGTTATGCTTATAATATATTTATTAATATAGGTAATCACACGATCCAATAGCATACACTATTGCTATCCCCTCACAATGAAAATTTATATCAGCTGTTTCATTTTGTTTTGGCCGGAATGTACATACGTGTCAGTTACCCGATCGAATTTAAGGAGTAGGACGCCGTTCACACCTCGTTAAAGACACCAAAATAATAATAAAATAAAAATAAACAAAAACCATCACTTGTCGTAAGGGAATTGAAAAAGAGAGAGAAAAAATATGAGAAGGAACTGCAGTGCCAGCAGTGTAATATATATTATATTATACGATATTATATAGGTACGTTGTGTATTAGGATACGGTCTGCTCCAATATGTACCTACGAGTTTCATATATATATATACGTCTTCAACATTCATCGCAGCAATTTATCGTCGTTTCTCATGAAAGGCAAAACCTTCAAAAGCCCAGCTCCGTATGCAATGGCGATATTACATTTTTTTTTTCCAATGTAATATTACATTATCATTACCAAACACTATTTAATTGTAGGTACACGATATATTTGTATGCACAATAAGTCGCAGTGTTTAAAACATTATTAGTGCATTCACCTGGAAATGAACATTTCACGAATAAGGTCGAAAAACAAAATCGCACACAGATCCTAAGTCCGTTTCCAATGCGTTTTAGTCCAATTAATAAAATACCGTTTAAATAATAAGTTAGTTCTAATCACCCAACGACCAATATTAATAATATTATCATTTCACAAATAGAGAAAACCAATTTGATCATTATTGTGCAACAATAATCATGGACTATACTCCATCATAAGAAAATTCAATATTTAGTAGAAGGTCAAATATAGGTTGAATGATTTTTGAATAATGAAAAAAGAACCATCTCCGAAAAACAAAATGAAAATATTTCGTTTTATTTAATTGAAATTTTATCAAATGTATCATAGCAATAAAGCTGGTGTTACTGCTTACATGACCATCAACTACGGACGACCATTATTTATGACTTAACGTATAGAGTAAAAATGTAGTTATACGTTCAACATTGGGTGAAAATTGATTACGGACTTTAAAAATATAGAAATGAGAACTATAATGATGTGTCGTTAAAATAACAAAAATGTTTTGATTGCAAGTGTTGAAAACAAAAAAAAAAATCAACCATAACTAGTATAGGGTTATTTATTTTTGAAAGTTTTATTTAAATAAATATTAGGTTTGCTCCCACCCCGTGGTCTGAATCTTAAACACACGGGGGCACCCCCAAAAGACCTTTTATTTTCATTTTTGCTTATTCTTAGAATCTAAGTCATACTATTTCTAAAACACCTGCATCATCAAAGAGTTATATTATACAATGGCAGTGAGGGCTCTGTATAATACTCGCGCGCTTGCATATTATAGTGTAGTGCAACCGCGCCCGTGGTCCTTTGTGGAGCTTAAACTATTGCGAAACTCACGTACCTATATATTATACGATGGCGCGAAATGATATGGAACAAGTTTCGAGCGGGTCAAACTCAAAGAACATTTTGAAGTATAATATAACCATATATGCAGTATTATATTATACGTACCGCGTCCATTCGAAAAATATATAATATACTTGATGGACCACAACTCGTATTATAATGATAATAATAATAATTATTATTATTATTTTTCGCAAGCCCGTCGGTTGTCTACTACCGTCCTAACTGAAAGTTCGTCGAAAGTTCTACTACTGACAGACGAATTACGATCGACGAGACGTATATAAATCCTTAAAGACTATAACTACGCTGAGCGATTAAGAGATATGGTGAAAAAAAGTTAATTTATCCCCAAAAATGATAAATTTATAACTATACCTAGGTACTGCTATTTGTTTTACGTTTGATATCAGTCACGATTTTTCCGTCTACGGTATTCTGTATGAACATAATTCATATCCATGTGCTTTGATCAAATGTGCTTACTATATCTATCTGAATATTAACGAAAAATTATCTACTTAATATAGGTACATAGGTAACATTGTCATAAACTCATAACTATTGTCGAAATCGATTTTGGTTTTAAAATAACTTATTAATAGTTATTTATAGATATAGTTGTGTTAGATGAGATTGTATAGATGAGTTGTCGGCTATTAAACGAATTCGAACTAATTCAATATTATTAAACTGTTAAACTGGTATAATACAATATAACCAGTCGACGGGCACTAATCAGAGTCATATTAAAAAAATCAATGATTTAAAAAAAATATCCTTTTTTTAAATTAAATACTTGTTATAAATGATTTGTATAATTGTTTTACAATCCGGTATTACAATTCATATTATTATTATTATTATTATTATTACCTATTTTATAAGTGCAGCTTATTATCTATGTATAAGGTAGTCGAAAACAGTAGCTACTAAAAAAAAAAATGTTTTTTTTTATACGTAGCGTAATCTTTGTGTGTACAATATTTACTTTTCATAACATTAATAACATATTAACATATACACTTATAAAATTATAAAGTCTATACATTATAGACGTGTTTACCTATACAATACGTCATGTGTACAGTTTACACGTACCTATTAAATACATTACAACACTTCAGTATTGAAACAGTATTGAAAAACGCTTACATCATTAACTGTAATACTGTCCAAATCTTCTAAGCTCACAATTCACACCAAAACCAAAACTTCTTCTCTTACCACTATATTATTATGGCGTATGGTATCCGAAATATGGGCGTTCGAAAAAAAATCTAATATTCCTAAAACTAAAACTTTTCAATCCAAAACTCTCCGTCTCTTTACCAATGCCCAATAAGATATACTATATCACAATTAATGACACAATAAATTAACCAAACTCTCCACTTCGGCTTGCATACTGTAGAATGAACAAGCAGTTGCTTATATCTATCGTCGCTACTTATTTTCGACTCAAAATCACCTCAATCCTCAAAACGAAAAATTAAGAAACTGTGACAGAAAGCTCAGATTCACCATCTTTAGAGATACAGGTGCGTGATTTATCAAATGTACAATAAAAAATATATATTTTAACATTGTATATTAATATATCCCTCTTCTCACACTCATAGTTAATTTATGGCTTCTATTTCTACCTCTCATCACAAAAAACAGCAAAAAAACCATTATTTTTAATCGAAGTGTTTCTATATTTTGTTGACCGTTGATATTGGAGTCCTTCTGCCTGTTTTATATAACTACTATGGTCTATATTACAGTAATTTTTACAGAGCTTGCTCTAACGTGCAGTTGTAGGTACATAAAATGGGCAGTTCTTATTTAAATGCCACGCAGTTCATAAAAAATGCTATGATTCGAATTTTTAATTCTATATGTCTATGAGCTTATATTATTATAGGTACCATTTGAATTTTTTTTCTGAAGTCATTAAAAATTATGATTAAAGCATTGAAATAAATTAAAATTTATTTGTAAATATCAAGAGATTGAATCTACGGTTTAATTCTTTAAAATAAACTGTGATCGTATATGATTAGGATCCTAATATGTTAATTTTATTGTGAAATGGATGAACAGCAAAAAACATAGAGGATAGTTCACAAAAAGAAAGGCTATATGCAAAAAAATATTTCAATGGTGTGTTTCCCGATGGTACAAATAAAAATTATCAAATTAAAATTATCGACATTTTAAAAGAAGATTAATACTTATTGTAGTTTTAAAAATATAATCTAAGAAATTTTTTACTAATTTGACTTGATTTGAAAAAGTGGAGTTATTTAATATTTTTACTGTGATTAAACTGTTAATATTTATGATAGTATGAGTTGTGTATTATAAGCGATCGAATCGAACGTCAAATTGTTTCACTTCTGTAAAGCAAATAGGGTGTGCAGCTCCAAGATATCTCTAGCACAAGCTCTGAATTTGTAATATACAAGCTGCAAGCATTGATAGGTATATAATGTAAGCGGTGTGGTATATATAACTGCAAGGTCGGGTCAAGAATTGTCGAGTGTTTTGTCATAAAAGAATCACCTTGTACAAAATGTGGCTAACACCACATTTTAGCTGCATCTGATAGTCCGTTCAGACATTATATAAGATACTGTCTGTGTCTGTGGTGACGATAAACAACAACGAACAAATAGTAAGTATAAGAGATAAAATAAAAAAATTAATGTTCGGGAAAAAAATTTGAAGTGGCCTGGAAAATATTTGGAGTGGTCCAAAAGGAAAATAAAAGCCGCTCAAAAGGGTCTCGAGTACCAGCCCCTATACTGTACACTTTATGGGGCATAATATACGCTGGCACAAAAGCGTACGCGTATAATATATGTCTGAAAGCCTCAACGGACGAGTGGGAAAGTTTTGACCGTACAAGACTAATGATTTATAAACGAGACTTTTTTTTCGTTTCAAAAATGTACGATAAACATGCCTTGGCTAGGTCCGGAACAGACTGCAGCTCAATTCATAAACATGCATTCATTCAAATGTTGCTGTTATGTTAGATCGTTACAACTACGGGATTTTATAATCTAATATATAAATGTGAAAATGAAAACCTATGAGTGATATGTTCTCGGAAACTACTAAACCGATCGTTATGATTTTTTTTTTTAATTGAAAAGCTCATTGCGGAGAAGGTTTATGGAATTTGATCGATTCTCTAACTTTAAAAACAAAGGAGTTATCAATTATCATAAATAATGACGTTAATAATAATAAATAATAATAATAATAATGATAGGTTCGCTGATTTTAATAATTTTTGTTTGTAAATTGTTGCTATTGGTTATAGGATAAATAATTAGTATAAATTAGTATTTATTTACTATTGGTTGCTATTGGTTATTTGGGCAGGTCAAGTGCAAGCATGCTTTAAATCGAATATTTAACACATATTATAGCCGCTCATCGGCGTTGTCCGCGATCCGACATAGTCAGATTGCCTACCAGGGTGGGTGAGTTGTACTTACTGCAGCGAGTTACACAAAAAAGAAGTTGAATAATCACAATTTTTCATAATTAGTAGAAATAAGTATTTATTATTTTATTTGTCTCCAAATGTTTATCGGGTAAATCAAGTACAAGCATGCATCAAATTGAATTTTTACACATGTAGCCGCTCATCGGCGTTGTCCGCGATCCGACGTAGTCGGGTTGCCTACAAGGGTGGCTGAGTTGCACTTACTGCAGTGAGTTACACACAAAATTAGTTGAATATTCACAATTTTTTTAAGAGTAGTCATATTTTACGGGCAGCGAAGTGCATGGGATCAGCTAGTAATATTCTTAAAATTATTGTAATAGTATTATAATTATTATGTATTTCTCTTATATACTATAACACATAGTACCTATATTATATCACATTTTCTGCAGTCATATAACTACACGTTTTATTACTCCCCAAGACTTATATCGACAATAATTTACAATCCATAATAAGTACACGAATATAAACAAAAAAGTTGTTAAAAATGTAATCAATTAAAGAAGATGTAAGATGTATTTAATATTACACATCTGGTCAAAGGGTAAAATAAGTATAAAAGTTATCTCTAGAGCAAACAATTGAAATTTAATTTTTGTAAGGTTTTTGTTATTGTTTCCCCCCCCCCCCCTCATTTCGGAATTCCCGGACTAGACTACTGAAAGCAACAATACCAATAATAATATTAACAACCGGTAAAATAAAAAAATATTATTATGCCTAGATGACCAGCAGAACGGAACCGGCAAACGCGCTTATTTCTGCAGTATGATATATTATCATATTATATTGTACCATAATATGCGGCGAGCATGATTTATCGCGTAAACGCGTATTATTTGTTAACAGTCCGACTGTATTACAGCTCCATCGTGATATATCGCAGTGCGACTCTCTGGCAACCCGTAATCGTAATATACCTACACTTATAGTATAAGTACACGAGCATGTTCGTACCTGTACCTACCTATATAGGTACCGCAGATTACTGTACAGCCGTGTACGGTGTACCTATAATGGTAGGTACTCGCCGTATAATAATATCGTGTGCGCGTAATATAATACATGAGAGAAAACGATTCTGCCAGAGTAGGCAGACGTCGTCGTCATCGTACCTATACCGTGAGTTCGTACCACTGGAGCCGAACGTTTGCAAAACAATATGATATATAATATATAATATAATTGGACCGCCGGTAACCGGTTTAATTAAATAACAATAATGATAATATTTCGACAATAAAATGTCAATCGGACCGCGCTGCCCCGAGGTCACTTTTTAATGGCGAATAGGTACGCTCATTATTGTACAATATAATATTTGTAATGTCCGCCCGCCACGCATGCCAAAAACAGGGCTGTCGTGCTAATTTCATCACACCTCTCGCGATTTCAGCCCACCCGCAGCTTTCCAACACTCTGCAGTCTACGTCGTGACAAGTGTATATACACTTGGCGATTATCGTTTTTAACGGACAATCGAACAGTGCAGTTGTACGAGGAGAAATCGATGTTTACCGGAAAACCCCCCACACAAATTAAACGCAAACCGAGTGGTTGTGAAGTGTGTGAGTACATGCAGTAATGTTGATGATCCCCTTCAATTGTCGACGAAATATTTATACTTATCTATCGTGTATACGTAGGTACGCCTACTCATCGGGGGTAAACGAAAAATAAACAGTTAATGTCCAACGAGAAGTACCTAGTATATAAAACTGCAGTGGTTAAAATATAAAAGACCCAGTCAAATGACATTAAGGTTTAGATGTGGGGATGGTGGCGGCAGGATCATTGTTTGCAGTAAATGCACATTAATGCCCCGTGAGAGGGCAACTACATGCTGAATAGGTGATTCGCGGTAGAATGATAAATTTCTAGAAGGGCTTGACAACGAGTCAAAAATAGCAACTCTTAAGCCATGCCCTGCAAAACAGATATACCGAGAATATATTATGATTTAAACGATTTATGATTAGATTTCAAATCGTTCAGGCTTCGTTTAAGCTGAAAACAAAAAAAAGTTCTTAGTAATGTGGTTGAAGGATAAAATGGATCATACAACATCCGTTCTGGAAAAACATTAGCTTGTTGTGTATTATGACATATAAACTGTAGTGTGCTATAATAAAGGAAACGCTAAAAAATGTCAAAAGAAATTTAAAATACCCTGTAAATACCCATTTATCAGGAATACGAATCGCCATACGACCGGCGCAAGCCGCGTTTCAAAGAGAGGGTTGATATTTGATTATATAGACAGGGCACTTTTGTTCAAAACCAAATAAAA
Source organism: Nasonovia ribisnigri (assembly GCA_027563435.1). Taxonomy (NCBI): domain Eukaryota; kingdom Metazoa; phylum Arthropoda; class Insecta; order Hemiptera; family Aphididae; genus Nasonovia; species Nasonovia ribisnigri. The sequence goes on along the minus strand of JANEHU010004895.1, from coordinate 121,238 downwards.
TCGATTTTAGTATTGCTATGAAAAAAAAAGCATCGAAATCAGTATTGCAGACATCTGGCGACCTACTACGGATCAGACCAGGCGTGTGTACAAAAATATAGGTAAATAATAATAATAATCGTTCGCATCATATTCCGGTGCGAGATCGAATTTAAGACGGCAATCTTGACCGTCTGTTCTGTATATAATAATAAGTTAGTTATTGCTTATGGTCTGAGCTGCTAATCCTGCAAATCGGCCGGGCTTGCTGGGTAAATAACGAGTCAATTATAAGGGTGAAATACGCGTATATATATGTCATTCTACCCAACTACCCCTTTGCGCACGAACCTACCGTATACGCGCATCATATAAGTTATGATTTAAAACACGTTTTCGTTTGCGGGGATGAGCGGTCAAGTATAATATGCAGGGCGAATATAGGACATGTCATCCACAGAAAATATTGACGGTTCAGTATTGACATAGGACATATTTGGTCCCCGGGAGTTATTAGCTATAGGTCCTTGGTGTATTTTAATAATAAAACGTTTGTCCCCGGTTGTAAAATCTTTATTTTCTACTAATTTTTTCAAAAACATTTAAATAAGAAAAAATAATATTAAGTTTGGAAATAAATTCGATATTAGTTCATTATTTTATTAATACAAAAATTAAATTAAATAATGAATGTGCAAATAACAATTAGTTTTAAAGAAAAGAAAATTCAATTATCCTGAATGAAAATTTTTAATAATTATATTTAAAACCATTATATAGTGAGTTTACGTACAAATTAAGTGTTTGCATGAATTATTTAATTTTAAATTATTTTTTATGGGTAATTGTAATAATAATTGTATTGTATTTGTATAACAGTAATTTTCATAACTAATAAAAAAAAATTTATTATAATATCGAATTGATTTCCAAACTTTATATTTTGTTTTTAAGCAATAAATATAAAAACAATGATTTAAAAGCCGGGGACGTTTCATCCGTAAACTAAATTTGTTTTTGGGGGAGGAAACGGCAGAGACTATAACCGTGCAGGGTAAGACGTATCTTCCTACAACGGGAATGATCGCGGCTGTAAAGACGTTAGACGAGCGATTCAATAACGCTTTGTCGCGTCCCTTTTCCGTCGGAACGCATTGTACACAACGACCTTTAAAATGAAAATAGCATTTGAGAAAAAAAGAAACATTCGCGAACTTTCTTTTCAGACGGCAACTCGAACCGGTTTAAATTAAAATAATACTTTGCGGTACAACCTCTGCGCGACCGGCCGCGGTGTGATACACGCTGTATAGCGTATACCTATATCTAAATCTATCCATGTGTATATAATATAAGTCTGCAAAACAATAATGACAACGATATTATTATTATTATTATAAACCCATTAAGCCCATACAGCACAATGCTATTATATTGTACTGGATTGGAAAATTCGCAATCCGATCGCAATTTATTTACGTTTTTACGGCCGGGAAAAGGTACCTATACCTAAACCGCTATAACGTTATTATGAATTCTATAACGGCCCAGCTACTACGACGGAATATAATACATTTAATCGACGACAAAACCGGAACACGCGACCGCTATTTGGTTTTACGTCGGTCGTACGGTGACTATATCTACAACTACTACTACTACAGTGCTTGCGGGAAATTTCCTTTGAAAAAGGAATTAGCTCGACTTCTCGTTTCTCTCTAGTTTAAATTAACATCGTCTAGTTCTCGAGTTCGACGCCCGAGGGTACAATCAGTCCATTTCCTCGTTTTCGCTTTTCAAATTTATCATTTTTTTTGTTATGTCATAATAATAAAATATATATCGGGACCTATACCTATATTATAACAGAATTATTATTGTGCATAATATAGTAATAAATTAACGATGAAATCAAAAAATATTGAAAAACAAACAACAAATATACAAAATATTGTTGACGTAAACCCATATATTTTCAAGACGACTACCCTTTAACTATGGTATGAAGAAAATATTAATTTCAAGTGAAAAATAAAATGCACAACAGTAATTTGCTGAATTCTTTACTTAAACACGTTATATTCACAACATATTTTTTCGCAATGGTTATGGCGATGTTAAGAAAACAAATTTATAACAATATTATTATTATACACATTAATATGGACTATTAGTCTATTTTCGTAATTTTATAGCATAATATTTAGGTACATATACCTCAACCGTTTTAAACGATAAAATATATATGATACTAAAACTTTTGAAATATTTATACTATGCGTACCTACATATAATATTAAAGAATATATATAGGTACACATAAATACATTAAATATAACGAGGTTTTTAAAAGCATCTAAATCCGATCCCGAGTATTATGAAGTTTAACACCAAAAATGTGTTTAAAATTATAGTGATGTTATGGATTTTACTTTGGCGTTATTCATAAGTTTTCATAAAATTATAATATGTTATTCATGTTTTTACAACCGTTGTCATTATTATTATTATGGTTTTTTCCCTTGGTAGTTTTAAAAAGATAGTTTTTTTTATGTATAAATAAGGTTCATGATATTTCACTTAATATGCATAATGCATATCATATACATTTTTGCCCAAAAACGATGACTGTACTGCATAATATATATATATTATAGGCACTGAAAAATAAAACGTTGCTCATAATATGAATAAACAGCATATTATTTTCTTAATCGTATAAAGTGAATAAATGTATGTCAGTTCATTGACTAAGAATAATACATACATTATTTCGAATTAAATAACAATATCCATTATTTCGATGATCAAGTCAAATAGTTAAAAAACAAAATTTATAATTGCTAATATTATCAATACAATATGTTATAACCTATACGCGTTAAATTGTAGACCTTTTTTTACATGCATCATAAATCTGGTGAATTATGATTATAATACCATACATATCATTCTATCAATTAACATTTTTTGGCAATTATAATCCAATGATGAAAAATACAACAATAAGAACGATTTTGATTATGTAAACAATATCCCTTTTTATTGTAACTAACATAATTACACCAAAGGCTGATACGACACTGAACACTGATTGTGTACTAATAATCGCTTGTTTATTCGATGTTTTTTTTTTTTGTTATTTAGTTGCCTGAATAGATTATTTTTATTTCATGTCAACATACAAAACAATTGGAATCAAACAACCAATATCAATTAAAATTTAAAAATTCGTCATCATAGAATCAGAAGCAACAACAATGGAACGCAACCTCTTGAAGACCATATCGATCCTAATAACTAAATTTATAGTGAATAATAATGTTATTGGACACTTATTGGAGAATTAAATAAAATGGAAAAAATAAAGAGGTTACAGTTTGACTCGAGTAAATAATTAATAAATTGCTCGATAAAATAGTGTGGACGTTCTAGAACTCGTTGTTAAATACGAAAATAAAAAAAAACATCTCGTTGTATAACTAAGTATTAAGTATAATAATTAAAATGGACTTAGTTTTGTTCACTCGTCATTACATCTGGCCTTGAATGGAATATTAGGTACCTATATATTATGATAGTACGACGAGATACGATTCGGGAAAAAGCACAACCACATTTTATAATAATATACGAATCATCATGCAGGTGTTTACATATAGCACAATATGTACAGAGTGATTCATTCATTATAACTCGTTAAACATTTCATTTGTATGCATCGAAATACTCACAGAAGTATTCTGCTTTGTTTGAAACAAAAAATGCACCTACATTGTCTTTCAGAAAAAATAAACAACTTTTGATAATAATAACGACGATCAATAGCATAAAAAAATACATTCATAATAATATGTTCATATTTTATTTTTAATCTTGTTTTGTAATGACTTAAATTTATATGGAAAAAAATGATATACGATTATTATGTCAATAGTTTTAAAATAATGAGTCTTATGTTAAAAAAATGTTTTAGCTCAAAAACAGCTATTGTAGAACCAATACATTCATTGCCCACTAAGAACCTGAAATAAATGCTTATTTAAGACTACACCACACCAACCATAATATTTTAGAAATAAACTACTAAATTATGAGTTGTGAACCTGTAAATTCTAAAATTAAATAATTTTTTCATTTATTATTATTCACACAACCGTAAAAGCTAGTTAAGTACCTACAGTTTAGCGAATGTTACTTTATTTTGTCTATAATAACTACGGGCAAGAGATACAGCTATATATATATTATATAAATAACTAAGTCGATATATTATTATTTCAATTTATAATAGTGATTTTACATCTGACTCGATTAGACAAGTTTTATTTACAATTTTTAGGAAAAACTAAACGAGCTGAGCAATAATTGTGATATGTTTTTAAATATTAAGTACCTGACTACGTAAACAAACTTAATATTTTTGGGTAATTTTACACAAGTTTAACAATTATAATATTATTTTGTTCAAATATGTGGGAATGTGTGGAATTTTATCGGTCTTTTGTTACTGTCGCCGCACCTTGGCCAATATGCACCACAAAGTCGCGGCACTGCGCTGTATATGCTCATATCGTATCGGATTGTCAATTTCCGACATCCATCGATGTTGACCAAATGATCGAAGCACGAAATCGGTATAAATAAATAAATCGTTATGGTCATATTATTATCGTAATAATATAATAATTTAATGAGAGCGGTTCGGCTCACGATCTAATGGCGGACCTGCACCAGTGCAGCTGAAGCAAGAACTGTTCGTGCAGTATTTTTCTAGTCGCACCTATACTGCCGCACACATATTCCAAGCATATTAATATGATATAGGTAGGTATCGTGCTATACAATATAATAATAACATGATATGTGTTTTGTAATAAAAGACGTTTCGATTTTTTTATTTCTTCATTTTTTTTTTTTTGTATATACCTACTCGCCGATGTCAGTATAACCGAGCACCGATAACGCATACACTTCGTCACCTCCACGTAATAAACACAAGGTGCTTCGTTCATCACGTTGACAGTAATTTCCCGAAATCTAAAGTTTTTGTGAAAATACTTCTATTTTTTACAATGGTTATTTTATAGAACATTTCTTTTACGCCACTACATATTACTTTTTGGAAAATTTTCAGAAAATTTTCCAATTGAGAATGGGAAATTAAAAATTAACTTTGTTCACAAAGGTGTTATAACTTAAAAATTGATAACGTTGGTGAAAATTTGATATTTTTTTCAATTATGATCCTTTGTAGGTAATTACTAAAATTGTGTAAAAAAAAATATACCTACACCTTATTTTCAATAAAACTCAATAATAGTTACGTTCACTGAGAACACGTATGTTTGGTGATTAATGAATCACCCTGTACTGTGTGATATTTTATACTCGTACTACGGCCACCGAATATATAGGCCGCTTGACCGGGACGTGCAGCAAAATAAACGCCTATATATTCCGTGATAATATACAATAATATATGTTACGATTTACACCTATATTATTTCGGTATCTATATCACATTGTACCATAATATACCAACGTCGGGATAAGTCCACGACCAACTGCTATATGTATTATTATTACCATAACATAGGTACCTACCTACAATACGTTATACACACGTACGCGCGTATAATATATATCATGCGTATGTAGTATGTACATATATATATATAGCCTACGTCATGTAGGTATAGCCGGGTATAATCTGTCGCCGCTCCCGCCGAGGCTCTTGACCCAGAGCTTTATATACATAATACTTATATACACACAGTATATACATATATTACATATATAATGTATTAAATTACGCACCTATACGATAATATATAATATATTATTATAGTGTCGTTTAAACGCACACCGCTCTTATATTCGCTGCATGAACCCATTACGCGCGCACCGCGGTTGTGTCTGCAGTGTTTGTGTATAAATTACATATTACGCCAACTCGCGCGTATACAGAGAGATTGTGTTGTCGAAGAACCGTGGACGGTCGTAGAACAGCCAGAACTAAACCCACGGATTAAATTATTTTTATTTTATTTTTTTTTGGGAGGGGGGGGGGGTAGTCGAGAACTGCAGAACTTGTTGATATTGATACTTTTAGTGTTGACAGTCGCATAATATTATATTATTTTGAATATATTTTGTCGAATGTCGATGGATTTAATACCTATATATTAGACGATGTGACTAAAATATTTATAAATATAAACGTTTTAGAAAGAGCCCAGTGACAAACATCAAATCTTGTATCTTGTATTCTTGTCGATTGTTTTTTCTACGTTATTGATGTGTGATATGATAAAAAAATAATACGCATAGTACCTATCTCGTTTGGACTTGAGAGTATATGATATTGTAGTAGGTAGGTACACTTTCTTCCGCCTTTACATTATGCCGTCAAGTAATTAACAAATCGTTGAAAGTGAACGTGAAGACCGTGATTTAATTTAATTTTATATTATGAAAATTATAGGTACATTTTATAAAAAATAACAACACGTAAATGAGGCGTTAAGTGGTTTTGTGCTAAGGGTGGTTTTCGGGGGTGCGCAGATCAACCTTTTTTTAAGCCTGAGTGCAATATTCTACCGTTACATATTTCTGTCACGAGTGCAGCTCGAGAAAAATAAATGCAATTCGACAACTCAATTCCCTCCCCGACGAATATCTTCGTCGTTTAACCTACGACCAACCCTCACTAAGGTGAGGCTCACCTTAGAGCCGTTTTTAAAAAACACCGAACTATTTGACAAAATAAATACTCTGTATATAACATATTATTATGATATTACACTACAAGACACCGCAATCGTGTCGGTGCGACTGATTCCGGTCCTCCTTCGACGCGTGCTCGAAACATTGCATAACCAATAATAATATTTTGACGATTATAGGTAGGTGCCTACTACTACTACCACGACTGCCAATATTACCACTACTATCACTACTACTTTTACTACTATTACTACTATTATAACTAGGCAACAACACCGACTACTTACTCATAATAATAATGATAATAATAGCAGTAGGTATATTATAATAGTTGTATTAGGTACTGAAATACGAAAAGCAGCTAACCCTGACGACGATTACAATGCGATCGCGTGTTGTGAACGCATACCTGCATTATTAATTTATGATATTAAAACGGTTAGCCGAAAAGACTCGATCGGTTTTATTTTTTTATCTTCCCGTTTTCGTATTTTTAAACCGAATAAAAACCACAAAGGAATGAATTTCGTAATTTCGTTAAATTTTTACTGTATATAATATCAACGATGCTGTGCAACAAAACGATCGATCAACAGTTATTGTGCGCAGACAATAACGTTTTTTCACTTTCTTCTTATTTTACGATTCAGCCACAAAAACGTTTGTAATCTCATAAATAATTTTTACGGCTTCTCGAACAAGATACCACATTGTTACCTACATATTGTTCGGTACGATTTATGATTTTCAGTGATGGGCGTCAAAAACAAAAACCCTTCTATAGGTACATAATGTTCTAAATTTGAAAAAAATTGAATTAGGATATACCTATAGCCTATAGGTATGATCGTTATTCGTGTTCAGTGTTAAAATGTATTAAGTTAGGTCCATACGCAATTTTTAAAGTTAAAAAAGATACTCTTTAGAAGTTGAAAGGTATAGTTTTATTTATTCATTGTTATTTAGTAACGCAACTATAAAAATTAGAAAATAAAAGTGGTAATCGCATAAGTTATACTAGTTTAGATAGTGTTAAAAAAAGTACAAAATACAATATATTTTTCATTAATAAAGTTCTAAGTAAAACATGCTAAAATAAAATACAATAGAAGAATATAAAACCAGCATTTTTATTTTCGGGTCGTCCTACAGATTTTCCTCGGCCAAATTTCAAGTTTCAAATTATCCATATTATGAAGGTATCTAAGTAAATTACACCCAATCATTTTTTACGTGGTAATTTTGAAATTAATAAGCGTGAGTTTAAAATTATCAAATCGAGAAGATCTTGTATAATATTATATTTGTGTAATAGGTATGTAGGTAAAGTGTTTGAAAATATAATTCATTGTTATTATCACTATATAATAATATGCGAACAGGTTTTTGATTGACGACATTTACACTTTACCGGCAGCACGTGCACAATATATAATTTATAAATGATTATAAATATAAAATATAGGTATGGGTAGTACTTTAACATTATCCAGTGTATTATACGCTCTGTAGACAATCCGTTATAAAATAAATATATACCTGTATTATTTATTTATTTTATACGCATAGGCCATATAGTGTTATACCTGAATGAACACTTCAGTATACATGTCGCCGGCATTCCAACGGATGGAAATTTTCTCGTATGCACAGGCGCTATACGGAGAGACTATAATATAATATGAAAAACCATTGATTCAACGATGGTATTATGGTAATATAAGAGTTATACAACATTATTGTTCAAAACAATATGCGCTCAGAACCGAAGTAAGTAATTTATAATAATATTATTAAAGACCGGATTTAATCTATAGTGAAATTGTTTTTATGTCATCGGATAAATCAAAGATAATGTACTTGCACGAATTTTACTATAATTATAACGGTCTTTCTAATATTCTCAGTTAGATTCGATTTGTAACTTTTTGACATTTGTCACGTTTTGCCATTGTGTTGGAATTTTGTGTGTTTAATGTACCGCTATACTTATAAAATAAGCACATTATTATTTCTTATCTAATTTTATAAAATAAAAACATTGAACTATTGTTGTTTGGCATGTTTAAAATTACATTATTTTGTCAGAATCATCCTTAAAAAAGTTTGAACAGAATTATCATTTGATAATCTAAACAGGTAATGAAATTGAAAATACTTTTACAACTTTACCGGTCCTCGTTTAAAAGTAATAAAAGATGAATTTGCGCATGTAGGTACTGATGAAAGGAATAGATTACAATGAAATCATTTTTTACTTTATTGTATGTATAACTATGCAATCTTAAAATCTAATTAGGTACCTATTAGAATACCCATATTATTATGTGCAATTATTTGAATATGTAATATGACTTGACATACATGAAATGAAATTCAGCCACAAAATGGTGACATTTTATAATGTGATCAATAAAACAAATTTAAACTTATTCTCGGTCTGTTGAAAATAATGAAAAAAATAATTGAAAAATTATGTTTTGAATTTTTTATTATTAATATGTAACAATAATATTATAATGTAGTTGTTTTATTTTGTCTGTGGTGTAGAATGAAAGCATATTTTAAGTAATTGACAATAAATGATAATAGTTTTAAAGAATACAATTTGGAAATAAATTCCACGTTAATAATTATCGTATTATAAGTAGGAACATCTTAATTCAGAGAAATACTATTATTATATTTTAATTATTTTAGATCTAATAAAATTAAATGTTTATATTAATTTCATATTTTAAAAATCTACCTATTTTTATAAGAGCAAATAATAATTAAACTGCATTTTTGAATTATTTTATTTGTTTTGTTTCTCTTAAGTTTGTACATTCTTTTAAGTTGTTTAATTATCTAATTTAAATTAATGCAATAAGTTTTTATTTTATTTTTTTTGTATTTTCTATTACATTTAAAAAAAAGGAGGAGACGTTATATACCTAGAAATATGCCATAAGTTATTGAATTTATTAAATGATTATCAGTGTCATAATAGTATATCATCGATAATATAATATTATTATTATTATTATTATTATTATTATTATTATTATCACTATCATCATGTTATAAGGTCCATGTCAGCAATTTTGTGTAACTTATTAAAATACAACTCAAATAAATGTATATTTAAATAAATAGTGAGTGTTCTATTAAAATAATAAAAGTGAATGGATAAAACCCTTATTATGGTGCATTTATTTGTGGTTTTAAGTGCTATTGTAATTTTTTTTATGCAGTTAAATTCATATTTAGTTATATTATAAGAAGAATGCCAGACATAACAGTATATCACTATATGCACAGGTAAGTATTTATGAAAAAATAAATTTATTCATGTTTTATAAAACGTCTACATGACTTATTTGTTTGTTTATTAAACTTAAATGGTTTTGAAAATATTTTTATGAATTGTTCACTCGACGCGACAAAGAACAAAATATTGTTAAGTCGACTTTTTATCAAATATAACTGGACTGGGCAGAAAATTGGCGTCCATTGACACCCGTTGACTCTGTTTCCTCAACACCAATTGACTCTGCAGCAGCTTCTTCGAAACCCCTCTGTATTCTTCCATCGTGCAAGTATAGGTATCCGGACTAATTAAACTTTTAAAACTGTGTAAATTTTGCAATCAACTGATGCATGTAACACTATAAAATACGATGGTCCCGCGGTCTACCCAACAAATTGTTCACAGATCTGCTACACGAGTGTGCGTGTGCTTCGTTATTCGCAGAAAATTCGTAGAAAACAACAAAACAAAACAAAAACTATGGATCAATTAACATTCCGAACTTTAACGGCTGAAGCTGCAGCAGAAAATTATTGCGATTAATGCGGAATCATTAAATCGGATTCTAAGGTCGAGTTAAGAGCACAAATTATTATATATTATATATGTATATATATGTTTTATATTATGTATATTCCGACGCTGCAACAGTGTGTGACAATAAAACTATCAAAGTCAATTAATGTTAATACATACATTAAACACCTCCAGCACCGCAGTTTTAACAGTTCCAAAGTAATTAACTTTCGCACGAAACTTTCATACGCACGAAGTATGCCATTGCAACAATACGATTGCCACGGTGGTCATTAAGTTCTAGGGTGATATTAATTGACGTTTCGCAAAACGACGGGAGAATTAATTAAAACGAGTAATATAGGTACACCTATATACCTATCTACATTATAAAATAGCTGCAGGTATCGTCGAATCACCCGTCAAGTTTAATAAGAGTAGAAATTCTATTTGCACCGACCATTAACATCGTAAATACTTACACGATTGTCGTTGGGAGTCGGGTGGGGAATACAAAAATTGCAATAGCAAGTACATAATATAATATTATTATACATTTATATCATACGCAGTAGTGGAGGGGGAGGAAAAATCGTGGATTTATCCGTAAATTGCCTCCCACCCACACCTCACGCTGATAATATTATTATATCATATGACTCGCTACTTAGGTACAGGCCCCTCTATGTTATTACTTATTATATTACACGATACCGCGTATTTATAACTTATATTTATTTCGTACATTGATATCGTAACGTGGTCGAATAAAACTGTATCGAATAACTCCTGCAGCGGTGCAGACATTTAAATTCAAGCGATTAACGACATTTTTTTACAAGGTCTTATAATATAGTCCCCACGACACCATAATATTATAATATAACAGTGAACGGAAAATCAATGTATATAATATTATTATATTTAATTCCAATAAGGCTCAAAAATACAGTCAGTGGCTACTACTGTCGCACTATGAATCAAATACCGCTACACGCAGAAATAGAAATAAAAACCTTTTTCGATTTTTTTCCTGCACATGTAAGTCAGCTCTACTGGTTGCATCTGAACCGCGATTAATATCAAGCAAGAGCCAACCCAAAATCGGCGGTAAGGTTAGGCCCTACTGTGTATAATATAATATATGCTATGGTGTACACGTAATCGTGGCATTCGGCGTGAACAGACTTTCGGAAGGACGATCAAACAAAAATAAAAAATAAAAATGAGAGGGAAAACGACTCTACGAGAGCTTCCGTAGATGCTGACGGGACTAAAATTAAATGGGTTTATTATTGTTATTGCTGTAATTTTTGTAAAACTGGTGATTTTTCTGCAGCATTGTATTTTATAATAATGTGTTCAACGTGACGGTGAAATTTGCTATCGTCAAAGAAGACGGGTACACAATACACTGCGATTATTACACGGTACGGTAGGTAAGTGGTGGTGAGGGATAACGGCGGTGGACAATGAGTAGCAGTGTGGAGGAGGGTTTCTCGAACGCGATGAACGACGAAACTTTATGATTTCCTTTGGCACGACGTTTCGATAAATAAACTCATTTTCCCGCCCCGCACCCGTCAGTGACCGCCGGAAAACTATAGTTGCCCGCCCTACAAAGGGATCACACGCCCCGCGGAAATAAAAAGAATACCCTTTGGCCGCAAACCGGCGCCGTGGTTCAGCGGAAGGTGGGTCGCCTGTAGGTGAAATCGTTTTAATATCGTTACAAAGTAATAAATAATCGCATTGTGTCTCGGCGAAGCCACGAAAAATGGTATATATATATATATATAGGCGACACGGAATACGTTTCAATGAAAAATGCTAAAAGAAAAAAAAACCGCCCGATCGGATGAGGTGTAAAACTTTCAAAGTCACGATCGACGCCGATAGACGTGTGTATTCATTAAAACTCTCAGATTATTTTCAATTTTTATACTTTGATGTATAAACAAAATCCAAATTATAATCAAACTCATGGTGGTCGAATTATTATACATATACTCATTAACACATTAATTATATAATAATATTATGATTAACACAAATGCAGTAACCCTTCTGAACCTGTATAGGGTATCTCATCATTTTTAAAGAGATACGTCTTAAGAAATGTTTTGTCCATTTCACAGACGACTTTTGTTGGCATTTTTAAATTTGATAGAACCGAAAGGATAAGTAAACGAACGACTGTAAGAGGAATTTCGGTACTACACAATTGAATTTTAGATGGAAAGAGGTGGAGTTAACAAATCTGATGAAACCATTCATTTGGTAAGAAAAGAAATTGAAGAAATGAAGGGGGGACATTCCGTGGTAATGAAAATTGTAATATGTTTATATTATAGTATTATACAATATTATACTTAACGAGTCTTCGAATTGTCATCGTATTTTATACACGGTGTAAAGAAGGCACAATACACAGTATTAGTTCCGCGCCAGTGGTGGAAAGCGGACGTCACAAGGGTATGGCCGCAAAGCGAAACGTCCGGGCGGAGAGAGGACCTTTGAACGAGTAAACTTTATGAATTCCTTTGGCCCGATGTTTCACCGGCCTCAAACCACTTCTGTGTGTAATATATATATATATTTATACTGCTTATAAGTGCAAAAGAGTGATGCGGCTGTAATGGTCGTTGCAAAATGTTTAAATAAAAATACATGATGCGCCATCTCAGAATAATATAGAAAAACGACAGTGAGGAAAATTTTTTAAAAACGCGGTCATTGAACAGTGGTTCAACTTTCCGCCATACCTACACAGTTAAATAACTCACATTTTGCCCATTATTCTTCATAAAAGTTTATCAGGTGGACAACTTTGTCACCACTTGTGGATACGGTTAAGTAACTGTAGGCACACTGTGATAAGTGATAACAGTTAGTCAACGCTATACATTTACAAAAGAAAATAGCAATATTATGTCACATTGTGACAATCTAAATAAGCTAAAAAAAAATTACTACATTTAGTGTTATTTGACTCCACTGAGATAAAAACTGAAATATTCTACAAAACTGTATTGGATTTCGGCGAGTGAATTTTACGAAACACATTAGATAATTTGTATGCATCGAGTAACTAACGATATATTATTTTATACGCGCGCCACGAAAACATTATCGGTTTGTGTACCCGCCACTTCCGGTTGTTGTTTTTGATATTGATATCACCTTCCGTGAAGACATCTCTGAGACTGACGGATCTAGCACACGCATAGTTATCACGTCATAGAGCGGAGTGGCAGCTATGATATAAATATAATATAACATAAAACGCTTAGACAGTTTGTATGCATGTATGTATTACATTTATTATGTTATTAATGTAAAACCAGATGTAAAACGATACTTCGTATTCCTATAACGAAATCTAGATGGCATAGTTTTTTTTTTTTAAACTATTATTTTGTTTTTTAATCAAGTCGAATATAATAATTAGTGCACGATACAAGTATAAACAACACGATCGCAAGGTATCGTGTTCCGTTCACCGCTGTTGACCGAACCCGAAATAAATAATATATAGAGCAGTATCGCTTTAACATATCAATATATCATACACATATAGTGGTAGGTACCTAATAGTGAATGCAGAGTGCTCCGTTCAACTGGTAACACTCTTTCCCAGTTCACAATGTTTGTACTTTGTAGTTTTAAATGATGTACTATAATATTAATTTTTTATACAGTTTGAAGTATCTTTACAGACAAATGACAAACCTAATAATATTGACACTATTATTTTTTTATCGTGATAATTTTTTAAAAGAAATATATAACACATGCATTATACATTTTGGAAAACAATAGTTTATGTTCGTCGTAGGTACACGATTTTGAAGAAATAGACGATTTGGGCGTTAAGGCATCAAATAATATAACACTTTATTGACACGTTTGCGTACCAATGTTAATAATTAATCTTAATCTTTTCTATTATTTTTTTTACAAAAATATTTTGACTATTTCTAGCAGTTGTTGAAGTTCTTGAACATCGTAGGCAGGTGAAATAATTGAAATAAGTATAGAATCGATGAATTTCTGAATAAATCGATTTAATTAACAATATAATAATATAATATCAACAATGATAATTAATTAAAATACAATTTTCCGCTGCTAATTCTTTGGTTTAGAGACGATCTCGTCATAAAATACCTATTTAATTTATTATTATTATTTGAATGGCTACAATATTATAACGTGTTACATAATATTACAACGGAACATTGTGTGTTATAGTTTTTAAATAATAATAATATAATAAATTATAATGCATTATAATTATAACGGTTTTTAATACCACGTGATAATAAATATTAATATCACTTTTTAATATATAATTGAATAATTAATAATTATAATTTATTATAATATTTGTTTTATACTAAAGGTCGACAGTAAAACGATGAAATAATATTATAATAAATGTACAAAATACAAATTAATTTATCGATTCTTGGTGTTGTTTTATACATACCAATCGCACACACAAGTCTGGGCTTAACGAGCTAAAAACTTTACAGTTAAGTCAATAGTTTGAACTGTTAGACAAAGTAATGCACAAGCGGTCCTCCTGATATCAGAGTTGCAATGAAACATTTGTAAGTTATGGTTTCTATAACTTTAAACCTACAATTTAACTTAGTACATGTATGATTCACTAACTAACTAACTTAACAACTATATTTAATACAATGTAAAGTAAGGTTAATATTACTATGTTATTTTTTAATATGACACATTATACTTTAATAAATTAAGTATCTGGTTTATATCCCATTTTATCAATAAAATGAAACACTTTTCTGAGAACTACTACCAGTATAAAATGTTATAATAACAAATTAAACAAGGTTCACATTGAGTTAAATTTTAACTTTTATCTTCATAGTTAACATTGTTTTACATTCAATTTTTGAATCTACAGTCTGTTAAGTTAATAAGACAGAAGTGTCAAATAAATAAATGTGATTTTTTTTAAAGAGAGAAATTGCTAAGTAATGAAAGACATGAAAATGGAAGGCACCCACTGGCGGCACCCCAAGAACTAGACATTTTTTAAAGGACTGCGTATGCCTCTTCACTACTGAGATTAGTTTAGATGTAAGGCTGAATATAAGTGGATATTTGTGATTGAAAAATCTTTTATCTCGCCTTTTATGGAGTTTTTTTTTCTTCGAAGAAGCAAGTTAAGAGAAACTGTAACCTTATGAAAACCATTGAATCGAAATCGGGAGGCCCGTGAATTATTATTTTAGTGGTAGAGATATTTATTTACTTCTTATAGATGATTTTTGGTTTTTTTATTTTACCTAAGCAAATATATCCCTAAATAAATACATTTATTTGTTTTACGTTGGTCAGCACTTGCTACATATTTATTGTTGAATAAATAAAATAAATAAAAACTGATAATGTTTATACATAAAATATACATTATACATCATACATATAATGTACGTATTTACATATACATAAATGCTTATTTCACTTAAATTAAATAATAATATTATGCACACCTAATATACAAAATATGTGTAAACTAATAATTTAAGTTAAATTTCAGTAAATAACATATTCAGTATATAACATATTATTATTGAACGTTAAGACGTTGTTCTGCGTTTATAATAATAATGCCATTATATATTTTTTTCTGTAATAAGAAAATTAAGTTGAGGTTATCACCAACATATGCGAAACATGTACAATCAGTCACTAGTCGCTGTAGTGGTCTGTGAAACAATATTCGTCATAAAGTGATAGGTGTCATATAGACTTAAGCGCAAGTTTAAATAAAACAAAGTGGCAAGTGCCCAAGCTATCGTCGAGCCCCCTGCGCCTCATCTTTCTGAACAATAATAAATTCATCCATCAAATATATTAAACACAAGTCGTAAGTGACTCAAAAGTTATATCACAATATAATGTGTGATGTACCTACATAATATATGTATATTGTATATGTATTGTATTGGAAATCAGGTACCTACCTGAAAAACCCAATTTTTAAAACAAAATGTGCAACATAATATTCCCGCATTGTTATACACAGTCTGCACTATCACAAGGTAATAAGAAATAATATATTATCTTATATATTATAATATAGTGTACGTTGCATAAATGTTTAAAAGGACTACCGCGACCTAGTCCGTATAATGCGTTTAAGCTTGGCGAGTCCCAGTATAAATCATCGAGTGTAATTTATATCATGCGCCTTGTCTCCTGTATAACAATATTATTACCTACCTATACAATTTAACCGCTGGGTATAAACTTCTTAAGCTCCCAGCGTTTACATTTTTTTTCCAAAACAATCAACTCTTCTCCTCACCCCACTTCCATTGCTTCCCATCCTGTGACGGGGTTGAAGAATATAAGTAAAGGGTTCCAACGATCAGCAAACAAAACATAAACAACACTACACATGTACATGCACAGTGACTAGGTGCCTGGTATTTTGTCCAGATTAATATATTTTATTAATTAGTTCATTTTTCGAGTCATTGAGGCGGTAAGCATTTTTTCTCTAAACATTTGATTTAGGTAATATTGTTTGATAGGTACTACCTACTCAATAAGATAACATTGAAAAACGTAATTGATTTTTGAACCAATACTTGTTTGAGTGGAATTTTGTTTATTGACCGGTTTTACCTTTAAATTGACTTGATTTTTAATGATTTTTTTATATTTTGATCTCTCATCTTTCTTTTCTTTTTTTTTTCTTATGTAAGACCAGAGATTACGCACGGACATTGAACTAGAATAATTAAGAGATTTTAACGTACTATACTTACTATAGGTAAGTATAATCTGTTGATAGTCTAATAATAATAATAATTTATTAATTCTCCGACAACCAATAAGTTTATAATAATAAACAAATTCTTACAGTAATTTCCTGACATATTATGTATATACCGTATACCTACCTACAAAATTTAAATAATTAAAAACGTCATATAATAGATTTTCCTAGGTTTTTTTAAATAGTTTTTGCATTTTCTTAGAATTGTTAGAACATTTATCTGCAATTGTAGGTACAGCACTACAATATCCGAACAATAAATCAATACCTATGTATAATATTATTGTTATTCTACTGCAGAATCGTTTTGACGGTATTCGTCTCCGGACATGGTTTATATTATAGTATTGTTACCCTTTGCACTCTTATAGTACCTATATAACTTTGTAAGTACAGCCAATGAGTGTTATTGCGAGGTCATTGAAAACGTTCACCTTCGATACGGCGATAATATTGTTGTTTTGTAAGACCGTTAAAAAACATTAGGTTGAGAAATATTCATAAACATCATGTTGATAGACAAAATTACACATATTTCACATTCTTGCGAACGGAGAAACGGAACAATATTATTTCTTTAGGACCTGAAAAACTATGAAATTTTTAAAAACTCTATTGCTACAATTTTTTTTGGTTTTTGTTTTTTTTTGTAAACTGGATCGACAGTTTATTACTCATATAAACTGCATCAACAAGTAAATGTTCTTACAATACCTACAAATACATCAAGTTGCGAAACATCGTTTTCTTGCCCAAAACAATTCAAAACTCACTTAAGAACTACCATTGGACAAGAAAGACACCGAATAGCCTAAATATAATACCAATTGAAAAAGAGATAGGTATTTATATAGCACAATATAGGCATCGAAGAGTTCTAAGTACAATTTATTATTAATTGCTCTCATGTGATTTGGTCTAATTATAATTTATTATTATCATCATGTTTATAATTAAACTAGAAACTTGAAAAAATTCAATAGTCAAAAGATAACTTTTTAAAAAACTTTTTAGGAACTATACCACCTGAGAACGATGTAGTGGTGTTGAAGAGATTGTTAGGTAACCCTGCAAGTGGTAGGCGAGCAGTGTGTGCCAGTGTCGCTTTAAAATAATAGTGCAACACATATTTTATGGGTTATACTGAAATTTGAATAAATAATTGAATAATTACCATAAATAATGTGTGCCGACTTATTTAGGTAATTATGTGAATAGATTACAGCGGGGAGGTTGGGTGTATTATACAGTGTGCATTATTAATTATGCGACGGCGATTACAATACACTTATTAACGACGTATCCGAATCATGACCGAAAATGTTAATAATTACCTAAATAAAACAGTTGTGTGTAAGTAATTACCAACGTGTGTACCTACTGTGTATATAGTAACGTCCGGGCATGTCGTCGAGAAACCTATTGTAGGAAATGACAGTCGCTATAAAGACACTCGTTCGCTGCACAAATAACAATAATATTATTATATATTATACATGTATGCATAATATATATATTACGTTTCCATCTATTTATATTATATTATTACATACGGATATAACCTTCAGTCTCCTCCAGTCAACTATAGTCTATAGTATAGAGTATAGACTCTATACTCTATACCTATAAGTTTTGTAAAAAGTACTTTTAAAGAAAACTTTTATTTAATTTAAATATTCACCGCTAACAGGAGTTTATAAAATGAGCTCAAAAAAAAAAAAAATGTAAATACATTCTAAATAGTACCTAAATACTTATTTTTAAAACATATTGTATTTTACGAAAAATATTTAAATACAATTGCAATTTGTTGAAAGTTTAAAATACAAGAAAAAACGCAATAACTTTTATATACTTGAACATAAACATTTTAAATAAATTCGTAAATATGGACTAACTATTACCAGACATTGTAGATGCCTATAGTAGCTATAATAGATACTGTAACACATAGGTAGATTTTTGAAGTGGCTACACCTTGATAAGGCGCAATAGTTTTCAACCAAAAGTTACGAGACACCTTAGAAAATATTATATATATGAATTTGGTAATGTCATTGGAATACTTCAAAAGTATGTTTAAATGAGTACTCAAATATATTTAACAAGACTGTATAGCTGCCTTTACGACACATATAGTACTCTGGTAGTAATATTGTGTTTCATGTTTTTAATTTCATACGTGGAATTCTAAGTTAAAACTAAGACAGTACCTATATTATAATATTCTCGCACGATATATTACCACGTGTAATCGATGTAAAGTATTATTGATAAACGTGGATAGAAATAAATAACGTTTTACGACCGACCGTTAAGTACGATATCCGTCCTCGGACATAATATAATATTAGGTACCTACCAATATATTTTAACACTATAGTACATAATATTGTCATAGAAGTAGCTAGAAATGTAAGCTTATAATTTTTTTTTTAATTGACATTTTCTGAAAATGTTCAAATTCCTATGAAAATTGTATTTTTAATGTATTTTGTTTAACATAATTAATTATTGAGATTGTACGGTTAGTATGTTACTTAAATGTTTATTATTTTTATTAAGACATACAATGCAATTTGAATTAACTAATAACTACATATACCCATAAAAAGTAGTTAGTTTAAAATTTCGGAATTAACGCAAACAATAAAATATAATCAAAAATGGAAAAATCAATAAATGTAGGAAAACGTTTATACACTCAGAATGTCTGAAGAAGTAAAAATAAAAATATTTTAATAATACATTGACAAAACTACATATTTATTACCAAGATAAATTTGTTTGTATTTTGGATTTACTGTGTTATGTTGAAAATAGTATATTCTTAAAATAAATAAATGGTAACACAAGTACTCAGTTTTAAATATAATTATATAATTATGTAAGTTAAACATACTAAAACTATGTAATGTTATAGGATTTGTTTGATGAGAAATGATTATGATAAATTATAAAATGTTTATCATTTTCACAACCGCAACAAATGCATGGCAATTTTCATCACTAGACGAAGCTACAAAGGTAAAAAGCCATAAATAGGTTAGGTACATACTATATACTCCTCCTCAATAGCACAGGTTAGGTACCTACTTACAGTTTGGTTATGACCGGTTTACCAAGCTTTTGATAATATTGTACTAACATGAAATTAAATATACCGTAACCGTCTCTACTGTATTATAAAAGTTCGAATATAAAATTTAAATTTTAAGAATGTAATTAAAATTAATGGTTAAACGGACGTGTCTAATATATAGTGAAGTTTTTAATCTAACTAGATTACGAGTTCTTATATTATTACGTCATTTAATTTTATTTATTTATTTTTCGGTTAAATTATAGGTAGCTACCTATATTGTACGTTGCTAGTGTGTAATTGTGTGTGTACATATATTATAATATATAATAGGT
This sequence comes from Nasonovia ribisnigri, assembly GCA_027563435.1. Taxonomy (NCBI): domain Eukaryota; kingdom Metazoa; phylum Arthropoda; class Insecta; order Hemiptera; family Aphididae; genus Nasonovia; species Nasonovia ribisnigri. The sequence goes on along the minus strand of JANEHU010004895.1, from coordinate 100,476 downwards.
TTGTTCCGATTCAACGAATTTCGTCCACGAATGACGTTCGAACATATCTGTTAAATTTCTATAGATATATCAAATTATATAATTATAATAACCATACCAGCTATCGGCTAACGTCGATTGTTCCGTTTTTTGTTACCCACATCAAATCAGTACATTTTTACATACTAATGCTTGTATACTTGTACTAATTTATTAGTTGGTTATAATTATTATCAACCGAATAATTAAAAATAGGAACCAACACGGCGTAGACCGGGAGGTGGAAACTAGTCTCGCTAAACTCACTTTGACGCAAGAAAGTGGTGTATCATGAATCATGATTTTATAAATACTGATTTCAAACTTGAAAACAATAATTAATAATAATTAATCATAGCATTTGTGAAAATCGGATAAATTATTCTACGATGAGGCGCTGGTTTAAAACCATATTTGCTCGTATAAGTCGTAACAAAATATAAAATAAATACCTATAATATTATTGTGTTCTTCCTGTAAGTGGAATTTACTGTGAATAATATTGACAACGAAAAAAATAAAATAAATCTTTTATTTTATGAAAAGATTTATTTAAAGCTCTTAAGATTTGATTATAAAGTATTAATTTTAATGTCAGTCATGTAGTATTATTTTGTAAGCTTTTTGCTAGTCCTTTCAAAATGATTTTCGGTTTTGCCACAAAGATCCAGTCATATTATATTATAATATGATTTGACGAATTAGTATTTTCCTTTACAATGACGTCGGCAGATGAAGGTTGTCGAGACGAATTCCAATAGTAATGAGAAAACTCTGTGTGGATTAGCTGACAGCCTAGGGTTTTCGATATTCATTCACCACAGTTATAATCTCCAGGAAAATTCCTAAAGCCGTTCATTTCGGGCATGAGTCAATAATTACTTTTCTCGCCCCTTGGACTTGTGGTTTTATTTATTTGTTTTTAATATCCTACATATTCGATTAAAAAGAACAAGGTAGTGTACATAAACATAATATATACCTACTATTAAACGACACGACTTTCTATCCTAAGTTACACAATTTATATAAATATATAGGAAACACGACCCATCTGAAAGCCAACAGAAACTCGTTGAGCCACGCATGCAATAAACTAATGATAGTATCATTTTTGATTATACGGCGCAAAGGCATTTAATTTGAGGAAAACATGCTCCTTTTGCGTACCTACACCGAAGTCGTTAGAGCAGGACTTTTGTGTGATTTACTTTGTCCGTTTATGTACCTACTAACTTTATGAATATTATTATACTTTTGCAATGTTGAAATTCGAAGGTATTTTGTACTTTCTATACGTTTCGATCAATTACTTAGACACTGACGTTTTCATATATTATTATATAAGGTGGACGAATTTTTAAAATGATACTTAAACACACACACACTCCTACACATTTCGTGGGTTTTATTCATAGATTAGCACACGAAACCCTTCGCCGTCAGTCATGTACACACCACAATTGTACAAAATATTATAAAACCTTAAACACTACTCGGAAAAAAATGTCACACCTTAACGAGTCTTTTTATTCAGAAATATTACCTTCATAGTACCTTAGTGGTGATGGAACATTTCTACTTTCTACGGTATAGGTATCTACCAGAATTGAGGAATCCCGAACTCAGCCGTACAAATTTTGGAACAACTGCATACAATACATATTGGAAATATCGGAAATTCCGCGTCAGGAAGACCTGCAGGTGAATCGTGTTTACATCCCACGTGAGGGAAAAAATTATGTCATTTAAATTATGTAAGTATATTAAATAATACCATAACAATTTATTACTCTAAAACGCGACCTGTACCGATATTAAAGTCCCATAGCAAACTTCCAGTTAAACCAGTAGCGATCTAACAAAAGGGAGGGAAAGATATATTATATCACCCATACCTAATTTATTTTCAAGAGATTAATAGTTTTGTCTAGTCTAGTTATACCTAGCTCAAGTACACTCGTCGGATCTGAGATAAAAACTACACGTGTGTTAAAATTCCTCATCTCTGCCACGCCTGATAAAATAATTTGACCGCCATTGAGTAATACGACCCAATGGCTCAATAATATTATCACTGTTACATTACTTGTAATTTTATGTTTACAGTCTTACAGGTAATTGGAGCATAGGTACGTTAAACGCCTTACACCTATTTAGATCGGAAAATCATATAATCCTCAATAATTCATAGAGCGTTGTACCCATATTAACCTGTATGCGTGTATCACACGTTACAACTTAGGCATACAATATATTAATAAAGATGTGAGATTTAATTTTTTTTTTTCATTAGACCAGTGGTCGGCAATCACTCTATTAAATACGGCCCGCTTTAAATTCTATATTAAATTTGTTGAAGCTATTTCGATACTTCAACAATAATTTAATAATCGATTTCAAGATTTCAAACGACATTCGCAATTTTTTTTAATAGATTTGCAGCCACAAGATATCTTAAAAGACTCATTCAAGGAACGCCTTCACTTTTTTTCGCTGAACTTCCTGCATCATTTTCAAAAATTAAAAATATAGCTGCGAAATACTTCAGTATGTTTGGATCCACTTACGTATGTGAACAGGCCTTTTCTCATATGAAAAAAATTAAAAACCCATACCGTTCACGCTTAACTGATGATCATCTCCACCATGTACTTAGATCCAGCACAAGTAATTTTATTGTGGAAGTTGAAAAAATAATAAACAATATCCAACAACAAAAATCACATTAAGCCTATTAAGCAGTTGTAATTTCCATACTTTTATATTATAATAATATTATTAAAAACTGTAATTTTTATGTTCTATTAATCTATTATATTAACGTTTTAAACAGTTATTTTTTGTCTTAGTAAATAATTTGGAATATAAAATTTTAATTTTTATCTGGCCCGCGAACTCTTTTTAATTTATGAATGTGGCCCGGGAGTTTAAAAAGGTTGCCGAGCACTGCATTAGACTATTCATCGAAAATGTAAAAAAAATAATTTTTAATCTATTTGTCTTAACATAATTAATTTTTGAGGTTGTATGATTGCTATGTTAGTTAAATGTTTATTATTTAAATATGAATTATACAACTGAATATAAACTAATATTAAAATGTATAGCCGTATATAGGTATGAGGTACATACATGGCTACCTGTTAAAAACAATAGATTATCAATATTATAAATTATAAATAGCTGTGAATTATTGTGGTCTAACAACTAATAACTAATCATAAAAAGTGGTCAGCGTAAAATTCTAGAAATTAACTAAACAATAAATATAGGAAAACGTTTATACACTCAACATTAATTATACTAAAGTAAAAATACAGCATTTTAAATAATAGATTTTATAGGTAAATGCACATTAATTACCGAAATAAATTGATTTGTATTTTGGATTCCCTATAATATATTATATTATGTTCAATACAATATAACCAAAATAATACGTAAATGGTAGTACCTACAAGTACATAGTTTTAAATATAACTATATAGGTTTAATATACAATAACCAAATATTATCAAGGGAATTATGTGATAAGAAATTTATATGAGAAATTATAAAATTTTTATAATTTATCAAAAGAAATTAATATTTACAAAAAAAAAAGTTCATGAAAATTAACCTCACTATACAATTTACGATTCGGACATTCGATGGAATACTTCGTTCTCATCTACCCATTTAATCTTATATTAAACGTATGATGCACGATCGTTTATTTCAATATGAATACATTAAGTAGGTACATTTATACCTTATAAATATTATAATATATCATAAAATCTATAGATAATAATCTGATGTTGAAAACTTCGTGTAGGTACTTAATAATAATATATAATATATCGGTAAGTCATCGACGTGTGTTGCCGCAGTACCTAATCATTCGAACAATTTTATAATTTATATAATATTATCATAATGAAGCGTAGGTACCTATAGCATATGGCTATATATTATGCTGTGTACACGCGGTATATAATAAAACAATATATCAATCATAATAATATGTACCTATATTGTATATCCAGCATGTTACTATTGCGTTTATAATATATAGGAATAGGACCGTTGAGTGATGACGTTATTCGACGGATTTCTGGTAAAATTGCATTAGAATTATACAGAGTGCCTAAAATATTATACGTAATATGTATAACACATCAGGATAATAATTGATATTAAATGCATTAACTATAATATCTGCTGAAATAATAATCAAACATCAGACGTGAAGAAAACCACATGTCAGTCAAAATCATTATATTTTTAACTGACCAAAAAAACAAATCGTAATTTAGTGATAAAAAAAATATAATAAATATTATATTCCCAACACCGTGTAAGTTTTTATAAGCTACGTACTATATAATTTATATAACGTAATAATATTAATAAAGTTATGAAAAATAAAACCAAAACGTACAATTGTCTATAGGCAGAAGCACACAAATCGTATTCTATATAATGTATAGTAAAAACATAATAAAATAATATATTAATTCAATCATACACACAAAACGCGCATATACACATGGATTGTCTGTCGGTGCCCTGGATGGCTATAATCGCCGTTTTACTGACGTAAACCCATAATATATAATTATATATTATAAAATGTAACTATAATATGTATATATTTGCAGTGACCTTTGTACTTTATTATACCTACGCGTTATCAAAACAATAAAATATCACTGCGGCGGCGATGATAAACGAGTTCGTAAGTAAGATTTGTTTACAGAAAAAAGAAGACTAGAAAAAATATTATTTAAAAAACACGCGCGCGGGCCGCGGATTCTCACGCCGTACCTGAATAGGTATTATATAGGTACCTATTATTAATCGGGCTATATTATTAGTAAAACAATAAAAGTAGTTTTGCGAAAACCATTTTTGTTATCATTACTATTATTATTAGCGTTATTATTGCGATGCACACAAAAACGCATATTATTATAATAAAGCGAAACGGTTAGCGCAACCGAATACACGTGTTATGGTTCCGTACGTTATTGTTGTTTTTTTTACAGTGTGCGCGATCGGCCTGGGAGAAAACGTTTTCGGAAACAAAACTCCCCGAAGCAACGTTATTATACAATTATCGTACACTCCGACCGCTGCAGCGGCGTACGCGCTTAATCCGATAAAGAAAATGATTTGTTAAGGAAATTTGTTTCAAGCACTGGGAATCGAGCACACCGCTCCAGTATATTGTTATTAAAACAATAATATTATAATAATACAATTTTCATGAAACGGCTCCAGGCGATCTTTCTTGTTTTTTTTTTAAAATTAATTTTACGTCTATACATTTACTGTAATTCAAAATGATTTATTAACTCCAACAACGACGACGAACGACTAAGGACACTCTTTTACGCTTTCAGTCGAAATATCCTGCACCATACAAACCCTCCCCACACACACACACTCACACACAATTTGTTCGTGAAACCGTTTTTAACGGTAACCTTGCATCATATTCCTACAACATTCCCCCCACTTTGACCCTCCTAACTATGTATTACAGCAGTGCATCGTGTTTACGGCTTGATGAATAACAATTTTCGACTGGTAGCAGGTAGTTATATACTTATATGTGGACAATACCTATATTATTATTATTATTATTATTATTATTATTATACTTTTAATTATTGTCGCTGAGCGGAGTGGTTCCATTTTCCTCCAAAAACGAGATACCGTTTTCCTCCACTGTCCATTTCTGCCACAAAAAAAAGGTTGGTTTCCATTTTCCTCCACATTATTTTTGACTAAAACAATGTCTCTTTTTCTCCAATATTTTAGCCAGTTTTGTAGTATTACGTTCCGTTTTATATCGATAGAGTAAGGCTACAATCACATTTTGCGCTTATTGGTTGATGAATTTTTTTCTTTGGTATGCATAAGTTATTTATATTAACTATTTTATTAATTTATAATTAAATTATTTTAATTTTATTTTTGCTATGTATAAATTATTTACACTAACTATTTTATTATTTTGTTTGTAGTAAACATAATACCTGACAAAAACAATTTTTTTATTTGCGATGCATAAATTATTTATAGGTATTAACTATTTTATTATTTTCTTTGTTATTTATTGGAGGAAAATTACCAAGAATTTTTTTTTATTTTTTTTGGAGGATAATTGCTACGGTCCCGAGCGGTACGTGGTGATAATGGCTGCATAGTGCATCATATTATACTAGTTGCAACCCGAAGATAACTAAGGAATAAGGTCTGATTCGAATGTCCACCCAGTTTTTTGTAAGTACGTAGTATCCAAGTGTAATAGCCTGGATGTTTTTGCGTTATACCTGCCTATCCTAGTTGTAACCAGATTAATATAAATTATTTTAAGTTGTGTCTATCATTCCATTCATACCTATAGGCTATAATGTTATTACCGTTGCCCGTTTAATAATACCGACAATAAGTTGATCATCATAATATAGGTTTATAACATATTATTTACGTAGGTGGGCCTAAAGTTACTAAAGTTTATCATCTGGAAATCTGTTAATAAATACATCTATCATAATATCATATTATACTATCGTTGATTAACAAATTAAAATTCATAAAAAAATATCAAAATATAAGCATTTAGCATGAATTTAATTTAAAAATATATATGTATACACTTTAAAATAAAAACAAAATTATATCTTTAACCAACCTGTAATAATGATACTATAGTCCTGAGTCTGTGTAATATTGGGAAAGGAAATTAAGTTCCATATTATATAGTATTTATTTTTTATATTACTGATAAAAAAAAACCACAGGCTACAATTCGTATGTTCCTAAACGCTTAAAAAACTCAGGCATCATTTCGGTAGAATTTTCTACCCCATTGCCCAACTTGTAGTCAGACACCTAATGGCCCTATGCATTGCAGCAAACAATTATATCGTTTATTATTTTCTCACCGACGCGTATTATATAAGGTGCATAGGCAAGTAATAATGTAGGTAATTCATGTTGGGCTTATTTCCACAATCGATGTGGTTTTATTGAAGTACAATAGTATAAATTATTAATAACAATGAAAATTATGTCAATTAAAAACGATATATAGTAATAAATAGCAGTATTTTATGGGTGATATAATAGCTGGTACGTACACGAATATTATATTATAATACATCTTACGTCTGCCTGCTATTCGTTGTCAGATAATATTATTTTAATATAATATTATACCAATAATAATAATTATTATTATAATAGCATAAAATTAAACATTAATTTTGGTAGAGCAAGCTATCGCTTGATACACTTGATAAGCTACACACTTTGGTTGATTAGATTATTTCGAAAGAGTACTGTGAAACAACACTGCAAAGGCAATGGCAAATAATATTATAATAAAGTGAACGTAGTGAGAGCTGTAGAATATGAATTTATCTAAATGTATTTAACAAAAGGCATTTTAAAACCTAATCATGATATTATAATCAAAGCTCGGGGGACTTTAGTAAAATTGACCAATGATCACAAAATACATATTTAAAATTTTACTATCTTATTTAAAAAAAAGGGGGGGGGGGGTCAAGTGGATGTCGCTCTGCTGTACAGTAGGTTACAAGTAGATCACTGTACTATAATGGATGGTATTAAATTTGAATTCAATGATATAATATCATTGTAAACGAAAACGATTCTGAGCGGAGACGGTATGTCAGTCTAGGATATATTAAATTATATTGATATTGTTATTTTACGGTACCTGCTAAGTTGAATTAATATTATTCATATTGTTTAATTATTAACCTAAATTATCAGTGATGCTAGAAAAATATTATAATAAACACTTTTACTCGTTAAAATTGATTTTATATGTAATTTCGTCCAAATTTAAACTTAAAATGTCTGTAAAAAATAACTGTGTTTATATATTTTTTAAATTTTTTGTTTACAGTTTGTACTATTTATTAGAATCTTTATTTTAAATTTTAAATCCTTAGTTATAAAAACTGACCATTTTATAATTGTTTAATTACGATGATTGATAATTTTCGAGATTTTGATGAATTTTGTCAAAATTCAAACTTTTAATTTTTATAAAAAAAATGTGTGCCTATGTATTTTTAATATTTTTCAATTGCTATTGTAACACTATATCAGGAGCCTTGTATTAATTTTCATTATTTTTGGCTCAACAAATAAAAATTTATTGGTATCCATATAAAAAAAAAAACAAAAAAGATGAAAATTTAAATGATCCGTAAAAAGCTCAAAAACAGTCAAACATATTCAAAATTATATGGTGTATACAAAATGCTTATATAAACATTCAGTGAAATTTGCATGCATCTACAGTTATTAGTTTTTGAATTGCAACAAAATAAGAAAATCGCTACATGAGAAATCGAATGAATATCTAATCTTGTAAAAATTTGAACTTAAAATGCTCATAAAAATTTATTTTGACTTGCTTATAAACATTTTTTTTATTGATAAAATTAGGCAAACTTATGAGGAATCTTGTATTACATTTTCAAACCTTAGATTTAAAAAGAAAAATTTTTATGAATTTCTAACTCAAAATTAATTGCACATTTTTGTCATTTTTATGTATTTTGTCCAAATTTGAACTTTGATTACCTATAAAAAAAAAATTGTGACTACGGATTTTTAATATTTTTCATCTTCCTTTGATACTATATATTAGAAGCCTACTATTAAATTTTCAAGATTTTATACCCAACAAATACAATTTTATTGACATTTATAGAAAAAAAAACTAAAAAAATTGGAAACTGAAAATGTCCGTTAACAGCTCAAAATAAATCAGAATATTTTGAAAATGCTAGGGTGTGTAGAAAATGCTTATATAAACATTCCGTCAAAATTTCATGTATGTACGGTCATTTCTTTTAGAATTATACCAAAAACCAAAATCGATTTAGTCGAAAATTGGTTTTCCGTAAAAATTCCCGTATTTCCCTTAATTTTTCATATGTTTTTCACGGCGTTTTTGAATAATACTGGACAATTTTACCCCCAAAGTACCAACTAGATTCACTTTCCTATCAGAAAAGATACTATTGAAGAAAATCAAAGCATTTTTACTGTCCTAAAAGGTGATGAGTGATGACACACAAAAATAAAAAAAAAATGAAAAAAAAACACACACATCATTGTAAAATCAATACATTCATCGCTCCGCTCAGAATCTAAAATAATTGCACAGTACCTAAGTTTTTTATTTTCTATTGTATTTTAATATTTTTGCATATACCTATAGCTATTTTTTAAATACCCACGCTATTTATATACCTACATTATAGCTGTTTGGTATTTATGATATTAAATTAAACGTGCGTATATGCGTGTATAATAATATTCAATTTTTATTTCATTAGTATAAAAACTTAATTTAAATGTTTAATAATATTTTAAAGATTTTAATAATGGAAAATGAACATAATGATTTATGTGCATAAAGTCTAGACTTTCATAATATGATAATAATGAAAACCGATGGTGATGTAAATACGTGTCAATATTTGAAGATGAGTCCACACAGTATACGGTGTATAGACAAATACGCACTTGAAATTAGGCATAGCTGAAAGTATCTTATTAGTGTTTGAAAAAACAATCATCATTTGATTATCATAATACGGTAAAAAAATGGGTTAGTTTAAAAAAAAAAATTGTTACAATATTACTATTATTACTGCTGTCGTCGTTGTCGTCGTCGCCATTAAAACTAACATAATACAAATTATTATATTGTACGCAATAATAATAACATAACGACAAAAACATAATATTGCTTGCGACATGGTAGGGTGCGGCGTGTCGCGGGCGAGACAACGTCGACGTATTGTTACATTATCGTTGGTGTTGGGCTCGGACAAACGGATCAAATGTCCGCTGGCAACGGAGGAGGCAGTTTTTTTTTTATATATGTCGTAAAAAATGAAAAAAAAACAAAAGGGAAAACGTAGTACCTAGATAGCAATAATTATTTTATTTTATTTTTCAGACGATAAAAACAATCGCCCGCGGTCGGTTGGAATTGCAAGAAAAATATAATGTTAATAATAATAATAGAAAAAAACGACATTGTCAAAATCGCGTTATTCGTTTTTATTTAATATAAAATCGGTGTCTGTAAAGTAGGTACGTAAATATAAGTAGCTGTTAGTGGAATACATTTTGTAATGGGTACGGCCGGTGTTATGATATAATATTGCGGCGACGGCCGTCGATAGGAATGGCGGCGGCGGAGAAAATTAAAAGCGACACAAGGACGCGGTCTTGTATTACCTATACACACTGCAGGCGAACGCTGCAGACCTTCCAGGCCAGGAGGGGCATGCACTACAACGCCAGAAAGTATCGAATTAATACCGCCGTAAAATTGATAAATTTCAACGCGTAGGTAATTGAAAATTGAAATATCAAACGTTCTTATAAAAACGAGTTTTTTTTGTTTTAATGAACAACATAATATTGCTGTTATCCATTAAACTGTAATGATACGTTTCTCGCCAAGCCGATTTGGGAAATTTGAAAATTTCCTACACAGAGAGTACGTGTGCGTAATACGCGTCCGTTAGTGTTTACTAAAGTGAATACAATTTATTGAAATGATTATGGCGGAAAAACAGTTCGCTGTACAAAATCGGTTGACGTGACGGTGTAATTTTCACTGCAGGTTCTTCGGTAAACTTTCACGGTCCTATATGGAAAACTATAAGATGATATTCGGAAAACAATCGCTCAGACAGGTATTTTATCAGTAGGAACAGTCGACTATACCGCCTACGCTCAGTCTTAAATAATCCATAAAGATAATATTAATATCATACAAAAGACATGCATCGAACTCTCAGAGAACTTTTTTTATCCCTTAACGGGCGGACACGTAATGTTGAACCAGAAAAAAATATGTAACGCAAAGTCTCACCAGTTTGTTCTACAACCTATACGGCTGCGGGATGAACGACAGCGAGTGACCGCCTCTTCAAACGAGCGCAATAACAGTAAAATAAATATTATTATTATTAAAAGTAGTAGGTGGTAATGGTAGGTAGAAGTATGTTATATTGTTGACGTGCGATAATATATTATTATCGTTGTATCATCGAGTGTTTTGCACAGCGATATCTATTTGGACCGACGACATGTAACAATAATGTTATACGCACTGATCGAATAGGTACCTATACCTAGGTACTAGGTATAATAATAATAACAAAACAACAACAATACGTTTGCAAGAAAAAACACGTATAAAACACGACGTCGTGCGTAACTCGGCTATACCTATTATTATTATTATTATTATTTATTATCGTGTTTTAAGGCCGTTTGTCTGCTGCAGTGCACGAATTAAATGAGAAGAAACGGACGCGGCACGCAAACCCTCAACCGAGACGGGAAACCAGCTTTTAAAAATCCATCAGGTGTCACCGCCACCGCATCGCGACGGATGAAAATGTTTACGGGTAGGTACACGTCAATCGGTTATAGGTATACGATGTATATAGGTGGTTTTAACCATACTGCGGGGTACTGCGGCCGTTGCAGTGATGTTACCCGCGTCCGTGTGCCGGTTTTTTATTTATCTGTTTATTATTATTTGTACTTTTTTGCCATGCTATTGGTTTTTTTTACGGACCATACCTATACGCATGACAAGCAAAAGAGATTTGTACGTCTGGAAATTATAAAATATTACGATACGTCACCGTCGTGTCAGCCGCAGCGCGGACGTGTTTGTCATCGACGCGCACCACAAATGAATAATAAAATTAATAACGCGTCACAGCCGGTGAAGAAGAAAAAGAAGAAGAATAGAAAAACACACATCGCGAATTATTTGTCTCGCGTGCTATGATTAATAATTATTCGATATTCGTGCAGAGCGTGACGTTTACCGGCCCCTCCCGAAATCGGCGAGACCGCGATACATCATAATATTACATGTAGGACCCAAGTACATTTTATAAGGACATTATCTCCCCATGTGGTAATATTATAATGAAAACGAGTAATTATTACTTAGAAACACCTATGTGTTTAGAGATAACAAAAGAACCACAGATCAAAGACTTTTTACAAAATGCGGTATTTTTTATGTTTATGAACATGTAGCCACTTTATTCATTAAGTAATTATTTATTATATATCTTTAAAGTTATTTTTTTATTTCTACTGTTTATAATAACCTATTTATTATTTTTCTTATTACCTATCATAACTAATATTACTTTTTATTGTATCAAAGATATATTGATCAGTCGACATTAAAATATACATATCTAAATAATTTTATTGATGCAAATGGAAATGCATATTTGAAAATGTATTCAGTTTTATGTTATTACACATTAAAACCAAAAAAAATGTTTAATTTCATATTCAAATACTTGCATTGTTTTTTTTAAATATGGTGAGAAAATTTCGGGACAATTGTCCATTTATCAGTCATATATTAAAAACTATAAAACAATAGATCGGCACGGCGGCGGCGCGCGCGAGAAATTTTCCAAATAGGCACTATTACTTACAGGTACCTATTTGAACAAAAACAGGTAAGAAACGAAAACGCATTGGGTTTTCGAGACCGTTTATAACGATGTCTGTCTGCTCGGTGCGTAAGTACAAGTTTACATTATTGCATTCTCGGGCATTACTCACGAATACACGAACGTTCTAAAAGTTTTGGTAAAAACGGTGCGGTTATATATAAATATAAAATAATATATGTCTCTTAAGTACTATAATATATAGATACGTTGTACAGTGTGACCCAAAAGTCACGAATCGCCCCCAAGTGCCCCTGCGAGACCGATATTATAATATAATATTCAAAAGCCCGTTTTTTAAACCGTAACCCGTGTTAGAAAATACCGACTAAACGATGGTATAATAATTTTCCTATAGATTGGCGTTGAAAAAAAAACATTTGGAATATTATTGATTTGCCACGGAGATAATCAGAAAGCGATTTGGGGGATTTTTGGTACATATATTTGTACCTATGTATCAAAACTGTAAAACTTATGCCTAGAATATTATTCAGCTTGTTTGAAACCGAAACGCTAGTTGTTACAGGATAGGGAACTTTAACCGATTTAATACTATCAAAACATATTATTGTTGTTGTGATGATATAACGAACACCCCGGAAATGAAATACATAACGTTCGGGGGGATAGAGGTAGGTACCTCTAATATTAAATGCAGGTACAGCGGTACGTACCGATATCGACAATGTCGTTTTCCAACGGTGAAAACAACCGTTTAAAATATGTCTATAAAACAATAAATTAATAATTAAACAATATATTACGTATGATCGATGTACCAGTGCTTGAAATGCTAAAAAATCCTTTCAGTGATAGGGTATATAGAAGCAGATTAAAGTAAATACAATAATCTCTCACAAATATTATGGACGGAACCTGCGGTCCTTTCGTCCGGTTCTTATCGCGTAGAAAATTTGGACAGCAATAATATTAATGTTGTTATCGTGTTGGCAGAAAAAAAACGGCATAAAATTACGGAACCGAAACGGGCACGGTGAAACCGACCGTGGTGCTGACGACACTTCCGGTTTTCGGGTACGCGGGCTCGCGCGCTCGGTATGATATATTTTTTACTAAAATGCAAGTGACTTACACTCAAACAGGCGGATAAGCAGGCACTTTGCGGCTTTCATGTAGGCAAACGCGTAATATATACATAACACTATATTAAATATAATATGTGGGCGGTTTGTACTCACGTGCCGAGCAGGTCTTTGACGTCGTACTTGTCTTCGATGGACTGCGACTTTTCCGCGTCCTTCTTCGTCTTCTTCGACACGTCTTTTTTGCCAAACAGCGGCATGGCGGCGAGAGTGTATTATAGGTACTTCGATTGCACTCTGGCACGGAAATTGGCGAGCGGAGGGGTCTGCTGGCGGCGAAAAGGGGAAACGGTGCGAGGGGAAAAAATTATTCTTCTCGGTTTAGGACCGCATGACCAACGGCCAAAAAGTTATGGAAAGTTCGTCGCGCGCTGTAAACGAGCGGGTTCACACACAGAGTGTGGTATATACCTACAGGTAGGTGTATAATTAACCGGCAACGGACTTTTTCCGTTGACGACCGGTTTCCCGACGGACGGCAACAGCAACAATTATAAATTGTTGAAAATTATTTCGTAGTTGTTGTTTTTGTAGGGACGCGAACTGCGGTTAATGCCGAGAGATGAACGTCGTCACGTCAGTGCGGTACGGCTGACGCGATACCACTGTTGAGCGAACAACCGTCGTGGAGGTGGCGACGGCGGCCGCGGCGGCGTACTGTACTGGCGCGCTGCTGCTGCCGTCGGCCGAGCTTGGTGGGAACCGCGCGTGAGTAGTCAGTACCTAGCTAGTATTATAAAATTATAACTGTTAATCATTTATTTATAATATTAATATCGTATTATAGTAATATGTTATATTATTTAAACTTCGGGTCCTCACCAGCCCCATTCTCAATCAAACCGATCTAACTGAAATTTCTTCAAAAATAACTATCATTCTTCACTATTTTTTAAGCGTTCAAACATTACTTGGTATTAGTTGAAAATGTATATTATTATTCATTGGGCTTGTACCTACTTTAAATAAGTACTTTTTTCCAAGTAAAACGATAAGCAATACGTACATAATATTATGTCTCTACACATTGCATGGTTTTAATAAATATTATTATACGTGATCATGCATCGGTGAAGTCATACGTAAAACATTAGGTACACTGATTCAAGAATCGACAGTTTTCCAGATATTATTCTTGTTAGTAGTTAATTCTATAATATCCATTTTATGCCGTCCAACTAATGACTATAATGATATCACGATAACTTTAATGTATCGTCTGCAACCCATAAAAATATATACAGAGTGATCCATTTAACGTTAGACACTCATTATTTCAGAAAACATTCACGTAAAAAAAGTTAATTGCTTTTACATAATTTTAAGTCATTACAAAACAATATTTAAAAAAAATGTGGGCAAATGGGTGTCGCTCTGCTGTACAGCAGGTAACAAGTGGGTCACTGTAATTTTAATTCAATGATATAATATCATTGTATACGAACAATGATTTAGAGGGGAGATGGTTTGTCAGCTTATGATATTACTACCTATACCTACCTAGGATATTTTATATTATAATTATATTATTATTACTAATAATACGATAGCCGTTTAAGTTATAATTATTATTATTAATTGTTTATTATCATATTTGAATGAGTTGTGATTTTACTACAAGTATATTAATTGATGTTATTATTTTGAATAAAGTAATTTATTTACCTATTTACGTGGAACCGTGTTTTAAATGTTCAATCCTTAGCTATACAGGTTGAACATCTTATATAATATGTTTAACTACAAAATAATTTTTGAATTTTAAATTTTAAATTTAATAAATTTGGTCTAAATTCAAACTCTAAATGCTTATACAAAATGTGTGCATATGTATTTTTAATACTTTTCAACTACTATTAACAATATATCAGAAGCCTTGTAAATATTCACGCTTTTTGAACCAACAAATAAAATTAATAAGAAATCAAAACGAGTCAAAATGTTTTGTAAACTGTATCAAGTAAAGGAATTATTTAAATAAACATATGGTGCATATTTAAAGTATCCTAAAGTTATTCGTTTTTTAATTATAAAAAAATGGCTACAGGAGAAATCAAGTGAATATCCAATGTTGCAAAAATTTTAACTTCAAATGTTCATAAAAATTGAATTAGACTTTCCGCTATACATTTTGTCTTTTTATAAAGGTAGACAAACGTATGAGAAATCTTGTACTAAATTTTCAAATCTTAGATTTAAAATGAAAAAAAATATGTTGCTCTGCTGTACAGTAGGTTCACAAATGGGTCACTGTAATGGATCGTATTAAATTTGAAGTCAATGATATAACATCATAGTATAAGAAAAACGATTCTGAGCGAAGACGGCCTATGTATATTACTAAGTATATTTGATCAAATTATTGTGAATCAAGTAATTTATATATTATAATTTATAACCTATTTCTGTGGAACCTTGTTTTAAAGTTTTTAACTACATATTAATTATTAAATTTTAAATTTGATAAATTTTGTCAAAATTTGAACTTTAAATGCTTATAAAAAAAATCTTGACAATGTATTTTTAATATTTTTCAACTGATATTGTAATAATATATCAAAATTAAATTAAATGTTCACGCTTTTTGGGACAGTAAATAACATTTAGTTATTATATTTATAGAAAAAAAACTAAAAAAATTAAAGTATGACATTGTCCGTAAACAGCTCAAAAAAGTCAAAATATTTTTAAAATGTTATCAAACTGTATGGTGTATAGAAAATGATAATATAAACATTCAGTAAAATTGTCATGTTTCTACAGTTATTCGTTTTTGAATTATTATACAATACAATAAGAAAATCGTTACATAAGAAATCAACTGGATATCCAATAATGAAAAAATTTAAACTTTAAATGTCATTAAAATTTAATTTGACTTTCTTTTAGACATTTTTTTAGTGATAAAGGTAGATAAACCTATCAGGAATCTTGCATTACATTTTCAAATCTTAGATTTAAAAAAAAAAATTTTTATGAATTTTTAACTCAAAATAATTTCCATAATTTCGTGATTTTTACATATTTTGCTAAATTTTGAACTTTAAATGCTTATAAAAAAAAATTGTGACTACAGATTTTTAATATTTTTCAAATGTCATTGTAACAATATATTAGAAGCCTTATATTAAATTTTCAAGTTTCTCTACCAAACAAATACATTTTTATCGAGATTCACAGAAAAAAATCCTAAAAAAATTGGAAAATGAATATGTCCGTAAATAGTTCAAAACAAATCAAAATATTTTGAAAATTGTATCATGCGTATATAAAATGCTAATATAAACACTCAGTCAAAATTTCATGTACCTACGGTCATTAGTTTTAAAGTTACGCCAAAAACCAAAATCGATTTTGTTGAAAATTGGTTTTCCTTAAAAATTCCCGTTTTTTCCTTAATTTTTCATTTATTTTTCACAGCACTTTTGAAAACTACAGGGAAATTTTACCCCCAAAGTACCAACCTGATTCACTTTCCTATCAGAAAAGATACTATCGAAGAAAATCAAAGCATTTTTACTGCCCTAAAAGGTGATGACAGACACAAAAAATTTAAATAAAATAAAAAAAAACACAATATCATTGTAAAATCAATACCTATATATTCATTACTCCGCTGAGAATCTAAAAGGGGGTCAAGTGGATGTCGCTCCATTGTACAGTAGGTTACAACTGTTACAAGTAATTCACTGTATAATGGATGGTATTAAATTTGAATTCAATGATATAATATCATTGTGTACGAAAAACGATTCTGAGCGGAGACGGTATGTCAGTCTAGAATATTTTAAATTATATTGATATTGTTATTTTACGGTACCTGCTAAGTTGAATTAATATTATTCATATTATTTAATTATTAACCTAAAATTATCAGTGATGCTAGAAAAATATTAAAATAAACACTTTTACTCGTTAAAATTGATTTTATATGTAATTTCGTCCAAATTTAAACTTAAAATGTCTGTAAAAAATAACTGTGTTTATATATTTTTTAAATTTTTTGTTTACAGTTTGTACTATTTATTAGAATCTTTATTTTAAATTTTAAATCCTTAGTTATAAAAACTGACCATTTTATAATTGTTTAATTACGATGATTGATAATTTTCGAGATTTTGATGAATTTTGTCAAAATTCAAACTTTAAATTTTTATAAAAAAAATGTGTGCCTATGTATTTTTAATATTTTTCAATTGCTATCGTAACAGTATATCAGGAGCCTTGTATTAAATTTTCATTATTTTTGGCTCAACAAATAAAAATTTATTGGTATTTATATAAAAAAAAAAACAAAAAAGATGAAAATTTAAATGATCCGTAAAAAGCTCAAAAACAGTCGAACATATTCAAAATTAGATGGTGTATACAAAATGCTTATATAAACATTCAGTGAAATTTGCATGCATCTACAGTTATTAGTTTTTGAATTGCAACAAAATAAGAAAATCGCTACATGAGAAATCGAATGAATATCTAATCTTGTAAAAATTTGAACTTAAAATGCTCATAAAAATTTATTTTGACTTGCTTATAAACATTTTTTTTATTGATAAAATTAGGCAAACTTATGAGGAATCTTGTATTACATTTTCAAACCTTAGATTTAAAAAGAAAAATTTTTATGAATTTCTAACTCAAAATTAATTGCACATTTTTGTCATTTTTATGTATTTTGTCCAAATTTGAACTTTGATTACCTATAAAAAAAAAATTGTGACTACGGATTTTTAATATTTTTCATCTTCCTTTGATACTATATATTAGAAGCCTACTATTAAATTTTCAAGATTTTATACCCAACAAATACAATTTTATTGACATTTATAGAAAAAAAAACTAAAAAAATTGGAAACTGAAAATGTCCGTTAACAGCTCAAAATAAATCAGAATATTTTGAAAATGCTAGGGTGTGTAGAAAATGCTTATATAAACATTCCGTCAAAATTTCATGTATGTACGGTCATTTCTTTTAGAATTATACCAAAAACCAAAATCGATTTAGTCGAAAATTGGTTTTCCGTAAAAATTCCTGTATTTCCCTTAATTTTTCATATGTTTTTCACGGCGTTTTTGAATAATACTGGACAATTTTACCCCCAAAGTACCAACTAGATTCACTTTCCTATCAGAAAAGATACTATCGAAGAAAATCAAAGCATTTTTACTGCCCTAAAAGGTGATGACAGATACAAAAAATTTAAATAAAATAAAAAAAAAATTTTAAAAAAAACACACACATCATTGTAAAATCAATACATTCATCGCTCCGCTCAGAATCTAAAAACTAAAAAAGATGAAAATTTAAATGACCCGTAAAAAGCTCAAAAAGAGTCAAAACATATTCAAAATAAGATGGTGTATAGAAAATGCTTATATAAACATTCAGTGAAATTTGCATGCATCTTGTTTTTGAATTGCAACAAAATAAGAAAATCGCTACATGAGAAATCGAATCAATATCTAATTTTGTAAAAATTTGAACTTAAAATGCTCATAAAAATTTATTTTGACTTGCTTATTAACATTTTTTATTGCAATTTTAAAGACATTTTTTTTTTGATAAAGGACACAAACTTATGAAGAATCTTGTATTACATTTTCATATCTTAGATTTAAAAAGAAACATTTTTTTGAATTTCTACCTCATAATATTTTGCATATTTTCGTAATTTTTACGTATTTTGTCAAAATTCGAACTTTAAATGCTTTTCAAAAAAAATTGTGTCTATGTATTTTTAATATTTTTCAACTACTATTGAAACAAAGTATTAGGAGCATTGTATTAGATTTTTAGGCTTTTTTACCCAACAAATACAATTTAATTGACATTAATAAAAAAAAAAACTAAAAAATTGGGAAATGAAAATGTCCGTAAACATCTCAAAACAAGTCAAAATATTTTGTAAATTTTATCGTGTATAGAAAATGCTAATATAAACAACCTGTGAAAATTGCATGTGTATACGGTCATTAGTTTTAGAGTTACTTATAGAAAAAAAAACTAAAAAATTAGAACCGGAAAATGTCCGTAAACCATTCACATTTTAATATAAATATGTTCAGTGCCGGATCTTGAACTCAGGGGCCCCTTTGAAAAACAATTTACAGTACAGTATTATACCTTTATATTTATCCTTCAAATTAAATTGCATTATAAATATATAACTATATTATAACATATAGGTAATATAATATATAAAAGGATGTAATAAATAATTTTTTTAACACAATTGTTAATTATAACATATAAATATTATATATCTAAGGCTGTGCAATCAAATAGGTTACAATATATAGTACAATAAATACTGATCTTACTTTAGACAACAGATATACACAAAATGGTTTCAAATTTATATTTGGTGTCTTTTAGCTTAAAAAAAGATTACAAACTAATACTTAATCAGAAATGTAAATCATTAGGAATTAGGATATATTCTATTTTAAGAATTTTTTTTTCCTTGATTTCGCGTCGGCAAAGTTATCAATAATCTTCTCCATATTTAGAGTTTTGGTTCGTTCTTTTTCTATATTAAATTGCTATACTAGATTAACATTCTTGTCCGCACGAGTTTCTTAAATAATTCTTTATAAGTTTTAGTTTCGAAAAAGAACGTTCTGCTCCAGCTACAGTGATTGGCATTGTCAGAAAAATTATGCAAGCACTTAAAACATCTGGAAAGTTACTTGATAAATCGTTATTTAGAATAAAAATACCTAAATGTTTTATTGTATTTAATTTTTCATATTTTATAAATGATTTTAATGATAACATTTGTCGTGGGAAGTCAAAATTTATATCGTCTTTATATGTTAAACAAAAATCGTATGATGCTTTCATAATATTTTCATCGGTTTGTGTTGAAAGAATAATAGGGTTTAAAAAATTGAAATCCTCTATTACATCATGCATACCTTGAAACCGACTAATAAGTTGAGACAAAACTGTATCCAACACAGGAAAAAATATTTTAACTTTAAAGTTTTCTTCAGTTGTGTTAAGTCTCCTATCTCCATTTAAGTTGTCATAAAAATGTTTTTGGCATATGATTCCCTTTTTTCTTCAAATTTATTGGGAGTTCCCCATCTTGAACACAACGATTTTGCATTATCAAGTATATTATCATCGTAACTATTTCTTGTCTCTTGAATAAAATTGACTGCACTATTTAGCATTTTAGATACTTCTTCTAGGTTCATATTTACATTTTGTAATTTTTTAGAATTTACTCTTAATGATGGTAATATAGGTTCCCAAGTACACAAGATTAAAACAAACTCAAAATTTTCGATTTTATTTTTCAAACCCGATGCCAAGGTTCGTTCAGTTGTTTTCTTGCTGGTAAGCGCTATACAAGTAAAAGCTTTAAGTACATCAATGAAACGTTCTTTGAGCGAAAACACAGCATCGTGCCGAGCCTCCCATCTCATCTGGTTGGGCATACCTTTTTTAAAACTTTTTTTGAACTTTATCGCCAAACTGTTGACCTTTAGAATACCAAAAAATACTTCAAAAAGTATTTTAATACAAGTATTGAAGTATTCAAATACTTATACTCGAATACTTTACATACTACAAGACTGCATGTAGGTAGTTCCTTATAAAAATATGAACATGGATTATATTCAAAATCCGGTCTAGACTTATAAGTAGTGTTTGAAAATTTCATGAAATATTTCAAAATGTGTGAAATATTTCAGTGTTTTAATAAATTTTGTTTTATTTTTAAATAAGTTTTATATTTGCATATAATTGTCATAAATTACCTTCATAACTGTATGGCACCTGTATGTATACCTAACCTTTGGTATTATACATTTTAAATAGTATTCAACATTTAACATTTTTAAATATTTTAATGTTTAAATGATACAAGTAGGTATACAAATATACAATCTTTTACATGTATTAGGTCGTCGACGATAAGCCATTTCTTGAGAAAATATCCAGGTTTTGCTATAAATAGTCGAAAATAAGACCTAATAATAGTAATCGTATTCCATTAATGTCAATGATTATACCTAGAACTCTTGGACTATATAAATATATAATTAATAATTGATAAATAACCATCATTAATATTTGTGTTCAAAAAAATTTCAATGTTTCACGTTTTTGTGAAATATTTCACCATGTAGTGAAATATTTCAACATGAAATATTTCATACTTCAAACACTACTTATAAGTAGGGTTCGGATTTGAAGGCAAATGCCTTTCTTTTATTAATCATAATAGAAAAATAATTTTTATACAAAAATGTGTTTCATTTAATTTCTTAGACGATGGATCTTTTGTTTTTTTGCCTTTTTTTGCCTTTTTACTTATAAATGCCTTTTTGCCTTTTTTTTTACCTTTTGTACTTATAAATGCCTATTTTGTGTTTAATTTTCAGTTGATTTTATAATTTTATACCCAGCTTGCGTATTATCCCAACAAATATTAATAATATCGCAATATTTATCGATATCGTCTTATCGAGTATTTGGCAGTGTTGGGAATTATCTAGATAATTTTATCTAGATAAATTATCTAGATAAGATTTTTTCAAATAAATTATCTTTTAAAGTATCTAGATAATTATGTTATGATTTATCTAATGTTTAGCTTAGATAAAAAATGGGCTTATCTAGATAAATTTATCTAGATAATTTTGTCCCTACAAAATTATAAAACCAATGTTACTAAATTTCAAATAAAATATAAATTATTTATAAAATTAGAAGAATATAATTAGAAAATATTATTAATAAATATTATTTCTCGTTATTGTCAACCGACGATATTACGATAATACGAGAAACTTCGTGCGGGCGCGCTCTATAAATCGTTCTCTACAAGCAATAATGGGCACAATTCAAATAAATTAGGTATCAGTTTATTTTCCCATTCATTTTAAAAATAAACCAAAATTAAATTCGTAGATACCATATTTGATAATGACTAAAGAGTCTATCTATATATATATATATATTATACATACAGGTCACGTGATACCCTCTGCTTATTAGCCAGTACGTACATCCACGTGAAAGTTATTATTTTGAATTACTATTCATTTTAAATAGTGTAATATCTCAATGTCTCAACTTTACTGAAAACAGTGAAAACTGATTAGTGATTAGTATTAAGTAACGACTAACGATTTTTTAATTTGGCGACGGTTGTCAAGTAAAAGGTATACTTTTAAGTTTTAACTAAACATTTTTATTACTTGTGAGTTGTGACAATATTTAAGCAGTTAAATCATGGATCGATTTATAACTTCCACATCGAATAAAAAAATTCGTTTAGCAGTAGAAGCTCAAAATGTGGACGACCCAACAACTAATTTTTCTACTCAAGTTTCACTTACAAATGCACCTACTCCTTATTATAAATATTTATTTGATGAATTTTATAAGCTTCAAAATGTGGAAAACCTTAAAGTGACAGCTGTTTGTCAAAACTGTCCTTAACTTGTTAGTGGGTCCACAAAATCAAGTGGTAATTTTTTAAGCCATATAAAGGTAAGCTTAATTATTTAAATTTAATTTGATTTAATAAAAAATGTATAAACAACACTAAATACCTACCTAGTTTGTTTATTATGTATATGTAGGTATTTATGATGTTGATTCAAATTAATACTTAAGAAATTAAGTAGGTAGATTAGTAGGTACACCTCAACTTCATAGTAGTATAGATTAGCACCCCCTCATATTTTATTAGATCAGTTAATTAACCATATTATCACAATTCAATATTTGTAAAATTGATATACCTACTATTGATCAGCATTCGGCTTCCAAAAATATATAGCTTTATGTTTTAAATACAAAAAATACCGTATACTTAGGAACTGTTGCTAGTAGCAACTTGCTACTAGGTATGACTTAATTTTCAGAAAAAATGTCGGTATACCTATATGGTCATGGAACCTATATTTTTCTACCTAACAAATCAATTTTGTCTTACTGAAATCAGTTTTTACTTTTTACCATGTAAACTTAATATACATAAAAAAGTCATACATATATTAAATAATATATGATAATGTTAAAACAACTTTCTATAAAAATAATTTGATTTCATTTGTATTTAAATAATTGCATTACCTAAAATGCATCACAATTGAAATTTGCTTTTCATAATACTATAATAGGTAGTTATATTATTATTTAAAAACAAAATAGAACCATCAAATATTAGCTTTATATTACTATTAGCATTATTAATTCATTATTAATGATCACCTTAATGATTAGAACAATCTTAGTCACCCGTGGTAATATAATACCCCATATTATAATCATTTTATTTTTTAATTAATTATTTCATAGAATTATTTTTATTTTTTGCTAAATATATTTTGAATATATTATGTATAATTGATATTTTAAAAGTTGAATGCTGTTTTTTAAATATTTCACAGTTAATATACATTTTATTGTATATTACTTAAAATATTAACCTCTGTATTAACCATTGCTAATCACTTTTTTAGTTTGTTATTTTATTTGTAATGTTATATTAATAAAGTGATCTAGCTTTCAAATTTTTATTCATAACTGAAAAAGTAGTCACCTGGGGTAAATTATTTCCAAACTCCAATTTGAACGACTGTTTATTATTTAATACTGCACTGATAATGATGCAAATCACCTATCATAATAATACTCTTATCGTTAATGATATTACACCTATGGAGGTGCATAATATGTTTTTACCTCCAAACAAATAAACGTTTTTAATATACCTGGGGTATTGAAATACCCCGTGGTGACTAACGAAGGGTTAAAGCTGATCTTTTAATAATAACTGATAAGTCCTGGCAGTTTTGCAGTCATGAAGTAATTAAAAATAAAAAAATATTTTTAAAATAAGTATAAAAACTAAAACCAACAAGCTACTTAACTGATCTAAGTAACTTAAACAAGGCTATATTATATTTAGGTACTATTATTATTATTGAACTATATTTTAAACTTATAGTTGAATTTATCTAATTTTTACAGCGGAAACATAATTCATTAATGCCTAAAGTAGAAATTGTTAGAAAAAAGAAAGATCAAGGAACACCAACAATGATTCAAACAAAAATCTACGATACTCCAAAAGTTTCAAAAGAACTGGTTTGTAACTATCTATACCTACTTTAATATACTTATTAACAACTTAAGTCTTGAGTGTATCAATGGTATATTTAATTTTTAATTTTATTATTGTGTGATGATTTTGTGACCATTCCAAAATGTAAAATATATGTTCTAAAATAAAACCATTTGAATAATTAACAACTTAATAATATCTTGGGAAAAAATTGAAATCATTAAGTCAGAAGTTAACTTGAAAAAATAAATAAACTCAATATATAAACTAAAAAAAAACTTTTTTGTTTAAAATAACTTTAACTTTTTGATACTTAATGTTTAACTGTGAATATATATATGTAAAAAAAATACATTATCAATTATTTAATTACAACTACCTATTTTATATACATTTTATGTTTTTATAAATTATTATATTATAATTATTTTATTACAGGTGAAGGATTTAGTTTTAACATTGTTGAGGAAATGAAACCATTGGCCACGTGTGAAAACCCATCATTCAAGCGGTTAATTCGAGGCCTAACATCTGATTCTATTGTACTTCCATACAGAAAAGCTCTTGTCAGTGAACTAAACCATAAATATAAAGCTTATGTAAAAATGTTAACTGACTTTATTGAAAAACAAAGTTATGTGTGTGTTACTGCTGATATTTGGAGTTCAAACAATAAGAGCTATTTGGGAATGACTTGTCATTTTATTGATGAAATTAATTACAGTAGGTATTCTTACATATTAGCTTGCAGGCGTATAAAAGGAAATCATACATATATTGCCAAAGTAATTAGTGAAATAATACAGGACTTTAAAATTGAAAATGAAAAAGTTACCCATGTAGTTACTGACAATGCCTCAAATTTTGGTAAAGCGTTTCGTACATTCTCTAAACAATATTATGTTTCTGACAATACACATATTTCTGATTCAAACTATTTAGGCTTAATAAGTAGTGATGACTCAGATAGCGATGGTAACATAAGTAGTGATGATGATGATGATGATGATGATGTAAATAATTCTTATCATGAATTTGACGTTGTAGATTTGTCTTCATTGATGTCAAATTATAAAGAAACTATTACTAATACCATTTCTCTACCAAGTCATATAACATGTTCTGCACACACATTAAATCTAATAGCCTCTGTTGATACTGCCAAAATAGTTGATCAAGCTTATAATTTAATTTCAAAAAATACATTTAAAAAGTTATCATCATTTTGGAATCTTCTTAGTCGAAGTACTGTAATTTCAGATAAAGTTTTCGACTTATGTAGTTGTAAATTTCCAGTTCCAAATTTAACAAGATGGAATTCTATGTATGATGCTGTACATAAAGTGGTTCAAAATAAACAGAATTTAGTCTTGGTGTTTAATGAGTTAAAAATGAAAAAAATGAAAAAAAATGAATGGAGTTTCTTAGAAGAATATTGTAAGGTAATGGGTCCACTTGCAACTTCATTGGATAAATTGCAGGGTGAAAAGTCTTGTTATTTAGGTTTTGTTGCCCCCACTATACTGGCATTAAGACTTTTGTTAATACAGATGAATAACTTGGTCCACTGTAGACCTTTATGTTTCAATATTATAAGTAGTTTAGAAAAAAGATTTGATTATATATTAGATTTAAAGAAAGTTAAAAGCAAATCATTCATTTTATCAGCTATAAGTCATCCAAAGTTTAAATTATCCTGGGTACCTGATAGATACAAATCCTATTGCAAACAAATATTCATTGACGAGTGTAATTCATTTTAAAACTGATAAAGATGCTGATTTGAATACAAATGAAAATGTTGATAGTGATAGCAGTGACCAAGAATTTTTTCAAATCCTATCAGAGAATTGTTTAGATATGGAAATAGATATTCAAAGTAATCATAATAATATTAATGTTCAAGCTTTGGAATATTTAAATTCAAAAAATAAAGATTTTACTGTTCTTAATTCATTTTCAATTGTAAAAAAAATCTTTTTTAAATACAATACAACACTTCCCTCTTCTGCTCCAGTAGAGCGTTTATTTAGTAGTAGATCACAGATCATGACACCGAGGAGAAATCGTTTAAATGATAAAACATTTAAGATGCTCTTGTGTTGTAGATGTCAGAATCTTAATTCAAACAAGTTCTAATGTCATGTAGTTTTCATAATTGTTAAGGTTGACTGTATGTTGGTATTAAAATTATGACATTTAAAAAAGGATTATAAACATTGTTATTTATTTTTTTTTTATTATTATTATACAGTTGTAATTTTATAATTTTTATTTTTGTTTTACAAATTATTAAAAATGTTGTATTCTATAATAAAACATTACACTTATTTAGCATTCAACTATTTCTTACCAGACATTGATTATAATGTATTATTTACTATTTATACATTTTAAATATTTAAACATTTAAAGTGAGATTCATCCTTGGTAAGCTAATTGGTTTGTTATAATTTACAAGTGGCTATAGCCTTTAATTAAGTACATGCATAGGCATTTGACAAGATTAATTTAGAAACAACTTTTTCTTGGGATAATATAAATTAATAATTTTTTACTTAATTAATTTGTATTGAAATGTATGAATTATTATTATAATTATTTATTCATTATTTTATGCGTTTGTATAACTAAGTAGGAGTATAAATATTATATTATTAAAGAGTCACCTAACTACATAACTTTAAACTTTGAACAGTGGTTTACTGATATTGGTTTAAATGTTATGATGTTCCATTCCTATATAATAAAATAATTTAAATAAAAGGCTCAATCCGTTGTTATTATAAATATTACGTCATCATCCCATTATACTGATATAAATCGAACTAAATAAATAAACACTAAAAAAGTTAAAAAAAAAAATAACAATTATCTATATTTTTATCTAGATAAATGTATTGTTATATTTATCTTTATCTAGATAAATTCTATACATGTTATCTTTATCATTATCTAGATAATATTTTGATAAAATTATCTTATCTTATCTAGATAATTTTTTGGTTATCTATTCCCAACACTGGTATTTGGTATGGCCATAAAATTACCCGTACACCTATTTAAAGATTAAGATATGTTCGTAATGCGTAGATTCAAGATTGTTCGTCAGTCCGCCTGCATTTGTCGATCGCAATAATTGTCGTTCAATATTTTTTCCACGCGTTTATTTTATTTTGTTTTTCACCTAACCTCGGTGGACGTAGAAAGATCGTTTTCGATGTACAAAAATATTTTAACCCCTAACCGTAGCCGTTTTTCTGAAGACAGCTTTTCAAAATACATGGTACTCAATTTTTTTTTTTAATACCAACTAGTTTATTTTGCGTTAAATTAACTGGTATAACTCAAGTGAGTTAATATTTAAAATTGTTTTTAACTAATTTTTAGGACAAACCTGGTTAAAGAAAAAAGCACCTAATCTATTTATACAAAATAGCATAAACTTAATGTAGTTTAGTATTCATGCTCATTTTTAATTTGTATTTTTCTCAAAATGTGTGCACTTGAAAGTGTTTAAAAAATGTTCACTATTTTATTTTGTAGTATATTTATGAATTGCCTTTTTATATAAATTAAATGCCTTTTTTTACATTTTAAATAGGTACTTTTTTTATTGATTATATTGCCTTCAAATCCGAACCCTACTTATAAGTTATACAAAGCACAAAGGTAATGATGGGTTATGTATTTTATTATAATTTTAATATGTTTATTCTTATTCATTTATATATCATTAGTTATTGTACCCAAGTATAATTTTTGTAAACTCCGTATCTCCATTTATTTATAAATTATCTACTTACCTGTTTTTTTTTTTTTAAAAATCGGTCCATTGACCCAGCTATTTTTTTATTTTTATTTTCTCTTTCTTCTTTCATTTTTCTTTTTGCTCACTCGGATAAATACTGCCTTGACGATGACATAATTTGATGGATTATAATTTGTAAAATTGTAAACTAATGATTTTGTTATACATAATAATAATATTGTAGTGATCATGAAACACACGCGACACGCACCCTGGTCGATTAATGATTAACTTGATAATAAATAATAATATTTGTGTTGAGCGTGTGTGGTGTACTGGTGTATCTATGAAAACAATATATGTAATATATAATTCGTTATCGTAGGCACTACTATTGGGAAATATTCGATACATCTATTTTTAGTTTTGGTCACGCTGCGTGAATGTAACGCGACGCGCGACGTTATCGTTATTCGCCGTTTTGGTCGACAGTGTACCAGCATACACGATAATAAGTATAAAAAAAAATTAAACAATCGATCAAATATTCACAATAATTAACCCACCGATGGGAATAAATTAAAAATAGTACAAACCAAAATCTAATATACCATTTGTAAAAAATAAAACATACATGTTTACCAAGAACCTATTTTATTTTATGGTACTTTGATAGTTTGATATTCATAATACCGGGCCCCCCAATTTTTTAAAGAGTTGAGGCCCTGGTGCAATGCACCGCGTGCACCGGTGGTTTATCCGGCACTGAATATATTCATCTCTCCGCTAAGAATCTAAAGTAAATTACAGTAAAAAGAATAAAGGTTTCGAAGATACAACAGCAAATATGCAGTTCATTCTGTTTGTTTAAAAAAAAAGTTGGATTGCCCGTTGATCAACAAATTAAAATATTGGACCCACCCTTTAAAGGGTTTTTTTTTTAATAACTTAACACTTACCTAAGTCTTAAGTTCACTTGTGTTATACAATGTGCCTTAAGAGTTAAGGTATATTATTATATGACGTTAGCCCATCACTTCTTCACGGGACACATTGTATAAAACACACAAATGTCTTAAATTTTTATTGATAGTATATATGTCGCATCCATATCGCGTTATTGTACGTTTCGCGAAATGGACAACGTTTGCATCCATTTCGCGAAATGAAACCGCGGTTTCTCCACTTCACGTAATTACACAATGGATAATATTTCGTGAAATGGATACCTAAACTATCGTCAACGGAACTTGTTCCGTCATTTGGATGTCCATATAGCAAAACTTAAAAAAACTTTTGTTTTTATATATTATATATTTTATTCCTCTAAATGTTTAATTTAATTATTAGTTTTAAGTAAATGTTTTACAAATATTAAATATTATAATACTTTAATATCATTAAATATCATTAATATCACAAACTATTATGTTTACCGTCATTTGGATGTCCATATATAGCTGTTTGCTTAGAGTGACAATAATTCTTATCTAATCTATCATAAACGACAGTCACAGTTTGTTTAGATATTTTCTATTTTATAAGCATTATTATCGATCGATAATCGTTAACAATTCGACTCGCCAATGCATACCAGTTTTCATTTTGCTAAGACCGTTCAATACGTGTGTGTTCCTTTTATATACTTCGTTAATATTAAATAAAATCATGTCGTTTGATGAGAAAAATGAATTTTATAAAAAACTTGATGCATATTATAATGATAAACCTGGAAAAAAACCACACAGCATCGACGAGATAAATTCAATGATACAAAATTTAGTAAAAGCCAAATTAAATAAGTAAGTTATTTAATTAATTTAATCCAATTCGACAGAAATAGATTATTGTACTAATAAATATTCTTCATATTTTTTTTTGCAAAACATTTAAATTTAAAACTAATAAATTATATATTTTACAATTAGAAATAAGAAAACGAGGCATGAATACTATCTTTTGGAAAAATTTGATGTTTTGAATATCGCTGAAAAACAGTACTTGATTAGCAAACAAAAGGACAGAAACAACGAGGAAATTAAGTAAATATATAACAAATATTCGTCATAGTTATAAGCCTAGTGAAGTGCATTATTTTTTTGAATATTGATTATTAGGTAATAATTATTTTAAAAACGATTAAGGGCGTCGGAGACGTTTTTTAGTACAAAATCATGTCTTACAGGATAAACTGTCATCTCTGTAGAATAGTCAAATTTCGTTAATTTTTTTTTTAAATAATACTTTGTGAATTCAATGAATCTTTATATTTTAGGTATATAGTTGCTTATGAAGAATTGTATGAAAGGATAAATGATTATCATATTCGAACTGGTCATGGGGGAAATGTCAAGTTGCGAATGGCTGTAGCCAATAAGTACAATATTCCAAGACCCGCGATTGAAATATTCTTATCAACATGTGCTATATGCCTATATGTAATTGTAAAAAAAACATGAACCGTAAGTTAGTCATAAAACCAATTATCAGTAAGGTCCATTTCCCTGGCACCCCCACTTTCAAATTTTGGAATATTTGACTAAATTAATTTATATTAAAATTAAATATTGACTTATTTTGTAGATACCTATATTATTATTATTGTAACATTTTATTTATTTAACTATATTGTATTATTTTATATAATATTAATTCACATTGCCTTAGTTTGGCATCCATCATACTATAAACTATCATTGTATAACTTAAAACTATATTTGACTAAATTAATTAATTAATGAATTAATTTTTAGATATATTATTATTATTATAACAAAAACGGGTTGACAGCAGCAATTGCCAGGTCGAGGTAAAAATTGGTTGGTGGCGGAATCGATAGGTTGTTTTTAGACTACCTGAACTGGCGGAGTCGATACTGGCGGAATCGATGCTACATTGGCGGAATCTATAGGTCCCCATCACGATGGTGACCACCCAACTTATAATGGTTTTCCCGGGTTTCGAGTTAAGTTGGGAATCTCTTATTTTGGTTTACATTTGGTTACAAAATGGTTATATAATTCTTAGAAAGTTTCGAGTAAAAAAAGTAATTTAGAGGGGTACCGAGGTGCTGGGGTGACGTCTCCCTGGCACCCGTACAACTTAAATTGATTTTCACGGGATTTATGTTAAGTCTGGAATCTCGGATTTTGGTTTACATTTGGTTACAAAATGGTTGGATAATTCTGTGAAATTTCAAAACCGAACAAAACATTTTAAAGTGTACCGGGGGTGACGTTACCCCAGCACCCGGATTTAAAACTTGGAATTCTAAACTTCCTTGTACGTTACAAAAAAAGTTATTATGGTTACATTTGGTTACAAAATGGTTACATAATCGTGTGCAATTTTGTTGCCAAAAACTTGGGGTGCTGGAGTGACGGAGCTGGGCATTTCCAGTCGGGAACGGCGATGGAACAAACGACGAAATTTTCGGAACAAACAAGAACAATCGAATGGGTCGGGTCTGGTTCCGAAATTCAAAAGTGGGGGTGCAGGCATTTCCCTGGCACCCCCACCGTAAATTGGCTATAAGTTGGGAACGGCGAAGGAACAAACGACGAAATTTGCGGAACAAACAAGAACAAACGAAGAACAATCGAAAGCCCCGGGTTTAGTTCCGAAATTCAAAAGTGGGGGTGCAAGCATTTCCCTGTCACCCCCACCGTAAATTGGGTATAAGTCGGGAACGGTGATGGAACAAACGACGAAATTTGCGGAACAAACAAGAACAAACGAAGAACAATCGAAAGCCCCGGGTTCGGTTCCAAAATTTGAAAGTGGGGGTGCCAGGGAAATGGACCTTACAATTTGTTCAATTTCAAAAAAATAGATCTCATCATCGTGTGATTGGTAGGTCACCGTATAAGGCTTTATTTGGGAATGATCCAAAAGTTGGATTAGCAACATCCAATTTACCAATAGAAATTTTACAAAAATTGGTAACGGAAGAAGACTTAGAAGAAATCTACAAAGAAGATATTCAAAGTGAGATCGAAAAAATAACTGTTCAATGTAATGTTTGTGGAACAGAATGTTGGTTGGAAACGGACTCCGCCGAGGCAATTTTATGAAATTTATGTGAGAAGAATATGAAAATTAAGGAAGCACGTCATCTAGGAGCTATAGGAATAGAAAAGCAAGCCGAAAAAATGTTACAAGTAAAATCATTTTGGTTTTTATATTTACTTAAAATAATTCATTATTTCATTATGTTATAGGATAGTAAGATCAAAATACCAACATTTATAGTTGGAGACTGTATTATAATCCCGGTTCCGAAGGTAGATAGAGGTCCTGCAGACCCAGCTAACATTATTGGCGTAGTGATCGACCAGAAAAATAACCTTAACCGTATAGGAAATGAACATAGTGTACTAAAAGGTTGGTATGATTCTGGAAATATACAATCAGCCACATCAAATTTCATTGACATCGAGCAAGTGAATAAGAGAAAAGAAATGTAATTAAGAGAAATTGTCTCTTCTTTAACTGGAGGTCAAGGTTTTTTTAGTTGTTATTGTAAAGGCAAATGTCAAACTAAAAAATGTGCTTGTTTTAAAGGTAATTTAAAATGTAATTCTCGTTGTCATAACTCACAAGTATGTCTAAATAAATAGTAGTTTGTATTATTAATAATATTTGTAAAATATTTACTTAAAACTAATAATTAAATTAAACATTTAGAGGAATAAAATATATAATATATAAAAACAAAAGTTTTTTTAAGTTTTGCTATATGGACATCCAAATGACGGAACAAGTTCCGTTGACGATAGTTTAGGTATCCATTTCACGAAATATTATCCATATTGTGTAATTACGTGAAGTGGAGAAACCGCGGTTTCATTTCGCGAAATGGATGCAAACGTTGTCCATTTCGCGAAACGTACAATAACGCGATATGGATGCGACATATATACTGAGGAATTCATTTAACGGAAGATAGAAATTATTTCAAAAACTATCCCTGTGTGCATAAAGATGAAGTTACCATCTATGAGACGTCGGTTTTTACTCTCAAAAGTGACTGTACATTGTAATATCTATGTGCCTTCAAATAGAAGTAAGAAAAAAAAATTAAATTGCGATACCGCTATTCAACTTCCTGCCGTAGTGGTGCATGATATTACCATTATGTAATATCACATAGAAGTTATTTTTGTAAAGTTATAATGATTTATGGTATGTAACATAACATAGATGTTACACAAGTTACGTTATCATTGATCAATATATAAATATAGTAATATGTATATTGTATATGCGTTAGAAATTGTAACGATTGTCGTTATTACATTGTACATAATTCCCTATTCGTTAAGGGACGTTACCAACTATTTATTCTATTAATATACCTACTACAATGTTATTTTAATATCTCTTCCGCTTTTTGATTGAACTTAATTTTATATCGTGGAAACAGGACTGATACAGTGATACCTAGTCGAATGCCAGATGCTAATGATGATCGTGTTACTAAGATAATATTTTTCTTTGTAATTGTTATAGTGTTATACTCTGTCATTAATTTTCCAATTTTTGGCTGTTGAGTTTTCTTGTCTGTTGAATACACGCCACCCGGTAACAGTGAACACTAACATCTCTATAATATTATAGACTCTATTATTATTACTAACAGACTGTGGACTGTGTTATAGTGAAGTACCTACCACTGTAGTTGCTCAATCGACGTAATCTTTCACTCCGAAGACCGAAATTAAATACAAAATGTCTTCAAAACAGGTAAATACAACATTATTTTACCCATATTAATTTATTTTCACTATTATAATTATATTGACAGTAAAAATCATGTGTTTATGCGTTATAACTTATAAGTTATAAGTATAATCAAATTAAAAATCAAACATTTCTTGTAATAGGTACCTACCTATTTTAAATGCTTATATCTACATTTCTTTGTCATTTAATGTAATTTGTAAATAATTAAAACTGTTCGGTACGCATGCCAGGTTTTGGACTTTGCCCCACGTTATCGGCATTACCACAAAACACCGCGCGACCGTTCCGATATCTTCGGAGAGGGAAGCGTTATCGGTGTTCCGCCGACGGTCTCTTCCCTGCTGCATGCTAAACGTCACAGTGCCTTCAGTCGCGAAGTCGCCTATTCTCTGCCGCCTTGGCAAGCAACAGATTTTCTTTTATCCGTACGCCGGAATTTTGTTACTTTCGCGAACCGGCGCGTCGTCGTCGTTAATAATGCCATCTTGGCTATCCGTTCGTTCTAGCCATCTGTGCTAATTGTTCATTGTTGTTCTGGGTCGTGCCCCTCGTTGCACACACAAATCGCGTGTTGTGGCCGCCCGTGCCATAACCATCGTAATCTGTCGTTATCGCCCATCCAGCGCGTGCGCAGTGCGATCCGCCGTGTTCGTCACGTGACCCGAGTAACATTTTCCGTGTATGCCAAGTGGTGGCTATTAGTATTTGCAAGTGAAGCAATTAAATGGGGGAGCTTCATAGTGACCAAATAATAAAAACAAATTGTCAGTAGCATTATTATGTTTGTACCACTGTATAAATTATGAAGAGAAAAAATCGAGGGATATTCAAACATTATATTATGGATATTTTTTTGTAAGGACATCCTCACATACCATAGAGTAAGAATATACCTATCTAAGGTCCCCGTCCTTGAGTATGAATACAAAACTGAAAAGACCCTGCAGGTAGTTGCCTTACCTTGCATACCTTAACAGCCCCACCAACATTCTTTTTGATTATTATACTCTACAAATGCATATTACTCCTTACAACATTGGTGCTGGACGGGCTAGTGTCATTTCTATTTTATTCATCTTGTGGTTAACACGTTTCCTAGTGAATTTAATTGTAATACATCAAACATTTTTTTGTAATAATCGTTTGAATTTGTCGAGCAATCAAGATTTTATTTACTGTTAAAATAAAAATGCCGAGTTGTTTTGTGTGTGGTCGATCAAGTAATTCCAAAAACAAAGATCTTGGAATAAGTTTCCATCAGTAAGTATATGAATGATTAGTTTTAACTTTTATTCTATTGAACATTTTCAATTTTTTTATTAATATATTTTTATTATTTAAGAATTCCAAAGAATGAGAATCATCGGTCTCAATGGTTGGAATTTATTCAAAAATGTAGTGTTGACCATTTAAAAATTAAGACCAAGAGCATTATTTGCTCTGAACATTTTACAAAAGATTGTTTTAAAAATTATAAACGCACAAGATTATTAAATGAAACCGCTGTTCCATCCATTGCAGTTAATCGTGTAAAATCAGTATGTTTAAAGAATAATTTAAATTTTATTTTATTTCAATATCATCACATTTTTATTCTAACATTATACAATTTAAATTTTTTTAGGCAAAAATTGCAATTCCTGAGGTGAGTTATACACTTGGTGGCAGTAACTCAAATCCTTGTTCCGTTAAATCTCTAACTGTAAGTATAACAGTATATAGTAAAAGAATTAAGTTATACAAGAAAATATTCTAATTATTAATATTTGAAAGGTTGACCATGATAGTATTCAAATGGAAGGTGTTCAACAAATTGATGAATTGAGTGTTCAGCAACCGTCATGCTCCTCAAATGCTATTTCTACTACTGACTGTAGCCAGTTCACATGTGAACCATCAACATCATTTTTAATGAAGCCTCCTACTCAGAAAGTACATATTATAATCATAATTAAAAATATAATAATTATTTCCATATATTATAATAAAATTTCTTGTTGGTTTTAGGTAAATTCTAGGTCTTTAAATTTTGAAGTTGTGCAAGACATCAACAATGATTCGCCAAGAAAAAAATATTTAAAAAGAACAATATCTTCCCTAGTTCGTGAAAACTCCAATCAGAGGAAAAAAATCAAGGTTCTAAATCAACAACTAAGACGTCAAAAAAAACAAATTTCCTCATTAAAAAGTATGTAGAATGTAGATAATGTTTAATAAATATATTGTTGACAAATAAAAATAGTAAATATGTTATACAAATTTATCATATAATAAATATTTTCATTATTTAATTTCAATAATTACATAATTTATTATACAACTGTTCGAAAAAAAAAAATTAATTTCAATTTCACTATTATAATTCAATTATATTAATATAGTAATTAATACTAATTTACAATATGCATATTGTTTAAGGTGTTGTTCAAGTTTTGAAAAATAAAAATTTAGTCCATCAAGATCAAGCAGACATCATAGACAGCAATTTCAGTAAGCATAAAGATCTTATAACTAATTTTATTAAAAAAAATGCTGGAAAAAAACTGCCTTTAAAGTATAGTGCTGAATTAAGAAAATTTGCTATCACCTTGAATTTTTATTCTCCAAAAGCATATCGTTTTGTACGAGATGAATTTAATTCTGTGCTTCCTTGTCCGAGAACGCTTAGCAAGTGGTATTTACATGTTGATGCTGAGCCTGGTTTCACTAAAGAAGCTATTAACACACTCTCTTTAGTTTGTAAAAATTCACCTACTCAACTTTATTGCTCATTACTTATGGATGAAATGGCAATAAGGAAGCATGTTGAATGGGACGGTACAACTTATCACGGCTACGTCAATTTTGGATCAGAAATACAAAATGAAACAGTAGACGAAGCAACTGAATGTTATGTTTTGATGGTTGTGGGTATCAATGCTTCATGGAAAATTCCAGTTGGATATTTTCTATGTAATCATTTAAATAGTTCACAAAAAGCAAACTTAGTTAGACGCTGTATAGATGTAGTTTCTGGAACTGGTATAAAAGTTATTAGCTTGACATATGATGGCTGCGCAGTGAATGTAAGCATGGCTAGAGCTCTTGGTTGTAACTTAGATACTAATCCTCCTGATATTGTAACTAGTTTTAAGATCCGAGATTTAGATATTAATATTATGTTTGATGCTGCACATATGATCAAACTTGTGCGTAATACTTTTGGTGAAAAGTTAATATTAATTGATCATAATGGTGGAGTTATTAATTTTAAATATATTAAAAAATTGTTGGTCTTACAGGAAACTGAAAAGTGTCATCTAGGTAATAAGTTAAAAAAGGAACATGTTTTTTTTTTTAAAAAAAAAATGAAAGTTAAATTAGCCAGTCAACTTCTATCAAATTCTGTAGCAGATGCTTTATTATTCTGTAAAGATAATTTAAAGCTTAAGGATTTTGAAGGATGTGAAGCCACTATAAATTTTATTAGATTATTTAATGATGCATTTGACATTTTAAACTCAAGACATTTAATGTCATACGGTTTTAAAGGTGCAGTTTGTATACAGAACTTTGAAAACATTTATTCTTTTATTAAACTATTTTTTTATTATGTTAATAATTTAAGACTAGAAACTGGCCAATTATTATTAAAATCTCAAAGGTGTACTGGTTTTTTAGGATTTTTGATAAGCTTTAATTCTTTAATAGATCTTAAATCCAAATATATTGACACTAATTGTTTGAAATTTATTCCTATGTACAAACTCAGCCAGGACCACTTAGAAATGTTCTTTGGTAGTGTAAGAGCTCAAGGTGGCTATAACAACAATCCGACTTCAAGGCAATTTAAATCAGCATACAAAAAAATAATGGTTAATGCTCAAATTAAAGACACTGGGTTAGGAAATTGTATGGCACTAGAAGATATTCCGGTATTAAATTGTTCAAGTGTTAATGATCCAATTACTGCTATTAACAATTCAAAATGTATTTTAAATAGTGATATTGATTTAGAACCTGAGGAATACAATTTTGAAATTGATGGGTTCCACTTGAACAATTTAAGCCAATTTTCTAAAGAAGTTTCTTTGTATATAGCTGGATTTGTATCCCATAAATTGTCAACAAAAATTAAGTGTGATATTTGTAATGGTGCATTGTTTGGTAATAGGGATAATTTTTTTTATTCCATCATAAATATGAAAGACAAAGGAGGTTTACATTATCCCAGTAATGATGTAGTACAAATTTGTGTTGCTACAGAAAAATATTTTAAAACATATTATGATAAAAAACAATTTAATAAAATGTTAATTATTACAAATGTATTGAAAAGTTTTATTAATAATGATTCAATTTTTTATTCAATAAAACATCATAATGATCAAAATGGACCCCTTGACAATCATGTTGTATTATTAATTAAAGCGATTATTTCTATTTATTCTGATATTAAAATTAATTACCTTAGCCGTACTCAAAATGAAACATTGTCCTTAAGAACATGGTACAACAAGTTGACTCTTTTTAGAGGCCAGTAAATCTTTAGGTTATACAGTGTCCCGTGAGAATTTACTCATTGCGATATCTCCTTGTTTATAGCTAAATATTTATGAATATGTATACATAATTAATAATTATTATGTACTTTAATAACCTATTAGTTTTAAATAATAATAATAATAATTATATTTAGCATTGTTTTGATATACCCACATACTTGTAAGAAAACCATGATAAATTGTATTTTAAATTTTCGTAACTGTTAATGTAAGATAATAATGCTACTAGTTAAAGTTAGATATTATATGTAAATATGCAATTACTTATAATATCCAACATAAAGTAAGTAAATTAAACTATTATTTGTATATTTAAATAATAATTTGTAATATATTATGACATGTATAGTATTATTGTATTATCATCAATAAATTATATTGACAATATAGATAAGAAAATAATTACCGTGTACAATAATTTTATATTAATCAAGTGGTTACTCTGATGGTCTCCTTTTTCCTTACTTCAATCTATTCAATAGACTAATATACGAGATGGCCTCTCTATATATTCTTACTCTATGGTGTATGCAATGTGTCAAATCATCTATAAACTGTTTGTGTGACACACGGACACACGGTGTATAAGCCGTCCATGCAGTGGCGGTTCTGGCATAAAATTTTTGAGGAGGCAACAATTTTGCGCCCTTCTAAACAATTAAAAATGAAAAAATACCTTAAGGAACAATAAAAACTGATTGCTTTAATACACTCACAGACCACAGTACCTATCGCCTGTCACACAGATAATAGAATAATTCAATAATAAAATTTAAATATTGAATAATCTGAATAATCCTATTAACATAGATAATGAACATAATAATCATCATAATATCAATTCGGTTATTAAACGCCATTAATGATAATACAATTGTCAATTATTATATTTTAATAATAATAAATTATACAATTATCAATTGCTATTGATAATAACTTATTTATTGATAACGTACAATAATCCGTGGTAGAAATTAACTCTTACATCATAAACAATCTAAAGATTAACTACAATAGTTGTACAGTGTACACGTCATGTTTAATACCTAAACTCTATTTGTTCCCAAATTAGTAGTCAGCCGCTGAGGCGCAGTGACGTTTTCCGACGGAGGCAACGGTTATGTGCAGTCTCCACAGAGAATCGCGCATGCGCTACTTGCACATTTTATGTGCGTCTGTGTGCGTAAATTTGTGTACACATGTAACGTATTAATAACGGCAGCGGCGGTTGCCTCCTGTAAAAGTGGGAAGCCGGCAGCCGTCGTCGACTTCCCGACGCCGGGATGTATGGAGGGGCAGCCGTAGCCTAGTATATTGTTCGTGGTAATTTACAGTATATTATTAGTTTATTCTATAAACAATATTAATAATATAGGTATTCCCTGTTCGCGCACGGTCACTGGGCAGTCTTTTACATATAGGCACCACGGTCTTATATTTTAAAGACCGAAACTGGGCACGGACTTTAAATAATTCCTTCAATACATAATTTAAATATTTATTTTATTAATTTCCCTTTTATAATAGTGAATATATTTGAAAATATAAGAAAACAATATTTTATATTTAAAATATATTTCTCTTATTTTCAAGGGAGGCACTGCCTCCCTTGCCTCCCCAGGAAAACCGCCACTGCGTCCATGCACTGTGTTTTTGACCATTTTGAATACCGAAATTTTACATACGCTACACCGTGCTCATAATGTACACACGTCAGTTCATGGTCTGTGTTTCTGTGTACATATTATGGACATTTCAGTTGTTATATTTAGATGATACGGTCGGTGTATTCACTGTACTCATGTGAAGCATTTAACCGTGTATACACAGTGTATGGTCAGTTACATTTCGGTTTGACAGTTACATACTTGTGAACAGTTAAATACAAAATTCTATTATTATTGTTTATGTAATTATATGTTATTTTAGAAATTAATTAAATATATAATAATATTCAAGATAAAAAAAATTATTGTAAAGAAAATTACTTAAACTATTAAAAAATTTCGAGCAGCCACTATAAATTTGTAAACCACCATAGGTACATACACCTAATTTCTACAAAAAAAATAAATACTCTTGTCACAATAACACTATTTTTAATATATTCAATATG
Source organism: Nasonovia ribisnigri (assembly GCA_027563435.1). NCBI lineage: Eukaryota > Metazoa > Arthropoda > Insecta > Hemiptera > Aphididae > Nasonovia > Nasonovia ribisnigri. Next base: position 59,543 of record JANEHU010004895.1, on the reverse strand, counting down.
AATTTGAGATCAAGTAATATAAAGGAGAGTATAAACTACGATCATGGGAGTAAATCAGGGGGGGGGGGTTATCAACCAGCCTCTTTCAGAATTCCCAGCTACCTACACTCACTACTGTACTTGAAAATTTAGTATTCTGTGAAAAATCTGTCTACTCCTTCCTAGGACAAATACCTAATTACACCACTACTTACACCTTTTATATTTCTTTGAAAACTTATATAAAATATAAATTATAAACTCTTATAAGTAATGAGCGGTCTGTTTTTGATATTCATATTTCTACTTAAATTAATAGTTTCCGTTAAGTATGTTCTGAGTTAAGAACTTGTTTGAGTAAATTGCCCAGTATAATTAAATTTAGATTAACAATTAAAATAAACAAATATACTGAAAACTTTTTTATTTAGGTACTATAATATGTTTGTCATATTTTTATAGTTAATTATAAAATAATAAAAAAAAATTTTAATTATGTAAGTATAATATACCTTAGTAATTATACAACTTTGGTTTGTTACCTTAAAATAAAACAAAATAAATATTATATTCCAATCAAAAAAAAACTTAAAAGAAAAAATAAAAAACAATATTTAGAGAAACTTAACCATAAAATTAACAAAATAAAGTTGGTTAATGGTTTAAACTTTGTACCATAACTAACTGAAAAAAAAAATAAAAATAATAATAACAGGCACAATCATAATTATAATATAGTTTTAGGCGCATGTCTGATGTGGTTGTCGAGAACTTGAATTTAGTTTCATCGGATGGTGAAGTAATGTATCCAGACAACGATTCTGTTAAACAAAATACAATATATTATATAATATCACAAGTAGGGATTCATGGCTTTATTCTAGTCTAGATACTATATAATTTAAAATATTAAATAAACTCTAACCATAAATAACATTGTACAAAATCAAATCAGTAAATTTCCTCTTAGTTTTTCCTTTGTAGCTAAATGCTTGCAGAACACTGTGTTTAATGCATATGTTAGTTGCTTCTCTAATAGCAGATGAAAATGTACGCTGACATCCTAATTTTAACAGAAGGTACGATTTCTAAAATGAAAAATACAAATCATTGGAATGTTAAAATTAAACAACCCAGTATAAAATTAATTAGGTACCAAATCTTCTCTATTTTTAATGCCATCTTCATTTTGAGAAGAGAGCAAACATTCAACTGTATCCAAAATTTCAATATTATCAACAGGTAACATATCAATAAATGCTGCAGGTAATGTGGGAATAGGGAGAGCCAATGCCCGTACTCTTGAATCTGCCTTCATTATGGTTTGAAGCTTTTGATCCATGGTCTCAATAGCTTTACACAATCTTACATTAGAATTATTCAGCATTTGCATTAAAAATGCATTAGTTTTGAAAGCAGAAGTAGTAGATTTTTCTAAATTTGATATAGAAGATTTTAATTCTTCAAACCCTTTGTTATCAAAATTGTCTGAAATAATCATATAATATTTTAACATAAAATCTTAAATTTTACTTTTGTTTATGCAAACCTTCATTAATTAACTGCAAGTTTGAAGTATCACTCTCATCAAAAATAAAATCAACGGCATTAGCTGATGCTATAAATTGACCAATCAGATCATTACCGTTTACATTTGCAATATCACCTAAAATTAAAATAATTCCTTATTTAATTTTTAGATACAAAAAAGTTTAAAATGTATATATTTCTAACTAATTAAAAATTATCCAAGCCAGATATTTAATATAATGAAAAAACTATTAAAATATAATTTTTCTATAACCAGTGATTCTTATAATACTTGTTTAATTAGCCAAAAAGCTTTCTAGAGTAGAAGAACTCCATTTTAGCTTTGGTCGCTAGCTGTTTCAGTTTTAATGACTAATTATTCATAATATAAAATAATATGTGCAAATATTACCTATGACAACTTGATTTTCATTAAACAAAAAATTTGATTTTTCTGGTATTGTGGTTTGAGGAATTTGTTGTTTTGTTGATTGAATATTAACTGTTGATATAAATGCCTTTATTTTTATACCTTTTACATTAAACTATATTTTATAACAAAATAAAATTACATGCATTTGAAGAAAAACAATTTTCAGCTATATCATCTTCTTTTTCTGAAGAAATAACATCTGAATCAGACCCTAAATATAAATTAGAATTGAATTTATATTGTGAAAATAATATTAAAATGGTAGTAGTATGATTTATAAAAAATATATACAAGGTGTTCAAAAAGTTCGGCAAAGGTCTTTAGACTAAATGAGTTTGATAAACAGTAATATGATAAAATATAGGGTAATTTAGTATAGAATAATATGGTAAAATATTTAATAACCTTATTAATTATAGGTATCATATGATAATATATATTATTATTGTTTATCAGTCCCATCTGTCTAATGACCGTTGCCAAACTTTTTGAACACCCTGTTTATGCTTCATAATATTATAATATATATCACTTTTATCAATTGAAAATGTAGGAGGAGGTGGTAAGGTTAGCGCTGGTTCTTCAAGTTCTTTATTATTAATTTGACTCTTGTGTTTTTTATGTTTTTTTAAGGGTGAAGTTTCAGGTGTATAAATACGTTTCACCATTCTTTTTCTTGGTAATAGCAGTTCATCGGATTCTGAACTTGAAGAATCGCATTCTGACCATATTTTTGATGCTTTTCTTGATTGACTTTCTTTACCTAAAATAGAAAAAAAAAATTGATTAGAGTGTAATAATATAATTAAAGACTTAATAATAATTTTACTTACGATAAGGTCCCCCAACTTTTGTGATATCATATATCTTTCCATCTTTTTTATTTGGTTTAGTACACTGAATAATCATTTTTTGTACTTGTGCTGGAATAAAATAGTGTGAATCATGACCATCCGATTTTATAAATGGAAACCAACAACTTCTATCATTTATAATCCATGTACATGGCACATTTTGGACTTCATTTGTATTATTAAATACAACCACAAACCAAGACGACCTATAATTATAAAACAAAAATTACTAGTCTAAATAAAATAAGAATGGCAGTCAGCAGCGCCAACTTGTGTGCAAGGACGTGGCTTCATCAACGATCTTGTCTCGAGCGCCACTCTTGGTAGACTAAATATTAAATTATTTATAAACTTATTGGTTTTTAAGATCATTTTTTAAAAATATGTGCTTTACAAAATACCATTAAAAAAAAAAAAGTAAATTAAGAAACTGTTAATTATTATTGCAAATGCAGCAATGGCACAATAATTTTAGCTGTGCAATCTGGAATTGGCAAACTCATCAATTTTCCCTTGACATCAGAAAGTTTCCATGACTGTATGTGACTCAATCGAGAAGCGGCATATATATGTAATAATTTTGAAGAACAAGGACTGTCAAAGTAAGGTGCAAGCTTGTCATATTTTCTTCCAATAATGAGAATATCATTGTCTAACTTTGAAGTTGCAATATTTTCTACTACTACAATATCACCATTAACCATTTTCACACAATTATCACAACTATTTAGTTTAACAGCAAATTGTTTAGTCCTCCAACCTGTGTATTGTGGATCACTTGCATCACCGGTCATTGGTTTATTTTTTGACTTTGTTTGTACATTTATAGGTCCTAAATTGATTGATTTTGGTATCGTACTGCAGGATAATATTCGTTCTTCAGCATAGCGTTGAACAATCTGTTGTAATGGTTTTGCTCCACTCCTGACTTTCGCTTTTAATGGTTGCATGTAATTTTCGAACTTGAAAGCTGAAAAGTTATCAAGAGGTCCAAAGCGTTTAACGTCATCAGCTAAATGAAGTATAACATGGACGTTGTGTGACATAAACGATTTCCCATATATACTAGGAAATAATGCCACAAAATGGTGTATTAAAGATCCAGCAAAATCCACATATTCGTCAGAAATATGTGCAGTAGAAAGAATTCTCATTGCGACACATAATAGCATAAAATGTTCATAGACTTGCTTGCTTAAAATTCCATTAAATACAACCATACCAGTATAAAGAAGGACTTGCCTTAGTTCTACTGCTTTCCACCTATTTGCATCTCTAAATGCATGTTTTCGACTATTTTCATTCAAGTTTCTTTGAAAATCTTCAGTGATAAATTTACTTAAATCATTTATTCTTTTATTTAATACAGATAGCAAATTATTTGGTAGGGCCTGCCTATGAAGTTTAAAATTTCCATTCCAAAACATTAACAATTTTTTCATCACGCCAATACAAACACAGTGCATGTAGTCAAATGGAATATCATTAATTATATTAAATTTAGGAATCATAGTAAAAGAAGTTTCACCACGATGAAATTCACTGTCTTCATATGATATAAATGCATCATGGGTTCTAATAGGAGAGTATAACTCAGGAAAATAGACACGGTGATCATTTTTATCATATATTCCAACTGTGTGACATCTTAAACAAGAATTTTTTCCTGTGTGACCTTTTACATTTAAAACGTAAGACTTAGCTGGAGTATCACATATTAATCCCTTTAACAAGACTTTAATTAACTTTTTTTCAAAAACAAAACCATCTTTTACAAGTGAACTCAACTCATTCACAAAGTCTTGTAAAAATTCATTGGAATTTTCTGGTTTCATTTTTCCAAAATATGATCCTATAATGAAAATATGTGGCTTTTGAGACTCTAAGTTCGAAAAATAGCCTAGAATTGGCCAAAGCTCACTAGGTGGATTTTTGGTCAGCGGTAAACCATCAATACCCACCATCAAAAATAAAGTGTTAGGAATAGTTTCATAATGTTTAATTAAATGTTCAATTTCTCGACCAATGGCAAAATGATGGTATACTCCACATTTAATATCTTTAACTATAGCAGTTGGGGGTGTTTTTAATAATGTACGTGCACCTTTTGGTAAATGATTTAACTGTGGGAATTTTTTTAAATTTTTCAAAAGGTCATTTAATGCTAAATGAGAAATATTATTCCGTACAGCCCATAATGCAATTTCTAACTCTAGACTAGTATTCAAATTTTCAGAGAATGTGTCTTCATTAGTATCTGAACTATTACTGCTATGATTATAATCCTTATTTGGAAAATGTTCACTAATATTGAAACTATTATCAGAAAGCAATTCATTTTCTGTGTCAATCTGTTCATTTAATGTTGGTGGGTTATTTAAATTTACATTTCTTGAAGTAGTTGCAGTTAAATAATTATTATTTTCAATTGAAGAAGCAAATGGTAATGCAGTATGACTTAATGGATTATCACTTTCACTATTATCGCTACTTGATGGAAATAAATAAGAAACTTCAAGAGCTGCTCTTTTTCTTTGTCTATAACGAGTAGCTTTAGACCTAATAAAAAAAAAAATACAAATACAAAAGACTAAACATGGTTGGACAAAAGCACAAAACTGTAGGTATAAATAATTATCTAGAATTTAGGGCATATTAATTAGAAATGTATTTCCAAGCCTTACACAACAAAATAAATTACAGGACGTTGTGAAAAAAGACATCATTTAGTGAATAGGTTAAAACACAACGTTCTGTTCACATTATTGTGCATTTATTTAAAGTTTTATTTTAAGTTAATTAATAAATGTAACTACCACATCAAAGAGTAGTAATTAATTTGAATCACCTATTTTACATTCTGTGTTGACAATATCAACAACAGCTATTATATTAAATAAACAAATTAAATATTTTCTATGTAATACCATAAATAATAAGTTAAAAAGAAAAACATTGTAAACACCATAATATAATATACCTAATTGGTTAAATGTAATATGGTCTAATTAAGATAGGTACCTAAGCAGCTGGGGCACATTTGTGTGCTGTTTAAAAATGTTATGTGAGTACTAATAATGTTATGTTTCGCTATGTACTAATCCCTATAATAGTATATAGGTATACGCATTGATTATTAAATCAAAGGTAGGTTAATACTATAATATTATAATTGGTGTAATAATTAACAATACATTAATTATGCCGTTGCCGTATACTTACATATTGCAGTATAGTTGCCGTCGAAATCCGGCTGCCGGTACCTATAGTATTTATAATAGTTGAACACTGATTGACGGTTAGGCGAATGTACCCCGAAATACGACACTATAGTAGACTAAAAAATATAACAATGTGGTATTGTTGTGATAATGTTATCACAGTCAGAGGAGAGCCTGATAACAAACACAATATCATGTAACACAGATGTGATAGCCTCCCACGTGAGCATGTCAGAGATACATTGCAACGACAACTGTATAAGCATTATTATGTTAAAAAAGTAAAAAACAATAAAGATCACACTTATAAGTATAACTAGTTGTAACTTCAGTATTTACCCTACTCAAACATGGCGCAGTCGGTTACAAAAACCTAACTTCGGAAACAGCGATTGAAACGGATAAGTCATGGAGTTCAACAAACCGGAAAATTTGAAGTTGTCAGGAAGCTTAGCGGAAAATTTCAAAATTTTTAAAGATGAAATAACAGTGTTTTTTGAAGCGACGGAAACCACAAGTAAGCCAATGAAAACTCAAGTTGCCAGATTATTAAATTTGCTGGGCATTGAGGGGTTAAAGCTGTATAGATCATTCAAAACAGACAATACCAAGGAAACAGTGGATTCTATTCTACAAATATTAGAAGAATACTGCACCCCCAAGCGCAATGAAGTTATGGAGCACTTCAAGTTTTTCACAAGAAAACAATTACCAGAGGAGAATTTTGACAAGTATTTATCAGTACTTAGAAATTTGGTAAAAACTTGCAGTTTCGGGGAAATTGAAGATAACTTACTACGAACACAGATAGTATTGGGAGTAGCAAGCAAAGAGCTACAGGCAAAATTATTAAGGAGTGATTTAACGTTGGAAAAAACAATCAATGTATGTCAGGCTGTTGAACAGACAGAAACCAATTGCAAAATGTTGGCAGACGATCAACCACAGGACATTGACTACATGGAGCGACAGAAGGGATTCAACAAAAAGGGAACATGGAGCAGAGGAAAAGAACAACAGGAGCAGCAATCGCCGAAACAAACGGTATTTAATTGTAATAAATGTGGTAGGCGTCACGGTGTAAAAGAATGTCCAGCATATGGAAAAGTATGTATGAATTGTAAAAAACAAAATCATTTTGCGGCTAAATGTAGAAATAATAAAGAGGTTGATATGGTGGAGTGTGAGGACCAAATATGTGAATACTTATGTCTGGATGAAATACAGAATAAAAATAGCAACACATGGGTGGAAATGATAAAGATAAATAACAAAGACTTTGAAGTTAAAATAGATACTGGTGCTCAATTAAATGTTATGCCACAAACATGTTTTAAGTTATTAGGTGTAAAATTGTTAAACAGTAATGTAGTAATTAAAGCTTTTGGTGGCACCCAGATTAAATCTAAGGGTAAAATAAATGTAATTATTGAAAATAAAGAGAAAAAATTAGCTACTACATTTGAGATTGTTGAATATAACGGAATGCCAATATTAGGTTATAAAGATAGTAAAGGATTAAAGTATACAATGAGTGAAATTGAAGAAATAGAAGAAATAGAATTAAAGGAAAAATTTATAAAAAAATATGAGGATGTATTTAGTGGAATAGGAACTTTCCCAGACAAAGTGCAAATTAAATTAAAAGAAGGTAGTGTGCCTATTGCAAATAACCCTAGAAGAGTTCCAATTAAATTATTGGAAAAGTTAAAAGAAATGTTAGTCAACTTGTGTGAGAAAAAGATAATTGAGAAAAGTGAGGAGCCAAGTGAGTGGCAAAATAATCTAGTGTTGATAGAAAAACCAGACAAGTCTCTTAGGATGTGCTTAGATCCAAAGGATTTGAATAAATGCATTATAAGAGAAAGGGTAGAAATTCCTACGTTAGAGGAAGTAAGAAATAAGTTAATGAATAAATCATTTTTCTCAATAGTAGATCTAAAGGATGGGTTCTATCAATGTGAATTAAAGGTCGAGTCTAAGCAATACTGTGCATTTAGTACACCTTTTGGGACATACCAATTCAACAGATTACCATTTGGCATTGCATGTGCTCCTGAATTATTCCAACAGTTAACAAACAAATACTTTGGTAATATTAACAATGTATGCGTGTACATAGATGACATTTTAATTAGTGGGACAACAAAAGAAGAACATGATGAGGCACTTGAAAAGGTAATGAGAACAGCAAGGCAACTAAATATTAAATTTAACAAAACAAAATTTCAATTCCAAAAAAATCAGATTAAATATTTGGGTCTCAACTTTAGTCAGAAGGGGGTAGAACCCGACAAAGAAAGAGTAAGAGTGATTACAGAATTAAAAAGTCCTACAAACATCAAAGAGTTGCAATCAATTTTGGGCATGATAAACTACTTGAGAGCATTTATTCCAAATATGTCAGAAATAGTGGGACCAATGAGAGAGTTGTTAAGAAAGGACAGTATGTGGGTATGGAGCAAGGAATGTGAGGTGGCATTTAACAGTTTAAAAGATATTTTGGCACAAGTACCTACATTAGCAAATTATGACTATAGGGATAGTTTTGAAATACAGTCGGATGCGTCACAGAAAGCAATAGGATGCTGCTTGTTCCAAAAAAGTAGGCCTGTTTATTATGCGTCCAGATGTCTGAGCAGCACAGAACAAGATTACGCACAAATAGAGAAAGAAATGTTGGCTATAAAATTTTCCTGCGGAAAATTTCACCGGCTTATCTATGGACAGAAAATTATTAAAGTTCAAACAGATCATCAGCCTTTAATTTCGATTATGAAAAAAGATATACATAGGATACCAAACAACAGGTTAAGAAAGATGAGAGTATATTTATTGGGGTATAATCTAGATGTTCAATATTGCCCAGGCAAATATATGTATGTTGCAGATTTGTTAAGCAGAAATTATACCACTCTTACTGAGAAAACGGATAAAACATTAAATGATATAGTTCACACAATAGAGGATATAAGGATTGAGTTTAATAATAACAAAGAGTATAAATTTAAAAAAGCAACATCTGAAGATATAGTATTAAGCAAGGTAATACAATATTTAAAAAAGGGATGGCCAGCAAAAATAGAAGATTGGGGTGAAATTAGACATTTTCATAAGATAAGAAGTGAGTTAGTCTGTGAAAAGGACTTGATATATTATGGTTGTTGTTTAGTTGTTCCACAAATAATGCGCAAATATATAGTTAACAAACTGCATGAGACACATTTGGGAACAACTAAAACAATAAAGAAAAGCAAACAAATATTTTTTTGGCCCGGGATGGTATCAGATATAACCAACTGTGTGAGCCAGTGTGAGACGTGTTTAAAGTTCAGTAAAAATAAAATTAAAGAACCATTGAAATCACATAGTATACCAGACTACCCATTTCAAAAGATAGGAATCGACATAGCGGAAATAAATGGTTGTAATTACCTAGTGGCAATGGATTACTATTCAAGATGGTTGGAGGTTCTAAAATTAAAAAATAAAACAAGTGAGTCAGTAATAGAAGTGTTAAAAATAGTTTTTAGTCGACTCGGGGTCCCAAGGGAAATAGTGGCTGATAATAACCCATGTGGGTCACAACAATTTAAAGATTTTTCAAAAAAATGGCAGTTTACAATAATATTCATATCCAGTCCAAATTATCCAAAAAGCAACGGATTGGCTGAAAAAGCAGTGGGAATCGCAAAGGATATGATTAAGAAAGCCACTTATGAGAATAAAGATTTAGAATTATTTTTACTTAATTATCGAAACACACCAGTCGCAGGTCTTAAATATTCTACAGCCCAGCTAATGATGTCCAGAGAATTAAGAACACCAAGTAATTGTCTGAATCAAAATATTTTTAAACCAAGTGTGGTGAATTGTAGTGTAGAAAATCAATTCAATAAAATTAAACAAAAACAATGGTATGACAAAAATGCTGGCTCAGAGGAAAAAGTATTTAATAAAGGGGGAAAAGTAGTTATTTATGATAAGTTTAGAAAAGAATGGAATAAGGCTGAAGTAATGAGTAAAACCAAATGGCCTCGTTCCTATCTGGTTAAAGATGGGAAGGGAAAAATATTGCGTAGAAACACTCACTTCATAAAACCAGTAGAACAAGGTATTGTAGGAAAAACCACCAAGTATGATGATATTGAGGAAGGTGAAAAGGAAGAAAATACTGAATTAAAACAAAAAAATGAATCTAAAGAAAACAAAAGTGAACAAAAGAAAGAAAAGGAAACTAATTTAGAGGTAAAACAAAAAAGTGAGAACACTACAGTAAATAAAAAGGAATATTATACCACTAGAGCGGGTAGGCAGATAGTGCCACCAAAGCGTTATAATAATTTGTAAGTAGAGTTAGTAATAAATCATAGTACAATAAGTTAGTATTTTAAGTTGTTACTAAATTAAGTATAATGTATAATAAAATAATTAGGTATTAAGTTCAGTCACAATTGTATATTTTGTGAATTATGTATTTATGTGATTACATGTTGTTTACTTAATGTTAACTATGAAATATATCTTGAAAAGGAAGATGTTGTGATAATGTTATCACAGTCAGAGGAGAGCCTGATAACAAACACATTATCATGTAAGACAGATGTGATAGCCTCCCACGTGAGCATGTCAGAGACATTGCAACGACAACTGTATAAGCATTAAGATGTTAAAAAATTAAAAAACAATAAAGATCACACTTATAAGTATAACTAGTTGTAACTTCAGTATTTACCCTGCTCAAACAGTAACCATCAGGGCCGCAGTGATGGACAATCTAATCGGAGATGTCTTCCTGGGCCATGATTTCCTCGTGGAGCAACAAGTCGCTTGGGACTATAGCGGTTGCATAATACACCTGGGGAAAGAGAGACGTGTTTCCGTGAGCTGGAGAAATCCAGTAACTCCGGTCACCGTAGAAGTGGACTTAGCAACCGCAGGTTTACCGGAAGGAGAGTACGGTAGGCGGGTCAAAGAAGTCCTGTGCCAATATCCGGAGGTTTTCTCCGGAGAAGTAGGCAGAACTCGGGTGATAGAGCGCCAGATCCGTCTCAAGGATCCAAAGCCGGTGGCCCTAAACGCTTACGGGTACTCCCGAGAGAAAAACGAGGTGATTGCCGAAATGGTGCGAGACATGGAGGAACAAGGGTTTGTTGAACCTAGTATATCTCCATGGGCCGCACCGGTGGTACTCGTGAAGAAAAAGGATGGCTCACGTAGATTTTGCGTTGACTATCGCCGTCTGAACATGCAGACGGAGTCGGACGCTCACCCGATGCCGGACCTCCATGACATGGTCCGAGGAATGGGTGGAGGGAAGATTTACAGCACCATGGATTTGAAATCAGGATATTGGCAGGTGGGTCTCTCGCTAGAGACACGTCCACTGACGGCGTTCAGGACCCAAAGAGGGTATTCCAGTTCAGAGTAATGCCTTTTGGACTTAAAAACGCCCCCGCCACATTCTGTCGCTTGGTAGGCGAAGTCTTCCGTGGGTTAGTTGGTAAATTTGTGTTGGTTTATTTGGATGATATTGTGGTATACTCTGAGAGTCCCGATCAACATCTAAACCACTTGCAGAGAGTCTTGGAGCGACTCCAGTCTTACGGTCTGACGTGTCAACCGAAAAAATGTACATTCGGGGTGGCACAGATCAAATTCCTAGGTCACGTCGTGGACGGTGAAGGAATAGACCGGGAGCCGGAAAAACTGACAGCAATTCAGGAATTACCGGTCCCAAAGAAGACGAAAGACGTGTTACGGGTGTTGGGCGTTTGTGGTTGGTACAGCCAGTTCATGCCACACTACGCCGAGATCACAGCACCACTCACGAGTCTGTTGGCCAAAGGGACCAAATGGCGTTGGTCAGAAATTGAGCAAGAGGCGTTCCGGAAGTTGAAGGAGTCTTTGGTGTCCGCACCACGGCTCTGCCCTCCTCTTTCGGGTAAGCCATTCAATCTACAGACCGACGCAAGCGAAGTTGGAGTTGGTGCCGTGCTCTTCCAGCGGGGGGAGAGTGGCGACAGGAAAGTCATATCCTACGCCAGCAGGAAACTCAATCCGGCTCAGGGAAGATACTCAGCAGTTGAACGAGAATGTCTAGCCATAGTGTGGGCGGTTGACAGGTTCAGGCCGTATCTTGAGTCTGGTAAGTTTATGTTATTTACAGATAACGCGGCACTCCGGTGGTTACAGCAAGCTCGCTGTACCAACAGCAAACTAACGCGATGGGCGCTGCAACTCGAGGCTTTCGATTTTGAAATCCGGCACGTGCCCGGAGTAGAAAATGAAGCAGCCGACGCGCTATCCCGTTGTCCGGAAGGACCGAATACAGTGGACGAAGAATCGTTGGAGAATAATATCCACGATCCCCCAGTGATTCGGCCCGGAGTTTCCGGAGTCTTCGGTAATCTGTCCGGCGTGTCCGGAGGATTCGGTGTAGGTGTCACCCAGTGTGGAGCGATCCAGCCGAAGAGGGATGACGGAAACGTTACCTTGCAAGTTGTCCGGGAGTGGCAACAGAACGACCCGAACATACGGGAGATAGTTTCTAAACTGTCCGGAGACGGTGCAAGGTTCGGTCGTCTTCGGAAGTTGTACGTATTCGGGACAAGGTGTTGCACCGCCACCCTCGGTCCATTGCGAATGGTGAAGAGGGGGTGGTCGTCCCAGCTGACAAGGCCCAAATTTTGCTACACAGGTTTCACGACCACGAAGTAGCGAATCACCCAGGGTGGAAAGAGACGTACCGAAGCGTAAAGAGTCGTTTCTTTTGGGCCGGTATGCGAGAAGCAGTGCGTAACTACGTGCGGGCGTGCCACGTCTGTGCAAGCGTAAAACCACTGAATCGCAAACCAGAGGATCGGATGTGCACCCGAGTCCCACGTCAACCTTGGGAGGTGCTGAGCATCGATCTCATGGATCCATATCCACGAACGCAGCGGGGTAAGACAACGATTTTGGTGGTAACTGATTGTTACAGTCGCTGGGTAGAGGCGTACCCCTTAGGAAAGGCGACGACCAAATCGATTGTAGATACATTCGAACGGGAGCTGTTCCCACGGTTCGGATACCCGAGGGCATTATTGTCAGATAATGGCCCGCAGTTCGTGTCCAAGGCAATGGGAGACGCACTCAAGAGGTGGGGAGTGGAAGGATGGACGACTCCAATATACCACCCACGTGCCAACCCGGTAGAAAGGCGAAATCAAGAGTTGAAGAAAGGGTTGCGGACCTTACTCGTTGATAAGCCTCATCATCTGTGGGATGTCTACCTGCCACACGTGTTGTTCTCTGTAAGGAACAGAGAAAACCGAAACACCGGACAGTCGCCGGCCAAAATGATGTTTGGTCGGGAGATCAAGGCCCCCGGAGACTGGCAGCTTGAGTTGGCCGAAGAGTCACCGGACGATGGCAAAAATGGTCCGGAGTGGGCCGGAGCACATCGGAACCCTTCGGTAGAAACCGAAGATTCTCCGGTAGAACCGGATGATGCTCCGGTGGTAGAGGGGGGTTACCCGGTGGTTTCCGGCCCCAAAGCCCTCATTACCCATATACCCCCAGAATCCCCGGGAAAAGGCAATCTGGCAGTAGGGGATTGGGTATACTACAAAGCGCATCCGCAGTCAAGTGCGGAGAAGCGGTTTCACGCGGGGTTCGCCCCGAAATGGTTAGGTCCGGTTAAGTTGGGTAAACCACTAGGAACCGGAGTGTTCTTGATGGAGGGTAAACACCCTACTAAGTTACATGTCTCAGCGATGAAGCGAGCTGTAGGACCGTCAGAGAACATTAACTAATCATACATTGTTTTAGATGGCAGAACGCGCAAACAACCCGCCACCGAACCGCAACAACCGGCCATCCCGTGGCATGATTGCCACGCACGTGGAGAAGCTCCGTGCCATGGCTGGGCAGCTGCTCCGAGAAGCCAGGAGGCTTTCCGGGGATGGACCGGAGGACACGGTGAGCGGTTGGTCGGCTGAACGCGCAGCCACCGCGTCATTTGGACGGATCCGGGCTAGCCCGACGGCGTGGGCCCTGTTCGGGAGAGGGTTCGCCGAGGGACGTCGGTCCACGCGGGCTAACACCCCGCAGCCAGAGACCAGGACTCGGGCAGGACCTCCGGGGAGGGTACCACCCCGCCGAGCGGCGCCGGCGTACCAACGTCACGATGTGCGAGACAGACGGGGGCGGTTCCAGCCTCAGCAGCCAGCCGTGCAGCCAGCCTTGCGGCCACCAGCTCAGCAGCCAACCGCGATGCCACCAGCTACACAGCCTGCAGGGCCACCGGTGCGGCAGACGGACCAGCCATCAGCCACGCCACCACCGGTAACTCCATCAGCCGGCTCCCAGGAGCAACAGATGGCCGTGGTGGAACGCTGGATCCAGGCCATGGAGGTGACGTCGGAGGCCCCGCACCCCAACCCGGAGTAGTCCGGTTGCTCGGACGCGTCTCGCGGACTCGGGGGGGAGTATGTCGCGGTCGTTATCGCAACGACCGCGGCGGCTCTAGCGACGTTCGCGAGATCGCGACCGACAACCGGTTTGGCCGCCGGCGGCGGCGTGAGCCGCCGGCCGCGGCCAACGGCGAAACGGCGATCAGCTTTTGCCAGACCGCCGTTGTCGCAACATCAGATAGTTTGTTCGGTAATTAATTAACAGTAATAACTGAATAAAACTTGTGTTCGTCAAACGCCGTCGTGTTTTACTCATTCTTGCGTTACCAAACCGTTCCTACACCTACATATCTATATATAAAGTACAAATGTTAATACTAAATTTAATTATTAGAAGATTTAACACCTTTAAATGAAATGGATACAGCAATTGACTTAACATATTATGGACCCAGTGAGTAAAAATTTGTAAATTTAAAAAAGATATTTAATATATTTAATTTAATTTTAGATACTAGTCTTTCACCACATACACCGACATATACACCTTCTCTTCAGAGGATGAAACTAAAAAGAAAAATTGAAGAATCTCCAGTAAAAACTAGTTTGAGAAAAAAGATTAAAGTACTGCAACAAACAGTACGAAGACAGAATATGAAAATAACTACACTTGAGGTATTATATTTTATTGTATCTATATGACGTATTTATAGTAAATTTAAAATTGTGTGTTCATAGTGTAAAAATAGAAGAAAAACTTTGGATGTGTGTGGTTGTCATGGATATAATAATAACAAAAATATAACAATACATTCATCGCTCCGCTCAAAATCTAAAATATGTATATGTAATTATAACAAAAATTAACAAATAAATGGTACCTATATGATATATTTTTTGTGTGTATTGTTGTTTATAAGTTATAACTATATTTCCAATCTCAATATGGCTAAGCAAAGTTAGTGAATTGTTAGTTTACATTTCTTGTTAAAATAATATCTATTATGTTTAATGTATTGGATATGGATTTGTCAATATTTGTTCAGTGGTTGAAGTGGGTAAAATTGCAAGTAAATATTTTTATATAATATTACAAATTATTAGGAGTTGATGTCTACAATCAAATCATCTACTGACACAGAAACCACTGCCACAATTGCAAAAAATTTTACAGAATCATTTTTAAATGATTTAATTAAAAATACTAATGTAGAACCTACAGCACGGCGATATACTGATGAAGTAAAAAAGTTTGCCACAACAATTTATTTTTACTCTCCTAAAGCTTACAGTTATATCAGGTATAATTAAACTAAATCTATAAATTGTATTAGTAAAATTGTTAGTTAAGTACAAAATGCTCAGTCATAATTTAATTTAAAGGTCTTCAATTAGCCTACCATGCCCTAGTGCCATTAGAAATTGGATTTCAAATGTTGAAACAAATATTGGTTTTTTAAAAAATGTTTTAAAAGAAATTGCAAATTTCCCTGACGAAGACAAATATTGCTGTCTTATATTAGATTCTATGAGCATATATAAGCTAATAGCCTCGTACAATCGTATACTCGTATGAGAAAGCTTTGGATATAAAATTACAAAATATTTGGTACATTTACCTTTATAGTCGTCAGCATAATATATTTATTAAACCGACAATTAAAATTTATTAATTACTCAATAATGTATAAGTTATTTTATGGTATTGGTACTTTATGTGATTAATTTTTCAGTATGGTTGAAATTACATTATCATCATCGAATGTGATCGGTGCACTCGAAACCTGCACCAGCGGCACATTCGCGGTAGCGCACTGCGTGTCAGAAGATATGCAGATGGGGAGGGGCCTTGCGGTGAGCTTTAAGTAAGTTTAAAATCCATATTTCATAGTTAGGTATTATACGTATTTTCCATTAGGTACCTAATATGAATGAGGTACAAAATAATTATAAAAAAAGTATCTTTAGAAGTTTAAAAAAATATCGTCTTTACATTTATTTTCATTGTTGTATTATGTGATTTACTTAAGTTAATTTATGTTGCAGACTGAAGTATGGTCAGATTGGGGCACTGTTAGACCAAAAGGTCAGTGCCGGTGGTCTAGCAGAAATGAAAATTGTTAGTGACCAGGGAAAAGATGTATACATTTTTTACCTGGTCACTAAAATGTTATACTATCAAAAGCCGACAATACAATCATTAGCATCCACATTAGCCCAGTTACGGGATAGGTTGACAGATTTATCAATTGATTTGTTAATTATCCCGAAACTGGGCTGTTGTTCAGACGGCCTTAACTGGTATGATGTGCGCAATCTCATTCGTACTACATTCTCAGAGGGGAACATGCAGTTGAAGGTGACAGTTTGCGACCCCGAAATCGTAAGATTTAATTTTTATTAACCATTTATATACTACAGTATAATCATTGTCATAAATAAAGATTATTTTTAATTACACATGTGATTGAATACAATTTTTATTTATCATGCTAACAAATGTATGTGAAATATGTATTAATTCGAGGAAAAGTTAATAATTTACTCCAAGCATAAAGATGTAATTTGCAGTTTCAGATACCACATCATCTAATTGCCACTTGTTCTGAATCAAAAATAGAGTTTTTGGAGTGTGGTTCTCCGGGAACTCTATTGATTCTACCGGTAGATTTGACTAGCGCGAGCGAAAATCCCATCTTCAAAAAGTGTTTGGATCATTTTCGCCTATCGCCAAGGTAATATTATAATGGTTTTATATTTAAATTTTTATCAACGTGTAATTACATTTTTTTTTTTTTTAATTTATATTTTTACAGCTTAATAGATAACGGGAAGTGGGCATCCGTACAAATAGGTCAAGTGGTACAAGGGAATAACGATTTTGTGATCTGGGCGATTTCAGTGGACGACGTTAAACTTTTCCAGACTTTGGAAACCCAAATTAATGAAACGAGGGAAATGTTCCCTAATTCATTAATTTGGGCATTTCCAAAGTCTGAAATGTTAAGATATGCTGCATTTTTATCGTTAATACTGCTAGGAGCCAGTGACCCGGAACAATAGTAATAGTTGATAGGAGCCAGTGACCCGAAACAACAGTATTAATGTATAACTAACATAGGGGGTACGTCCGAAGGACATGGCATGCAAAATAACCATTCTAGGAAGTGAAGGGCAGCCGGTAAAACACGATATATGCAAATACCAAGAAGACAAGAACTATTCTATTTAGACAGCCGAAATATAATAATATATATATATATATTATTATGTGTATAAGAATATATATATATTATTATGTGTATAAGAATATATGCGCAAATATCTAATCTGCGAGTACCGGATTACAAGGACAACACTGACAGGAAAGAGTAGGCGTAAGCATTCTGAGAATAGACAAGCATCCGGCACGTGCGAGAACCCGGATGCGCGCTATCAGTGGCTGGGGGGAGACCAACGGGATATATAAGGGACCCCGAAACAGCCTGTTTTTTAGACGTGATCTGACCAAACTACTCTGAGCACCTTCTCGTCACTCTACTCTACGATTAATCTGGACTTAGAAATATTTCCATTAATCATCAATTGTACTTAGAATATTTTTGTTACATTTAATATTTTACGAATAAACGTTCAGTGTTTGAATAAATAAATTACATTCAGTAGAAATACAATCTGTCTACGATTATTTCTACAATTGAGTCAATTCTTTGACCATTTCATCTGGTAACCTCGCGAGTTGGCTACTATATTGTGGCACAGCCGAGTTCAAGTACAAGGAACTGGCTGGGGCTTACTACAATACGATCCAAATTGGCTGACAATGTACCGCAGCGGTATAGAGTAGTGGTGTGTGACCCTAATATGTAAGTTGATCATCGAATTACATTTATTTACCTTTGTAATAATTATGAAAAATATATTACTACAAAATTATATTAAGTATTAATTTTCACTAATTTATATAAACTGTCGAAGGTCAATGACAACCATGGCGTCAGGGAAGTGGCCAAGAGGCAGGGCACATCACCGGCCGTCGCCCATGTTGTACACGCCTGGCCGTGACCAAGTCGGGCTTGTACGTGGTCGTGGCGGGGTAATGCGTGGCAGTGAGTACCATGGACGTGGCGGACGTGGCCGATATGGTGAACATACGTTCACACCGTCCACGTCAATTTATTCGAACGCGTTGGAAACATTAGGCAACACCGTATCATCGATCGTATCAATCGGTTAGTTTCAACAGAACTATATTTTAAAAACTTAGGACCATTCTTACAATATCCGGTTAAAGTTGACGGACACTGAACTGGCAGAATTCTGCCATTAAAAAATCTGTTATCAGCCGGTTTTCGTTGACCGACACTTAACTGGACATTGTAAGAACGGTCCCCAATTGTATAACTAATAACATTTAGCTACAAAATAAAAATGTTATATTATTATTACAATATAGTACAAATGGCCACACAATGTGCAAGTCCACAACCCGCGCCAGGACCATCGTGGAGTAACCCAAATTATACGCGTGGACGGGCACGTGGATGGGCACGTGGACGACAAACAATTATGTGCCATATTTGCAGGGCATTTGGCCATACACGGCAGTACTGCCCTAACAAGTGTAAGTACCTACACAAATGATTTAAAATTATTATTTATTTTACATTATGTAATCTTCAATGAACCCTTCGTAATCCGCAATGATAATATAATAGTTTACGCTACCTACGCGCATGATGCGCCCAGGGTTGTTATGTTGAAAACACGTTTAAAATATAAAAAAAACCTTATTGATTTTGTTTTAAACGATTAAAATATATGATTTAGGTATCAATAAAAACGTGTGTTTAAAAAAATATTTTAAGTACATTTTTGTTGAAATAGCGTTAAAATAGCGTTTCATACGTTTTTTAACATGTTTAAAATTTGTCTTTTTTTGTTTAAAAAGCCGCTTACTTAACCATACTGTAATTTAAGATCTAACCACCACACCCCCTCCACCAAAAAAAAAATTGTCGACGTTTATAATATATCATAGGTTAATGTGTTATACGTTTCGAAAAATGAAGCTGTATCAATTAGGGTGCTAAACGAATTATTGTTTCTGTTTTAAACGTCCTAAATTGATGTTCCGCGTATTTTTCAACACAGTTTTGTGGTTTCTGAAATATTAGGGTAAATTATTGAGCTTTTATTAATTCAACTATAAAAGCGAATTGTAGGTATTTTCACGTTTTTATATTGCATACATTTATAACTACCTAACTAAAAACCAACAAGATAATATTTAAAATTACTTTAATATTAAAAACGACGACTAAGATACTAATATATTATACATATAGGTATTTACTTAATACTACATATTCCATCATTAAAAATACAAAATAAATGTATTAGAATTGCGAAATGTATTTCTATAATTAACTTTGAATTTCTGTACTTACAGTTTATTCTAATTTATATTGTGTAGTAATCATTAAATACGTTTTCTCAATAATATGCTATAAAACTTATCCTATAAGCTCTTAATATGTCGTCAAAGATTTCAGATATTAGGAAAATATAAAACAACTGAGAATTTCACAATATAAAAAGCCCTAATATGTCTTTACGACTTTGCGTAATCCGTAGGCAGGCACTTTACTTTACTTTTGAAAATTTTATTAAAATTAAAAACCAAACACTATACTA
Organism: Nasonovia ribisnigri; assembly: GCA_027563435.1. Lineage (NCBI taxonomy): Eukaryota > Metazoa > Arthropoda > Insecta > Hemiptera > Aphididae > Nasonovia > Nasonovia ribisnigri. The sequence continues at coordinate 39,433 of JANEHU010004895.1, read as the reverse complement.
ACACATACACGGGTTTACATACCGATACGTTTACAAATTCGCAACTGAAGTAGGTACTAAACGTTCTCAAATCAATACCTAAAAGGCTAAAACATACCAAAAAAAGATAAAATATTACTACAATCGATAAGGCGTCAAACCAATAACACGATTACCAAGTCGGCGTAATGATACTCGTAAGATCGCGACTAATGACTTACCTACGAGTTCAGATAAAAATGTCTGTGCAAAACCTGACATTTTAGGGTTCAAAATAGGTGTGACAGCGTAAACAAATATTTAAATATAATTTTAGTTAAGGATGTATAAAAATAAAGTTCTAAACCTAAGATTTTAATCTATAATTATGTTTTTCTTTTTCCAGGAATCGCTGAATTTTTTATATTATTTCTAATTTTTTTTTCAATTATTAATTTATACAAATTTTTTAAACCTTACACAATTATAATCTTTATATTATAATTTTTTTAATTCTTTTTTTTGGAAACGTGAGGGAAAGCCGAGCTATCTCGCTCACGTTCTCCCCAATACAATTATATTATATACAAACATTATACATTATATTATTACAATTATAAAATAACGTACATTTTGAATATTTTATAATAATTATTATTAAACCTATATGGTTTCCAGTTTTACACTTTTTAATGTCAAAACAAATTTGTAGTATAATGCATAAGAAAAACAAATATAATAACATGTATATTTATTTATATTAATTATAATTATATTTCGTAGTTGTATGTTATTAACTACAGCCTATATTATATTATTATATTATGTACCTACCAACTATAGGCTACTATGCCAATTGAGTTTAATTGTATTATAATTATATGAACCTACATAAACTTATAACTAAAATCTATATATTTATTTAGAGGTGATACGTCTTATACTATAATTGTTTTGTTTTATTTTTAATGTTAATATTTGTTATTTGATGTTAAAAATAAGAAATACACGTTTTATAATTAAATATTGTTTCTAATCTAGAAATTAAAAAGATATACAGCATACATATAAATAGCACTGTGTAAAAGTTCTAATCCACTATTAAACAAATTAACTTAAGGATTAGTTAATATTAAAATGTAAACTAATATTTAAACTATTAAAGACTAAAATATATTTTTTTACGTCAAATATTTTAATTTTGTAATTAATGTTATATTTCTATATAGGTAATAAAATAATTGATATTTTAATTTACAATGAATAAATGTATAAAACTATAGTCTTATAGAATATTGTATCTGTTAAATTATTTTAAAAGTAAATATATATTTAAGCATATTAACCAGAAATGGGCAGAGTAAAACCTAGTCATCATTGAGAGTATATTTAAACTGGTATAATATAACTGCATAATACATACAAAAAAATAGAGTGCCGGCTTCAAAATATACAAATTTTGAATCTTCGTAAGTTGTCCTTTTGAGTTTTGATAAAAAATAGTTTGGAAAACATAATTTTTGGTGATCTTTCGAAAAAGCGGTCCTAAATATACAGCGCAGTCGATTCGGTGCATAAACTCATAAAAATCATATAATTGATATCTTATTATTTTTCCAGAGCCCAAGTCCCCCGAAAGCCCCCTTTGAAAACTACATATTTAGAATCTACGTTGATTAACCTATTGATTAAAAATAGTTTGGAAAACATAATTATTGGTGATCATTTCGAAAAAGCCTTCCTAAATACATCGCGCAGCCAAATGGGTGGTAATATCGTGAGGATATCGTATTGTTGATATTGTATTATTTTTCCAAAGCCCAAGTCCCCCGAGTGCCCCCTTTGAAAACTACATATTTAGAATCTACGTTGATTAACCTATTGATTAAAAATAGTTTGGAAAACATAATTTTTGGTGATCTTTCGAAAAAGCGGTCCTAAATATACAGCGCAGTCGATTCGGTGCGTAAACTCATAAAAATCATATAATTGATATCGTATTATTTTTCCAGAGCCCAAGTCCCCCTAGTGCCCCCTTTGAAAACTACATATTTAGAATCGACGTTGGTTACCCTTTAGATAAAAAATAGTTTTTAAAATATTATTTTTGGCGTTCATTTCGAAAATGCCTTCCAAATACACCTCACAGCCGAATGGCCGGTAATATCGTAAATATATTGTATTTATTTTGTGGTGCTCAAGTCCTCTTAGTACTCCCTTCAAAAATGAATTATAATCCTAGAGTTCTTGATATTGTAAACAAGCTATTGTGTACTATGCTTGAAAAAGACACATGGAAAAATTTAGAAAAGAGTAGAACGTTACGTCGAACTACATTTTTGGACCCTCGTTTCAAAAATATACCTTTTTTGAATAGTACATCACTTCTTGAGGCTACAAAAGAAGATATTATTGAAAACTTGACAACAATTATTCGAAATGAAAACAACCAAACAACAGAGCGTAATGAACTAATTTCACCACCTGAGAATGGTTCTGAACAGGTACGGGACTTACCAACTTTTGGACACCAAAGTATTTCAATTTGGGATACAATTGATCGCAATGCAGCAGAGATAGTACCTTCTGGAACATCAACGTCTCGGGCAATCATTGAAGTAAAACGGTATTTAGAAGTTGCTATACTGCAAAGAAATAACGACCCATTAAATTGGTGGCGTGAAAATAGTTACAATTATCCTTACCTACATGTACTAGCAAAGAGAACATTATGTTGTTTAGGTACATCAGTACCATGCGAAAGAGTTTTTTCAAAAGCTGGATTAATTCTAAACGACCGTCGTTGTCGTTTGAAAAATGATAAAGTAAAAATGCTTCTATTCCTTAACTATAATTCAAATTAAATATTATAGTATTTAAATTCAACTCACTGTATTTAAATTTAAATAGCTTACTCAAGATACTTACTTTAAAAATTTATAATATACATTATACATATTACATATTTTATTGTTCTTAAGTTCTTGATTGTAAATTATAAACATGTCAGTATCGACTATGTAACATTAACGAGTAACAAGTAACAAGTTTTAAAATATAACACAACACTACAACAGTAACAGCAAATACTATAGATTAGACTATTAGACTAATCTATAGTATTTTGTATCAGTAAAGTTGTACAACAGTAAGTATTGATAACAGGTTAACAGAGAATAACACATAATAACACATGGTATTACAGTAACAGCATATTAATAACGAACGAACCAGTCAGTAAGACCAAATTTAAAAATCAAAATAACCGTAACAGTTATTTTTCTACTCAAATAACAGCTTGTTATTGTTACGAGAGTAGTAACTGTTATAAATCACTGTTCCTGTATTTATTCCCCATCACTATCGTCAACTCTAAGTGGAAAAACTGAAGGTAAATATGTTTGAACGCTATATTTCATTTTAACACATATATTAATGAGTTTTTATGCTTTTTTCATAAAAATCGCGTCATACATTTTGGAGATATAGGCAATTGAATTTGATTAGTCATAGTTCTCAGATATAATGGGGTGAATCGGAACACTTGAAATAAATACATTTAATTAATACGTACCTACATATAATTATTTTTATATGATAAATAATAAATTTTATTTTGTTTAATTGTTTGTACTATGAAAAAAATACTGTTTTTTATAATGAAGAAAGTTTTCTATTAATATATTTATTTTGTTTAATTATTTGTACTTACTATAAAAAAAGACTGTTTTCATACTGAAGGAAGTTTCCTATTTATCTATATATTTATTTTGTTTAATTTGTTGTTGTTAAAACCTATATTAATTGTAGTTTTAAAGGATAAGACTGCTACAGTGATACAATAAAAAAAAGACTGTTTGATTTATTAAAATAAAAGTTTTATAAGTAAATAATTTATTTATTTTTTATTATTTTCATTAAACCTTATAAAATCTAATGTTTAACTATTTTTAAAAATATAAATCTTGTTCCTATTGATCATCAACGTGTAACAATAAGAAAATCTAGCTTTTTTAAACGGTGTTCCTATTCATCCCAACTTACGGGTAAATAGGGACACTTTTTTAAAAAAAAATAAAAAAAAACTTTTGAAAATTAACTTTATTTATGGTGTATTATATATTTCTATATGTGTGATCTTTCTAAAACAATTTTCATGACTTCGATATCATAAAAATTGTGCTCGTAATCTATAAAAAACCGTTAAAATCGTCCCTATTCACCCCAAATTACGGTAATAACTGTTAGAAACTGTAATAATAACTTAATTAGGAGCAATTATTAATATTCACTAGGGCTCTGGTCAGGATAAACAATTCGATGTACGGGTTTATATTATAAACGAACAACAATAAAATAGTATTTATGTGGTATGTAATACAGAAACTTAATAAACTTAATTACATTACACCAAACGGGAGTCGGTCTTGCGAGCGAAAAAACAATAACGGTGTGCGGTCGGTCGCGTCACGGGACTACTGAACACTACCTCCACAGTGGTCGCACCGCACTACTTCGTGCTTGCCTCGACACAGGGTGACAACCTTAACAATTAATTATGAACAAGTGATAGGTGCTAACATAACAATTTCATATACATTTATTTTCTGGTCCGATTTTATCGTAATGCAGTATTTTAATACCATTAAGTTGTATTTTAATTAAAATTATCTGATGTATTGTATGAAAAACTTCTTAAAAAAATTTTTTTTAGGAACTTATAAAATCTGTACTTCCAAATTTTGTGCCTTTAGCGAACTTATGTCGCAGGCTCAAACCCTATTGGCCTTTTGCTAGGAGTCTATAGGACCTAATACTTTGCGGCCTTAATCCCATATTAAATTTGGTTTTTTGCTAAGCGCCTGTGCGTTGTTTAAACTAAATTTAAATAATAAATGATTATTGATTGATTGAATGATACGAGTATGTGACGACTGACGATGCATAGTAGTCCCAAATCCCAATCATAGACAAGTATACAAATATAGTGAAATCCCAGTGTCCCGGCATATTCCCGACATACGAGTATAAATACGATGAGCCGTCAGCCGACGTACGACCGCAACGGCACGGCGCGACGGACTCGACAGTCGACACTAGCGATTACAACGTCGACATCCACTAACTAATTCGTCGACGAGAGCGCTTCATAACGGCAACATCCATTTTTCGCGCTACGTGTTTACCCGGCCAGTGAGCAATCTATAGTATTGTCATGTACCCTATAAATATATCAATATATAGTGCACGTATTCGGTGGTGTGGCTAAGTAATTAAGTAGGCAATTACTATAAGACATCATGCCGAGGTCATTGCATAGAGCGTAGTGAACCAGTGGCGTACTTGGAGGGGGTGCAGGAGGTGCATTGCACCAGGGCCCTTAGCTGTTTTTTATAAATGGGGCCCTGGAGCCTCTATTCAACAAATAGCGACTGAATACTGAAACTTTTATTTTTTATCATGTAAGTTTTTAGTTGACTAAATAATGTTAATATAAATAAAAAGTAGCAGTGTCGTCAAATATTTTTGTACTGCGTTCGAGCGGCACCGACAAGTGACAACGTCAAAACAGCTGTATTGATATTATCATTGATTATAAATACAGATATTAAATTCACAATAACATTGCTCGAGCATATTGGGCTATTTTTGGAGGTGACAACACTACCACTGGACGGTGCTTGCACGCGTGTGTGTGTTGACTGTTTTATCCACGGAAATAATGCATAATGCTCTATTGTAGACATAGAGTATATTCTATGATTGTAGACTACGCGTTTCTTATCGTGACTCGTGAGCTGTCATGTTGATTGTCACTTATTATCTTAATTCTTGCCATTTTAGTACGTGGTAGTGTGGTACTATTTATTTTTTATTTTTAATACTGTGAATTGTGAGCTGTGACCATGTCTAAAAGAGTTCCTAGTGGCTGTGAAAAACGAAAAAAGAAAAAAGAAGAACAAGAGAAAATCTTAAAACTACCCAAAATAAACAGTTTTTTTTCTAGTGCCGTTCCTTATGAAGAAAATACCATTAACAGTAATATTACACAACCAAATACAAAGCCTACTGCATTAAATGATACAACTTTAAACATAATTGAATCCTTCACAACTGAACCAGAACATAGTTCATCGAAAGGTACAAATTAAATTAAATCTTTTGGTTTTTTTTAAAATAAAACAATTTTTTATTATTAACAACATTTTTTTATTTTATTTTAAATTTCATTATATTTATCATACATTTTTATTTTAATAAACAAAATTTATAAACTATAATGTTTAATAGGTAATTTTGTGACTTCTATTTTTTGACATTTTGTTGACCTCAATTGAAATATTTTTCAAAAATATTTAAAAATATGTATAGATTTAGATATTACATTATTTATTTATAATAATATTATATAATATGTAGATTGGTTTTGGTCCTTTTTTTTCACTAACAATTAAGTTTAAGGAAAAATGAATTTCTATAAATTACTAAAAATCTGTAAATTTAATTATTATTGTAGTGATTCCAAATGTAGAGCCTAGTATAACTTTGAATGACACAACCTCAGACAAGTCAGATATCATTGAAACCTTCACTCCTGAACCAGCTCTTAGTTCATCTACAGGTACCTACAAATTAAATTTTTAACATTTTTAATGATGTGGTTAAATTTTAATATAATTGGCTTTTGAGCAGTACCTAAGAATTATCTATTATGTAAATCAAACTAATTTTTAGTTAAACAAATTTCTATCAGTATTTTTTCATTATTGTTCATAGACTTGAATTTAACCTGCCGTTATCCTTCCGATCGTGGTAAATTTAGTGACAAAGTTTTGGATGCCCAAACAAAAAGGCTAATTATGTAATTTGGACCATGTAAACCCGATATTAACTTCCCTCGTAATGATTCAAATAGGAAATTCTCAATTGAGTATTATTTTATGAACACGAAATCAGGTTTTAAAATTCCTCGAATTTAAAATTCCTTGGCTGTGTTATTCCATTATATTGGACATGGTATATTGTGAAACGTGTTGGCTTTTTGCCGACCGTCTTAACAAAAATTATTATTCTAATTGGGTTGATGGAGTAAATGATTGGCAACATCTTGCCCAAAAGATATCAAAACATGAATCATCTACTCAGCATATTGAAGCCGTACAAGTAAGAAGCTTATGGAATAAAAATAAAATTATTGATGAACAGCTCGAACGACAAATTTCTGAAGAAGCAGATTTTTGGCGCAATGTTTTAGAACGAATAATGAAAATAATACTTTTTTTAACTACCGGTAATACTGCCCTTCGAGGGAAAGAAGGAAAATTTGGTGATTGTAATAAATTTGCTGAAGGCAACTTTTTAAGGACCGTTAGATTACTTGCTGACTATGATCCAGTTTTGAATAAATTAATAAGTAATGACAAAGACTGTGTAAAATATCTTAGCCACACTATTGTTAATGAATTAATTGAAATATTGTCTTCCGAAATTGTTAAAAAAATTTGCGATGAAATTAGAACTAGTCAATATTTTTCTTTAATAATGGATTCAACCCAGGATTTGACTAAAGTAGACCAATTAAGTATTATAATTAGATACGTAAAAGTTAATTACGAAGAACACAAATTTGAAATAAAAGAGTCTTTTATTGGTTTTTATGAACTCAAGCACCATACTGCAAAAGATTACGAACAACTTATTCGAAAAATTATAATAAAACTTAATTTAGATATCACAAAATGCCGGGGACAAGGATATGACGGAGCATCAGTAATGAGTGGCAAACATAATGGTGTACAGACAAGAGTTAAATATATTGTACCCTCTGCTACATTTGTGCATTGCTGTTCTCATAACCTAAACTTAGTTATATCTGATGCGGCAAAAAGTCACCAAAAAATAATTAATTTTTTTGATACGGTTCAAGCAATATTCAATTTTTTCAGTAGTAGTGGACCAAGATGGGCTTTGTTGGCTTTCAAAAGTGATATTTCTAATAAAATTCGAGCTAAAGTTTTGAAAAAAGTCTGCCCCACTAGGTGGGAGGCACGTCATGATACTGTGTTTGCACTAAAAACTAGATTTGTTGATGTTCTAAAAGTTTTGACTCAAATTGTTCTTACAAGTTCTAAAACAAATGAAAAAAATTTGTCTGTGGGATTAAAAAAGCAAATTGAAAATAGGGAATTTGTTTTAATACTATGCTTATGGGAACCCATACTTCGAGCCCTTCAAGGAATTTCAAAACCATTACAGAATGTTAATATAACTTTAGACCAAGCGTCTAATATGCTTCGAAATGCTATACAAACGACGCAAAAGCTCAGAAACAGTTTTGAAGATATTTTAAAAAATGCGAATGAATTATGTTTAAAATGGGGAATATCTACTTCATTTTTTAATAAACGAAACATTTTTGCAAAGAAACATTATGATGAGTTAGATGGTGACTATCGACTAAATGTCACAGAAGAAAACTTTAAAGTGAATATTTTTTTGCCAACAATTGATACAGTATTATCACAACTTATTTCACGGTTTGAAGGTACTCATAATGTTGCTGATTCATTTGGATTTTTAACTCCAACCACTCTTTTAAAACTTAACGATAGCGATATAATAAAATCTTCATATGATTTTGTATTGAAGTATGAAAATGATATTAAATCGGATTTCGCACGTCAACTTATTGCATTGAAAACAGTAATTATCAATAGTGAGATAAAGACTATAAAAGATTTAGCACAATTTATCATAAGTAATAGTTTGCCTAGCAGTTTTCCTGATATTTTGAGTGCTTGTATCATATTTATGTGTATACCAGTTACAGTGGCATCCGCCGAACGCTCCTTCTCAAAGCTCAAATTGATAAAAAACTACTTGAGAAACACCTGCAATCAAGATCGCCTAAGCAGTTTAGTAGTATTAAACATAGAGCGAGAGCAAACAATTAATATCGCCATCGAAAAAATTATCAACGATTTTGCAAATGCCAAGTCAAGACGGAAAAATTTCTTGATATAATTTAATTTAAAGCCTTAAAGGTTAAAGTATTTATGTCACTTAAGTGTATTTATAAAGAAATTAATTTGTTACATTGTTTTATTTTATATAGCTAGTAGGTATTGTCTTTAGCTAGTGTTCTACACAGTATTTTATAGTTTTTGTTTTATGCTTAAGCTTAACTATTATTTTTTAAAAACATTGAAATTAAATATTTTAAATTGAATCTCCTCAATGTTCCTTAAAATAAAACATGTAACTCAACATGTAAATGTAACTCCTTTGTCTCATTATTGTGCCAGTTGTGCCACATATAGTTTTGGAAACATTTTGTGGAGGTCACTTTTTTAGCGAAAGCTAAACTAAAAATTGACCTTCCTAAATTTTTGTTTGTGTCTTATAAAATGCATCTATGATAATGGGCCCGAAAAATTAGCTGCACCCCCGTACTTAAACACATAGATACGCCACTGTAGTGAACACCGGATTAGACAATTAAGCTATAAAAGTGTTGTCACACGTCTCTTCTTAGAAAAGTCTCTATACTATTGGGACAGGATACGGATCGACCAGAATAACAAATTATGCTACGAGACCCAAATTCTATCATTGTGCGAACATTCGCTACCACTACGACCACCCACTCTTAAAGTATACGAGCATATATAAGGGAGCCCATGACAAGAGCTCATCAGACGGTTATAGACGGTTATAGACGGTTATAGAGAGCTAGAGACGGCTAGGGATAGACAAGACATTTGGAGGCCGGTCGAAACACCACTCACAGTCTTAGTCTATCAAGTTTCAGAGGCAGGTCGTAACACCACTCACCACTCTCTCACGCTTTAATATTGTATTTTTGTATTAAATATATGTTAATAAACAGGGTTGGCAAAAACCCGGGCTTTATCGAGCTTTTTCCAATAAAACCCTAAAAACCCCAATAACCCGGTGGGTTTTATTGTAAAAATAATAATGAGGGGTTTTATCGGGTTTTTTCTGAAAAAACCCATCAAAAAACCCGGTGGGTTTTATTGTAAAATATTAATGGGCGGTTTTTATCGGGTTTTTACTGAAAAAACCCCTCCGAAAAAAATCGGAATTTTTTTCCATGTATTAGCTGCACTGTTAAGGGAAAACCCTTATCGCGTTATCTCTAAACTGGCCCCGCCAAAACTATATGATAATAATATAAGATATTGACATTCTGAACTTTTCCGAATTGTTAATTGTTAACGTTAGTGCCTTAGTGGCTTTATTAAGTTTTTTGTTTTGTAATTTGTTGTTAGTTGTTAAATTGTTATAATTTTATTAGTCATGCCACCAGTCCTTGGTAGTGGTCGTAAAGCCGGATGGCAACGTGCGGAGTTTGAATCTATATTTATTGATGGTGTTCAGTTTACCAAAGACAAGTGCAAACATTGTGGAAATGAAGTCAGCAGAAAGTTAGAACGTCTCTCTAGTCATTTACAAAGATGTGTCAAGTATAGAAGTACGTTAAATAACGTTGATAAGAATGATACAAACAATCGAAACCTTCTATTACCTTCATCGTCAACAGTACAACAAAGTAAAACATATCAAATATCACTAAATGAACATGTAATATCGACAACACCGGCAAAAAAAGTACAGATTGATGAAGAAGTGGCCAAGTTCTTTTATGCAAATGCAATTTAATTTAATGCTGCAAATTCAGCATCTTTTAAATCACTGTTTGCTGTTGCCCGACCAGGTTACAAACCACCAAACCGTAAACAGTTAGCTGGACCGTTATTAGACAATGCTGAAGTATCTGTATCAAAAGAGCTAGTTGATCAATTGAAAGAATGCACAATAACTTTAGTTCAAGATGGATGGTCATCCATAAAAAATGACCCAATTATAGCTTCTAGCATTCATACTGGCACTGTTATCGGCCCGCAAACATTTTTGTTAAACACTGTGGATTGTAGTTCTGAATCGAAGACCGCTGAATACTGTTTTAGTCTCATATCATCTGATATCGTTGGCATCAAAGAAACTTATAACAAAAATGTAAGTACCTATTGTGTTTTGTAATTTGTTTAACTAAAATTTTTTTTTTTTACAAAATTGAATAAAATAGTAAGTTCAAATTATGAAATAATATGTAAACTGTAAAGTGTATACAATATACATATTATTTATGTTTGTCTAATGTCAACTTAAATGTAGGTATGTAAATGTATTAAATATATATTACCTATATAAGTTTATACCTAACACTTGTTTAATAAAATATGCATTACATGATACTACTTACATTAATTATAATTACTATTTACTAATACTCTAGTATATTATACTTTTATTATTAGAGTACCTACATTGTACATATATCCAATTTATTAGGCTGTTTTATACTTTTATACAATATTGAATATAATATTATACTCAATGCTTATTTCAAAACTAATAGGTGTTTGCAGTATGCACAGATAATGAAAATAAAATGATAGCTATGAGGAATAAAATCCATGATGAATACCCTGATATATTAGCATACGGATGCAATGCTCATTATTTAAATTTATTGGAAAATGACATTGCACCAAGAACAGTATTGGCATGCATAGAAAAAGTTCAGAAATATTTTAGGAATCACCATCAACCACATGTATGTCATAAGATAATTGTATTATATAAACTTCAAACTTGATACCTTTTCAGAAATTAACAATAATTGTTCCTTACAACTTTTTTACTATTGCCTATAAGGGTTGGTTAAAAGAAATGGACGGTTTGATGCCACAAATATCAAACTCGACAAGATGGAATTCTCAAGAAGCTTGTGTCAGTACTTTCATCAACAATTTTTATAAATATCAGGAGATCTTGAATTTACATATTGATGAATTTGATAAGACTATTGGCCAAATGTTGAACGATAATGGACTTTATAGGGAATCGTTGAATTTACAAAAACAATTAAAACTTGTAGCTTCAGTATTAGACAAGGTACCCTGCATCTTATTAAAATTTACTATTTTTGCTACCAACAAGTTACAGTTTTATTATTTGATATTTGATTTCAGAATCAAATATTAATTTAGTGTTTTGAATTTTGATATATCATAAGTACTTTGAACTTTCATACCAAATAATTTGATAAATCAAGTTTTCTTTTACTGTTTCGATCAAAGATTTAGTTATTAATTATTATTAAATAAAAAAACATTACAATTAAATATTAAAAGTAATTTATATAAAAAAAGAGTACCAAATAATAAAATGTTTAACATTTAGTTAATAACTGAACATCAAGCTTACTTACCATTTTATACATTAATCATTTTAACATTTATAATTGATAGATGCAAGGAGACTGTACTACACTTTCTACAGCAGTAGATGGGTGGTATGATTTAGTTAACTCATCAGACATGGAAGTGTACAAACATTTTATCAAAAAAAGAATGTCAAGTGCTATGGAACCATTTTTTATCGTGGCATATTTAATGGATCCATTTTTTATGGGTAAAACTTATTTTTGATTTAAATTTTAAAATACTTACAAACATTAATTATTTAAGGAGAGTAAGTTCAATATTAATTTTAAAATGTATTCAGAATTCAGATACTACATATTATTTTATTTTAAATTTAAATACTTAAGTAGGTAAATGCATAAAGTCTATTATTATTATTATTCCGTAGTGGGAAATCTACTGTCACTTGCAGCCTATCTTTCACATCATATATATTAAAAAGCTTTGAATCTGATTGTCAAGTTGATGCTGTATTCACGGACTTTAATAAAGCCTTCGACACTGTCATTCATAGCCGCCTTATCTCTGAATTGGATTCACTTGGTATCGGTAATCCTTTACTCTCATGGCTCCAATCTTATTTAAGTCAAAGAAAGCAATTCGTAAGAGTTCACGGCGTTGACTCTGACTTATTTATTACTCCCTCCGGGGTCCCCCAAGGAGGGCATCTCAGTCCTCTTCTGTTCATCCTTTTCGTTAACTCAATTAACAGGTACATTTCATCCTCTAAAGTTCTTCTGTTTGCCGATGATATTAAATTTTTCTCAAAAATTACATCTCCGTCTGACAGTCTTCAACTTCAATCAGCTCTCAATACTTTCTCTCTCTGGGCCCAGCGTATTGGCCTAACGCTCAATCTCAGCAAGTGTCATGTTATGTCATTTCATAGAAAACGTACTTGCATAATACATCCTTATTCCCTTAATGGCTCTACTCTCAAGCGTGTATCCACTGTCAAAGATCTTGGGTTCTATCTAACTCCTTCTCTTTCCTTTGAACACCATATTGATGTTACGGTGGGTAGAGCGTTAAAAACTCTGGGGTTCTGAAAGCGCAACACTAGCCTTTTCACGTCCGCTACTTGTCTTCGCTCCCTCTATTTTTCCCTTGTCCGCTCTGTCTTAGAATATGGCTCAGTTGTATGGTACCCGTATCTAGCCAAGGACCAATTACGTTTAGAGCGTGTCCAAAACCGCTTCCTTTCCTACGCCGCCTTTATACTCAATATTGATCACCCACCCCATGATTACCTATCAATTAGAACTTCCTTAAATATCCCTACTCTCGCATCTCGTCGTGTCGATGCTGACCTCTCATTCATCACCTCCCTCCTCAACGGCTCAATAGATGCCCCTAACCTTCTGTCCTCTATCTCTTTCCGCGTTCCTGTGCATTTCACTAGAAATCACTCTTTATACCTTGTCTCCTCTCACCGTACTAACTACTCCTATAATAATCCATTAGATAGAATGCTCCACCTACTTAATAGCTCCTGATCTTTAGCTGACTATATTATTGTTTATCTCTACTGAATGTTTTTGTCTTTAGTTTTAATTTACCTTAGCATGTACTCTTTTTAGCTGAACGCTGTTTAGTATAAGTTTAAACTTAAGTCTATAATTATAACTATATTTTCCATGTATTTTATTTCATTATTATCACTTCATGTTAACCTACTAATTGTACAATGTATCTATAAATTGCCGTTTGGCGTTAAATAAATAAATAAATAAATAAATAAATTATTGAGAAGAGTACAATTTTGTTTTTAGGGGAGAGATTGACTGAAGACGATGAAAATAAAGCTGAATCATGGGTTATAGCTTACAAACCAGAATTTCTTGCTGGATTCTTGGCTTTCAAAATAAAGGAGGCTACTGTATTTCCAGTTTCGATGTTCTTGGAATCCGTACTTGACATGTACAAATCAAAGCCAGGACAATGGTGGAATGTGATGAAATGCCGAACCACAAAAGGAGGAAAATTGCTTTTAGAGTTTTGTTCGTTTTTTTCAGCCCTACTAAGTATTCCTCCTAGCTCTGCATCATTGGAGCGAATATTTTCTACTTTCGGCCTAATTTGGAATAAACTTAGAAATCGGTTGGGTCATGAAAAGGCAGCCAAATTGGTAAAGATCCACCGATTTCTAAACATAAAAACCCCTCAAGGGGAAGTTGAGGAGGACTTTTTTTAATTATCTTCACTATTAAATTAACTATCAGAATGACAAACTAGCTAGTATTTAAGTATTTAAACTTTAAAGGAAAGTTACCTATTTTGTATTTTAAATTTTAATACCTTGTTAAAAATAAAAAATTGTTAACATTTATATTGACCGTTGGTGTGTAGTTTTTTCTATTATATACTTTTATTTGTACCTACCTAATAAAAAAAATAATAATAAGGTTTTTTTCTTAACAATTTAATATTTTAATTGGAAAAATAAATAATTCCTATAAGGAAAATCTTTCTGAAAATTAACATAAGTAAAAAAAAAAAAGAGTATTTTATCCAGAAAAGCAGCCCGGGTTTTATGGGTTTTTTCAAAAAAAATGAGTGGGTTTAACCCAGAAAAGCAGCCCGGGTTTTTTTATGGGTTTTTCAAAATATCAAGTGGGTTTAACCCAAAAAAGCAGCCCGGGTTTTTTCGGGGTGGGCTTTTTCGTGCCAACCCTGTAATAAACACACATTATATCTATATACATCACGTCTTCATTTCCTGAGTTGATATATATATCGACACGAGTTGGGACGCAACAGTATTTATAATCAATGATATTATATATCAATGTCTGATTTTTATTATTATTATTATTTGTCTTCATATTATGAAATTGACTGTATCTATTTATTATTAAGAAATATTGTGCTTGTGCGAAAGAGTAGCATTGTTTTAAATTTTCAATCCTTAGATATGAAATTTGAACATTTTATAAATTTTTAACTACAAAATAATCATTCAATTTTAAATTTGATAAATTTGGTCAAAATTTGATCTTTAAATGCTTATAAAAAAAAATTTTGCCTATGTATTTTTAATATTTTTCAACTGATATTGTAACAATATATGTACCTAACACACTATTGAGTTAAATAATAATATTTTTTCCAGTTATTACTTATTATATAATAGTAATGATATTAGTTTACCGACAAAATAAGTCAAAAAATATAATTCTATCATAACACTTATTACGATGAACCTATGGTTTATTTTACTTTTTTACTTTTATTTAACTCAATAGTGTGTACCTATACAATATATTATAGTGACTTAAAAAAATATGTAAAATTATTAAATCTTTACGTAAGGGTTCCCAAACTTTAAAATTCTATAATTTATAATTGGTGGAAAAAGGAATGACGTTTTTTCCAATTTGGCGGAAAAAGGTATTGGCGGAAAACGGAAAGGTCATTTTTGGCGGAAACCGGTGACACCGGTGTGACCGGTGAAATTAACTCCCGGTGATTTTAACTGGGGGGAGTAATAATCGCCGGGAGTAATTATTTCCTAAGCTAGCCGGCGATTATTACTCCCTCTACATTTTTACTCCTCCTTATCTAGGGAGTAAAAATCGCCGGGAGTAATTATTTCCTAAGCTAGCCGGCGATTATTACTCCCTCTATATTTTTACTCCTCTTTATCTAGGGAGTAATAATCAAAACAATCTAATTAATATATTTAATAAAATAACTATCTTATAGTGGCTAGACCATGTCAGACGTGTAATTAAAAACTATACAGGATAGGTACTGCTTTTAATTATGGTAAAAATATATATTATTGAAAATATAATATTACACTATGACCTCAGCTGTAATAAGGAGTGAGGGTTAAAGGGCCTATCCCCTCTTCCCAAAAAATAAAAATAATATTTAGACTGAGCCCCCACGGGTCTGTTTGGTTTAATTATGGATAGCACCCCCGAGACAAAACTGATATTGCGCCTATGGCGGGGGCCTTCTACAATTCTGGGACAGTAGACCTATACTGGGGCCCTGTCCACCCCTGTGATGTAGTTTTTTTTAATCTATTTTACTGATTATGCTTATTATACGACTGTTACACTTATTCATCGTGTGACGTGTAGCTTATTACTTACTCGGTAAGTTAAATGAAGATATTCTATAATTATTTACGTATATATTAGCACAACAAATTATGACTGAATTGTATTTAGCAAAGGTACCAATCATGTTGGAAGCCCCTTGGTATCATGTGGAAGGGGCAATTCGCAACACTTCTCCTATAATATAATATAACCTATAATATAATATTTTAAGTAGGTAGTTATTTCAAATGAAAATTTAATTCAATAATAAACAATTACTAATTACCTATTTTTTTTTTTATAATTTTACGACATTTTAGTAACGACCTATTTACAAAAAAAGGAATATTACAAAAATTAATAATTATTTTACTTTTTTTATTACCTAGAAATGTCTTCGTTTTGCAATTTACTAATACCTACTGTAGCTGGCTAAATATTGTAATGCTTGGAATCCAACCTTGTATCGTAGGGTCGTATAATCGTGTGTAAGTGACAACAAAAACTGTACCTACAACCCGATCTTCATGTTGTTCACAACTCGTGTGCAAATGAGTTTACCTAGAGAGCCTAGATAATAAGAGAGTGGTCAACCAGCTGAACGTTTTCTATTGGTTGGCTGTTATCACTGTTCATGGGCACCATTTTTCGTCCAAAATGTTCAGATAATTTTCAAATCGACATTCGACAATCGACTATCGAGTACCTACTACGTATAGACGTATATTGTATATTTGTATAGGAGACTGCTGTGAAATATTATTAGTTTATTGATTTATTAATTTTCTCAAAGACTAAAGTATACCGTATACGTATTATCATTGAATCGCGTCATCATGCCGGGTTGTTGTGCTTATGGTTGTCATAACCGGAGTGAAAATGGATTTAAAATGAATATTTTCCCTAGAAATAAAGAGCGTCGTGCGTTATGGGCTGTTAGAGTCAAGAGGGATAATTGGACTCCGACAGATAATTCATACCTTTGTGAAGTAAATAATGAATTCTCCATAGTCTAGAATTCTAGATAATAACTAATACAGGGGCGCCATTTGGGGGGTGGGGGGTGTACCTTGGCACCCCTATTTGTTTTCTGTCTCTAATTGGCCTGGTTTAAAATTTACAATTACGCCTATAGGTGATGGCCTATGTCTAAAAATTAAAATATATTATTTGTTATGAATACTTTAATACATATAAAATATAAATATATAATAAATTATTATTGTGTATGGAGGTAAATTAGGTAAAGCATATTATTATTTGTAGATGCGTATTATTGGTATGCATGATGACTTTTTTTCGTTGGTAGGTATAATAAAAAATAGTTTTTAGCTACGAATCGGTGTCTCGCAAAAGATATAGTAGGTATGTATTCACTAATATAAAGAAAAAGTGGCCCCATGAAAAAAAAAATTGGCCTGCTTAAATTTTGACACCCCTATTAAAAAACTCAAATGGCGCCACTGAACTAATAAGGTTAGGTTAACTATTAAATAGGTTTTTTAATTAATAATATTCAGCTAGGTACCATACCTACATGATATTTATAGTTAATAAGTTTTAAATTTAAAGTACCTACCTATGTAAATAATAAAGATGAGATTAATTTTGTTGGGTATAGATACTACCTATACATTTAATAATAATATAAATTACACAATTACATAATATAATACTGATGCACAACATAGTTAATTTCATTTTGTTTCTTTATTTTGTTGTAATATATTATATACCTAGTACTCATGTTACATTTTTACATGATATATTGATACTTATCAAGCATATTTTACAATTTCGTAGCACTGTGTAAATTTACATAACTCACTATTATCTTTAGTACCTACATAAAATGTAATAAGTCTTAAGCTACTTATTCTAACTAAATAGTTATTTACTGAATATTTTAATTAAAAAAAGGGTGAGCATTTTTAAATATAAACTAGATCACCTTGGACAGTTTTGTTGTACCTGATATTCATTATATTTTCATTTTCATATACCTTTATTTTAAATAGGTAGCTGGGTTTTTTTTTAGAACTTACGTGGTAGTACAATGTTGTCATGAACATTTTATGTCTCTAGCTATTATAGTTTAGGCTCTACGTTAATAAACAAATATACCTAAATTTGCTCTTATGTATCAATATAGATTCTTGAACAGAATAATCTCTAGTCCACCTACAATTACTTAAAATTATCAAAATTGTACCATCTTATTTAATTATACATTTAATACAGTATAAAACTTAATATTATATTATTATTCTATTTAAATATCAATAGGCCAGTTATAATATTTGTTATTGTGGCTTCAATAAAAAAGTGACTTATTATTATATAATATTCAACATTATTATAATACTTAATTAATTTAATTTTATTGAGTAGGTAGTGCAATTTGGTTTTCTTCAGGTACATTTTGATGATGATCAATGGGAAAAAACAAGATTAGATGGGAAAAAAAAATTGAAAGCAACTGCTCTGCCCACTAATTTTTGTCATATTCCACCTCAAAAACAAAAAAGAAAGTCTCCTAAAAAAAAGCTCACATACACGCCAAGTCCTCTAAAAAGAGCAAGAAAGTCAATTTTAGAACACTCTTATGCATCTAACAAACTTTTCTCTAATGATGATACACCTACAATTATAAATAGTAATTTTACAATTCTACATGAAAATAGTATTGACAATTTAAATAGTATAACAGATGATATTATAAATCCAGAAATAGAAAATTACTCTAAAGAAAAATTATTACAACAATTAAAAAATATTAAAAAAGAATCATTAAATCGGTCAAAAGTTATCAGAGAGTTACGCCATAAAATAAATAGAACTAATAAAATTAATAGCTCTACAAATATTAAAACAAATAAAAACAATATAAATTTTAAAAAAAATTTAAAAACTTTTCTGACAGAAAATCAAATTTTATCTCTTAATTCTAAGAATAAGAAAGGATTTACTTGGTCTAGTGATACTATTAAAAAAGCATTGCGACTTAAATTTTCATGTGGATCTGCTGGTTATGAGGAACTACTCAATCAAAATTACCCTCTTCCTTCTCTGAGAACTCTTAGGCGCAAATTACAAAACATATCTTTTGAGAGTGGAATTTTGAATGATGTTTTTGAAATGCTAGCTATTAAAGTTTCTACACTGAATGATACTGAAAAAGAATGTGTTGTTGTATTAGATGAGATGTTTCTTGTTGAAGGTTTAGTATATGATGTCAGTTCAAAATCATTTCTTGGTAATGTAACATTGCCTGAACATAATGGTGTTGCAAACCACGCTTTAGTGTTTATGTTAGCCGGTGTATCCAGCCGTTGGAAGCAGACAGTTGCATACTACTTCACTAGCGACTCGGTAAAAGGCAATATTTTCAAAACAATTATTATTGAAATTATTTCAAAAGCTGAAGCGTTAGGACTTAAAGTAAATTCAGTTACATCTGATATGGGAGCATGCAATAAAGCAATGTGGACAAGCTTTGGCATTCATTGTTTACCTGGATCTACAGGACACTTACAAAATAGTATTATACACCCATGTGACTCTAACCGTAAATTATATTTTTTAAAAGATGTGCCACATTTATTTAAGAATATAAAACAAGCATTATTCAACAATAAGTTCATTACATTACCCGAAGAAATAGTAAAAAAACATAACTTAACATCTAATATTGTAGATAGTAAACATATTGAACAATTAGCGAACCATCAAAATAATCTTGAACTAAAACTAGTTCGGAATCTTGATGCAGAAGACTTAAAAAAGCCTAATCATTTTGATAAGATGAAAGTTTCAAAAGCTGCTAACATTGTGAGTACTGATGTAAGTGCAAGCCTACAATTTTTGGTTGACAATGAAAATTATCACTCTTCCTTCAAAACCACAGCATGGTTCATACAACAAGTGGCAAAGTGGTTTACATTAATGACATCTAGAAATCCTGTTGTTGCTTTAAGTAAGTTCAACCTAGAGAAGTACAATGAAACCATACAATTTTTATATAATTTTATGGATATGTTCAAAAATATAAAAATTGGGTCTAAAGGAACATGGAAACCATGCCAAACCGGTGTTTTATTAGCAACAAAAAGTATTATTGATTTACAAAATATTTTTCTCAATGAAAAGTCATATAAGTTTCTCCTTACTGGAAGATTTTCTCAAGATTGTCTTGAAAATTTATTTTCATGTATTAGAAGTGTTCAACCTATTCCAAATCCTTTGCAATTTAAAAGTAATTTGAAACTTGTTTGTGTCGCTCAATTTCTAAAAAATGTATCCAACAGTAGTTATGATCTTGATGACAGAGAGTTTCTTGGTGATATATTAGATTTTTCAAAAGTTAAGCCTATATTATCAGAACCATCAGATAAAGAATATGAATTATGTGATGGCATTAATGATTCTACAATTATTGTTCTACAAAATACTGAACAAAACTGTTTGTACAATATAGCAGGTATATTACTTTTGTAACAGATTATTTAATTTTTTTAAAGAACAATTTAACTCAAAGTATAACAAATCTCAAATTCAGATTTTCCAGTCACTCGTCTTTCTTACTATTTTTCACTATTTTTATAACCTATGGCTCACTTTATTTTATTGACAAAAGCTTTATTATTTAAGAATAATTAAAATTAGAAATTATTACAATATGTTGTGTTATATTCTGTTTTGGATAAGTTGTTCTTAATATAATGAAATATAATAATAATATTCATTATAATACAATTCATAAGATAAATTTAAAAAATACAGATTTGCAAATAATATTAAACTTATAAAACTATTAATGTCTAACTTTAGGTACCTAATTTATTTTATTTAATTAGGTATGTCAAATTTACAAATTTATTTTTAATATTGTTGAATTTTTTATTGTTATTAACCATAGGCTATATAATATCAAGAATAGAAAATAATGACAAAGTTTGTGATGGTTGCATTAATTCTGTATGTTCTTCCAAACCTTTAAAAACTGATTACTCTGCTTTTGTTCAAATTAAAGAATACAAAACTGGTTGCTTAAAATATGTTACTGAAGAATGTTTTCAATTTTTCCTCAGTATGGAAATAATGTTTAGAAAATGTAGAAGTTTAATTTTAAACAACAAGAGGGAATTATTCATGAAGACATTAGAACTTGAATTAAGTGCCTTTTCGTTTTCAGAATGTCATCCAATTAAAACAAAGATGATAAACCGATTTATTGAATTCAGGTGTAAAAATTTAGGAACCCTTCTTACAAAAAATATGAAAAAAAGTGCAGCTTGTCTCAAAGCTAGCAAGAGTATTGCAATGAGAGAAGCTGTTAAGAATAAAATAAAACTTTAAAAGCAACAGTTGTAAATAATTTAATTATTATTTAAACTATTCATTTTTATTATTATATTTTACTAGGTAACCTACCTAAAATTATTAATTATGTTAAAAATTAAACATTTTTTATTGTTTTTATCATTTTAATTGTTACATTAATTGTTTTTATTAAAGTTTATAAATTTATAATTATATATTCAACATGTCATAGTACATTAGAAAACTTTTTATAGAAAAAAGTTCAAGACTGAACTTGTTTTAATTGTGGCTGATGATTATATTATCATACATTCATATTATAACAAATATTTTATAGCTTACTCAAATATGTATTTTTTTTTTATTTTTATTATAATTTAATGCATGTATTTTCACTTTCTAGACAGTTTTACATTTCAAGAATATTAAATATGCATATCTTATAAATAAAAATCTAGTTAAATTATAAATGTATGTTAATTTTTGTATTTTATCAATTGTATTTATACGTTAGAATTAAAATTCAACACTTGATGGTAATTTTATTTAAAATATGAATCATTAGTGTTATAGAATAATATTGAATATGTATAAATTTGATCTACGAGTATACAGATTTCCGACTTGGTCCAACATCGTCTATCAAGCAACAATAACAATGTTTTTCCGTACAAATTATATAATTAGAATATTATTACTTCTAAAGCTAAATAATATATTTTTTTAGTTACCTATAGTAAATGTATTTATGTAATTATGACAATTATGTACGTAATATGCATGTGTATTATGTATTATAAAATACATAATTATATTGTTATATAATAATATAATCATTAAATAAAAATTAAATTTCAAAAACAAAAAAAGGCGGGAATAGTTTGGACGAAAAATGGCTGCTATCAATTGAGTTGGCCACTCTCTTATTATCTAGGCTCTCTAACAATAACTATTTAGTATTTATCACGATTAAAGATATCTTTAACCGTGGTATTTATTAAAAATGATAATTGATAAAACACACGATATAAGATAGTACTGTCGCTATCTTAAATCGTGATAGAACATAACACTGATAATACCCAGTAATCCAGAAAACGAGTGCCACAGAATTGATAACTATCCAATTAGTAGGTACCTATGGGCTATACATAGATATTGTTGTATATATCTATGTTGTGCACATAATTTATGGCCTATCGACAAGTAACTTCAGATAAAAGATATTTTAACTACTGGTTTTTGATAAATACAGCTACCAAGAATAAGCTACGCAATACCCCGGGAAAGTGTGAACAGTAAAGCGTCTTTAATGACTGCGTTTTGAAATAATCGTATTCTACGAACGGATTATTTAAAATGAAAAGCATAAATGCTAAGAATAATTATAAAAATAGTATTATACATTTCTAGTAATAAACACATGAATTATTTAATCAATAGTTGCGTGTATCATTGTATTAATGATTTATTGAGTTAATTCACCAAATAATATTATTATAATAAGACAGTAGATATTACAATAATAATTAATTTTAATTGGACCCATAAGATGTTCATATAAAATATTTTTTGAAATTAAAATGTTTCTAACATAAACTAGATCGTAATTTACTTAACGAAAATATTGATATTTAAAAAAATTGTAAAAAATCAGCCATTTGACTTAAATAAGTGTTTTTACCAAATAAATTTTTCTAAAAATCAGATTTACATATTGGCTATATTGAATATTTCGAAAAAAAATTTTATCAATTTTTAAGTTTTTTATTTTCAGTATTAAAAAATAAAAAATAAAAAATGCATTCTAAAAATGTAGCGCAAGTGTCTATGAATTATATTTAAAAGAAATTTTTAAAAAATATTGATTAGAACAAAAGTTATTTCATTTGTCAGAACTCGTATTCATCTCAAAGATGCTGTGGGGAGGAATGATGTTAATGCAACTGATCTAGGTCAAATGGTAGTACTTCCTTCATCATTTACGGGCGGACCTAGGTATATGCATGAACGAACTCAAGATGCCATGACATATGTCCACGTACATGGTCGCCCTGATCTATTCATCACATTTACATGTAACCCTACTTGGAAAGACATCATAGATGCACTGTTTTCTGGACAAAAGCCGCACGATCGTCATGAAATTATAGTGAGAGTATTTCATATTAAAGTAAAGAAATTAATGGCACTCTTGACTAAAGGAAAATTATTTGGTGACGTACGGTGCTATATGTATTCTGTGGAGTGGCAAAAGCGAGGATTGCCTCACGTTCACATCTTACTGTGGCTACAGAATCGAATTTCATCAAACATAATTGATAATGTCATCAGTACTGAAATACCAGACCCCGAGCAAGATCCTCTTTTATATGACATCGTCAAAAGTAACATGATTCATGGTCCCTGCGGCAGCTTAAACCCTAATGCTCCTTGCATGAAAGAAAATACATGCAGTAAAAGATACCCTAGAAAACTTTGCCGAGAAACACAGACAGGAGACGATGGATACCCAGAGTACAAAAGGAGGTCTACAAATGACGGTGGTTTAAGAATTAAGGGACTTGATTTAGACAACCATTGGGTTGTGCCTTACAACCCAGTCTTATTACGTACTTTCAATTGTCACATCAATGTAGAGATGTGTCATTCTGTTAAGTGTATTAAGTACATCTGTAAGTATGTAAACAAGGGCAGTGACCAAGCAGCGTTTACGATAGAAAACCAGAAGGATGAGATTACAATGTACGAAAGTGGTAGGTATATCAGCAGTGCCGAAGCAGTATGGAGAATATTATCATTTTCCATTCATGAACGATATCCTACGGTTTTTCATCTAGCCGTCCACCTTGAGAATGGTCAGCGAGTATACTTCAGCCCTAATAACTTGGCAGATAAGCTCAATAATCCTACTAAGACTACGCTTTTAGCATTTTTTGAGTTATGCAAAACTGACGTTTTCGCAAAAACCCTCCTTTATTCGGAAGTGCCTTCATACTTTGTATTTAAGAATAATAAGTTTCAAAGAAGGAAGCAAGGAAGGAATGTAGATGGCTGGCCGACCGTAAAGAAGGACGATGCATTAGGAAGAGTGTATACTATCCATCCACACAATACTGAATGCTACTATCTTCGTATGCTTCTTCATGAAATTAGAGGACCAACATCTTTTTCAGACCTAAAGACTGTTAACGGTATCCTCCATAATACATTCCAATCTGCCTGTAATGTATTAGGTTTGCTTGAAGATGATAATCACTGGAACAATACGTTAATTGAAGCTTCTTTGAGTGATTCTCCTTCCAAGCTGCGCGAACTATTTACAGTGATGTTAGTATTTTGTCAACTATCGGATCCCTTAACTCTTTGGGATACACATAAAAACAATCTTTCAGAGGATATTATCCGACAAATGGATGCTGACCAAAAAGATGAGGCTCACAACAAATGTTTGATACAAATTGAAGATGCAGTGCTTGCTGTAGGAGGTCAGAGTATATCAAATTATGGGCTACCTCAGCCAACAAGGACAGAAAACAACTTTGAAAACATAGTCTATCAGAGAGAGATAAACTACGACCTGAATACCTTAACAAAGGTAGTAGTGAGCAACGAGGCCTTACTGACGAACGAGCAATACAATGTCTATAGTCAGATAATGCACAGCATTAAATCTGATACTGGAAAATTTTTTTTCTTAAATGCTCCTGCAGGAACAGGAAAAACTTTTCTTATAAACTTGCTTTTGACAAAAGTAAGGAGCAATCGTAGTATTGCTTTGGCTGTTGCATCTTCTGGCATTGTTGCTACGCTTTTGGAGGGGGGGAGGACGGCCCACTCAGCATTCAAACTTCCTCTCGATCTCATTAACATAGAAACGCCAATGTGTAATATACCAAAACAAAGTAATATAGCCAAAGTGCTTCGCAATTGTAAGTTTATTGTTTGGAATGATAGCACTATAGCGCATAAAAGAGGTTTTGAGGCACTTGATAGATCTCTTAAAGATATAAGAAATAAAAATGAAGTGATGGGAGGAGCAACTGTTCTTTTAACTGGAGACTTTAGGCAAACTCTACCAGTTATACCAAGAGGAAGTCGAGCAGATGAAGTTAAGGCTTGCATAAAAGCTTCTTATTTATGGCCGTTAATAGAATAACTTTCTCTCAAAAAGAATATGAGGGTCCACCTGGGAGGTGATGTCACAGCTGGAAAATTCTCTGAACTTCTACTCAAAATAGGAAATGGAGATTTTCCCGAGTTAGCTGGGAAATTGGTTATCACTAAGGATTTAGGTTTAGTAGTGACAACACTACAAGAACTTACAGTTCAAATTTATCCTGATATTGCCGATATATTCAATCCTTCAATGAACAAAATAAAACGATAAAAAATTTTAGTATTCGTTTTGATAATCTCTCTTCACAAATAAAAAATTTATCGGATGACAATGCTCTATTAAATGGAAAAGTTTCTCAACTTGAACTCAAAATCAAAAATCTCGAGCAAAATGCTTTATCAACCCCGAAAACAACACATCTTGATATAATTAATGAAATTGCTGACAGACAGTCTAGAACCAATAATATAATTTTATTCAATCTCCCTGAAGCCAGACCCTTCCAAAATCAAACCTGATAGCGATCGATTAAAATTAATCTTCAATGAGATGGAACTAAATATTGAACCTATCAGATTTTTTCGTCTGGGCAACCCTTCAACTCGAGCTCACCCATTAAAAATCACTCTCACTGATTCAGAAAATGTATTTAACGTTTTACGTGCACAATCTAAAATCTGTTCTTCAAATGAATTTAAAGAATTACGCTTCTCTTCAGATCGTACTATGAAACAACGTGAACAAATGTCTACATTACGTCGAGAGCTGGAAACTTGTCGGAGTAATGGTGAAAACAATATTATTATTAAATATATTAAAGGCAACCCAGTTATTATTAACAATTCAAAAAACTAGATTATACTCCATTTACTCTATCAATATACTGTCAAAACGTCCGTGGTATCAATTCTAAATTAATCAAACTAAATGCATATATTCCTTTATCAACTTTTGATATTTTTGCTTTTGCTGAAACATGGCTCACAAGTAATGTAAACTCTTCAGAACTCGGATTCAAAAATTACAATGTTTTTCGTTGCGACAGAAATATTCATACCAGCAATCTATCCAGAGGTGGCGGAGTACTCATTGCTGTAAATAATAAACACTCATCGAAACTCATAAATATTACTACCAAAAATCTTGAAATTGTCTTTATTTTAATCAAAACCGGTCAAAATAATATTATTATTAGTTCTGTTTATATTCCAAATCGCTCAAATATAGAAATATTTGAAGAATACTATAATATTGTTAATAATATACGTTATGATTATACTATCAGACTTAATTTTGTTAGGTGACTTTAATATTCCTTCAGCTATCTCATCTCATACAAAATCTTTTTTTTTACATAATATTTCATTACTTAATATGGCCCAATTTAATAACATCGTTAATTCAAAAAATAATATTTTAGATTATGTAATATCAAACAATAATTCTATTAAGGTATTTTTAAGTGAAATCCCTATTGTTGATGTTGATTCTTATCATCCCCCACTAGAAATAAACTGTGAAACACTAAATTATAATGTTGATTCTATTTATACTAATGAAATTGTATACAATTGGTCTAAGGCAAATTACCGAATGATTAACTCAGATTTGGGCTCAATAAACTGGCTTAACTTACTTCATAATACTAATGACATAAATTATAATATTTCTACTTTTTATTCTATTATTACCTCTATTGTATATAAATATGTCCCTACGTATAAAAAACATAGCTCATCATATCTTATTTGGTTTAGTAACAAACTTAAATGTTTAATTAAAGCAAAAAAAAAGCCCACCTAGACTTCAAATGCACTAATTCATCGATTGAATTTAGAAAATTCTCAAGCTTAAGAAGTCAATGCAAAGCTACGAGGAAAAATGATTACACAAATTATTTATCTAGTGTTCAAAATTCAATAAAACTCAATCCTAAATTTTTCTGGAAGTTTATAAATGATAAAAAACCTAATCATAATCTTCCAAACCTAATGATATATAATAACGAAGAGGCTGAAAATGGACAACCAATTGTAAATATTTTTAAAAAATATTTTTCTAGTGTATATACCCAACCTTTACTTAATTTATTTTTAAAACCAAATCCTATTAATACATTAAATTCTATTTGTGATCTTCAAATCTCTCTTAAGGATATATTTAATGAACTTAATAATATTAATTTAAATTTATGCTCAGGTCCAGACAATTTATCTTCAAAATTTCTTTTTGAATGTCGTTTTATATTATCATATCCACTTCAAATTATCTTTAATCAATCATTAATCACTAGAGTTTTTCCTACATCATGGAAATCTGTCTTTATTTCTCCTATATTTAAGAAAGGCGATAGATCATCTGTTAAGAATTATCGGCCAATCTCAAAAATATCTATTATCCCTAAAATATTTACAAACATTACTAACTCGAAGTTATTCCCTATATTTAATACTACACTTATCAACGAACAACATGGTTTTCGTTCTAAACGATCAACAGTTACAAACTTAACAATATTTAAACAAGATATTATAGATTCTTTTTCCTCTAAAGCACAAACAGATGTTATCTATACAGATTTCAATAAGGCATTTGACCGAATTGATCATAAGTTATTAATTCTAAAATTAAAAACATTTTATGGCATTAATGATCCTCTCCTATCATGGTTCGCATCTTTTCTATCCGAAAGACAACAAATCGTCAAATATAATAATTTCCTTTCAACGCCCATTCATGCTTCCTCTGGGGTACCTCAAGGAGATCATATTTCTCCTTTATTATTTTTGTTATTTATAAATGATATTTCTTCAATTTTAAACCACTCAAAAATATTGCTTCTTGCTGACGACGCTAAAATTTACAAAACTATTAAGTCTATGGATGATAGTTTAAAATTACAATCCGACCTGGATAACTTTTGTAATTGGTGTTCAGATAATGGCATGGAACTCAATTTAAATAAATGTTCTGTAATTACCTTTTCACATAAAAAAATCAATTCACTCTTTAACTATAATTTAAATAATTGCCCCATACAACGTGTTTCATTAGTCAATGATTTAGGTATCTTCTTTGATACCAAATTAAAATTTAACGACCATATTCACAAAATAAAAAACAAAGCATCTTCAAAACTAGGTTTCCTCAAACGCTGCTGCTCAAAATTTAATAATCCACTTGCTTTAAAAAATATTTATTTCTCTTTAGTTCGATCCCAATTAGAGTATGCTCCCCTCATCTGGTCTCCCAATTCTATACAACTTACCCAAAATCTCGAATCTATTCAAAATTCTTTCCTACGATTCCTTTCTTTCAAATGCAGAATAGAAAGACAACCTCCTACTGGTTACGATGGAGTTTTAGGATTTTTTAATATGACTCCCCTAAAAAATCGTAGAAACTATTTGAATTTAAAATTTTTATTCAAACTAATTAGTTATGAAATTGATTGCAGTTCTTTATTAGAAAATCTAAATTTTAACACGAATAAAAAAAATACGAGAAATAATAATTTATTTTTCTTACGAAACCCAAATACAAATTATTCCCTAAAATCACCAGCAAATATGTTAATGTCGTTAGGTAATTTTGCCAATTTAGATTTATTTCATTGTAATAATAATGATATTAAACAGATATTTGGTTTAATTTAAATTATCATAATATTACCAATCTTTGTACTACGAGATTATTGTTATTTTTATATAATATTGTTATTAATTTTACTTTTTATTGTATACAAATTAATTCTCATGTACTGTAAAGGCTTTCTTTTCTCTGTGAATTTATTATTATTTTGTAACTGTTATATTTGTACACACTCTTTGTAAATGGAGTTTTTTCTCCGTAAATAAATAAATAAATAAATAAATAAATAAATAATCTGCGGGCCACCATTAGCGGATCTGCCGGCAGACCCATGCGAAAAAGGTACAGTACTTAGAAACGTGGAAGAGGCCTTTCGGATGTTCTACAGAATGCAAACAAACAACAGGAGGAGCGCGTCCGAAAGGCTGTGGAGGCAAGAGGCAGAAAACGCAGACACAGCAGTCACAGTAATAACTAACTAGTTAAGCATACTTATTGTGGCCGAAGGCGTCAAAGCGAGGGTAGAACCTCCCACTTTTTTTTTCTTTTTTTTTTCTTTATTTAAAGCCTCAACAGCAAAGGTTATTGGCTTGCAGTATTTACATTTTTACATTTTTAGATATAGGAGAAAAAAGAAAAAATACTAAAGTTATTACTGATTCTAAGTATAAGGTGTACAAAGGTGATAAATAGTAGAGTAGAAAAAAAAAGAACAATGTAATTAAATAAGGTTGTACAGTTTTGTTTGCTGTAAAAACATTAGGGTGTTATTGAAGTTTTTGAGGTCGGGTCCAAGTATTTCGTAGAGGTGGTCCGGGATATTTAGAGAGGTTTTGGTATCCGCGTATTTCCGGCAGTGAAGAAGAACGTGTTCGACGGTGATGATTTCCCCGCAGGTTGTGCATTGGGTTGGATCTTCATGTCTCATGAGGAAGTTATGTGTAAGCCACGTATGGCCGATTCTAATTCGGTTGACTATGACTTCATGACGTCTCTTGGTGGTGAGTGTTGGCCAAGGGTTGATATTCCCACTTTTATAAACATGAATAGTTGTAATATAAGCGAGTGGGGGACTGTCCCATCGCTAGTAATGTCCTGTTGTATAGTACTTTATCAATAAACGATGGCGGTAAGAGGAGAAGTAATGTTAACGCGGTCCCTCCTCCGGTCGTCGATACAGCATGGAAAAAAAAAATATAAGATCCACAATTTTTAAAAACCATTCAATTTTAAAATCAGGTTACTGAAAATATATTTGTAGTAGCATCACTTATAACTATAAATGCAACATATGATTCATATCACCGTAAATATGTGAGGTAAACAGTGTTGTTTAACACGGGGATTTTAAGTTTTTTACTACACAATATATACGTTTTAATGGAAATCGTGTGGACCAAGTGTACAACTAGGAAGAGACTAGTAATATTCATATTTAATATTTGAGTTGTTTAAATATTTTCATTTCAAAGAGAAATGTTGAGAGGGAGGATAGCCTTGTTTGTTGGAATTGTAGCAATATCCAATCAAATCGCTCATTGAGATGAATATAAATCATTATTAGAAACACGAGATTTGTAGTACCATCACATATAACTATAAATGCAACATATGATTTATACAACAGTAAAAACGTGAGGTAGACAACGTTGTTTATATAAGGAAATGTAAGTTTGTAAACGCAATCTTGTATCGTGATAAAATATCCACCAAAAAAAGTATTGTATTTTTTTTTCCATTTAGGATATTTCACTAACCATGTGTTTTTTTTTTTGTTATATCAGCATAAAATCTTGTCTATGGGCCCTAGTAATGACTGTAGTTGACGGAGAATTTCACTAGTAAGGCATTTAATTGTAAATTAGGTATATTTACTACATGTTCATACTGCTCTCATCAACATTTCCGTCACTACGTCTGCAACGGTAACTACGTAATACAGCACGCACAATGAACAACTCTTTTCACCCCGCTCTTCACCTTCTCTTACTGCTCATTAAACACATGATTCACTCTATACAAACGTATTTCTTTATATATTTTTTATTTTGTCTTTTTTTTACGTTGTGTCAACATAACCAAAACGAGTTCATATTATACTAATGTATTATTATTGTTGTGGTGTGAACTGCAGACAATCGTTATTAAAGCAGCTCCTAAGTTTCGTTCGTATTCATTTTTATACACACGTTACATTTTGTACCATTGTCGTCATCAGTACGATGAAAAAATAATCATTGTGATTTACTCTGGTTTCGCAGATACTGAATATGCAAATCATTTATACAACAGCTTCCGACAAATAATAATATACCGTTCACAATTGGGTGAGTACTTTTTTATTTGGTTCCGTTTTTAATACCTACATCTCTGTTAGATAGTCCGGACTGACTATAGTCCATAAGAATTGAGCGTACAGTGTTCATTACAATATCATCTGTGAAACAGTAGCCTTCTGGCTTGTTTCGTGGGAAGTGAAATAATAACACTAAAGTTATCGGTATCACTTCTTCTGTTTATTTCTATGTAAATATATATGTACAGTTAATATGGTAGTGGGGGGGATCGATTCGCTAATACGACAGCCGGGCTGAATAGCGAGCTGCCGGTAGGGCGTTTCGTCACGACGGGCAATAAGCTCCGTCCTATTTACAATATGGGCTGTAGGAATGGTTGTATGGCATATGGCGAGGGATGGGAGGTCGACCACGGGTAGTGTCTAGCTATGAAGCGACTGCTACGGTGAATCAGACCCGGGTAGGCAGGCTCTCAAAAGCGGCCGAGGGAGGTCGGGGACGTAACTGCGTGTTCCGTTGCCGGCTCGTCCGGTGTCTTGGTCTGGCTCCGGTCGTCGGTGCTGCCGTTAGACTACGGATGCTCGTCGCTCTCCGTCGCTGCTCCTTCTGGCAGTTACTGACTGCGGTTTCGTTCCGTACGGTGAGAATGTGGCGGTGCCCGTACGGGGTGCGCACAGTCCGTACGAGGAATGATCGTTCGGCGTCTCCGTCGATGTGGCTTCCAGCCGCCGGTTGCAGCTAATCGTCTTTCGCTTCGGTGGTCTTCTTGTCTTCTTTTCTTCGTACTGAGATACTGGTGTGTTCTGGTAGAAGAGGTAATGTTGATTGAAGACTGAAGATGATTGTGGTCGGAAAACGACCGGTATATAACCCGTGCGCCGTACCGACTAGTAAACCAGCGTGTGTGCCGCCGTAATGCTTGTGTTTTCTGTCGGTACGGATTTGTGATTTATTCATTGGGTTTTTTGGTTACAGCCATGGGGAGGGTTTCATTAGATGTGTCCTAATCCCCCCTATCCATGGCTGTATTTTGTTAAGTCGTTAACCACTTTGAAATCACTCATATTTAGTAGTAAAGCTCTGGTTACCGTGATTTCTAATATGGCGTGCTGTGATTGGTTGTTATTGTGTAGTCCTGAAAAGGACTGTTTTAGTTGGTGGTGTACCGTTACAACTCCCCCCCCGGATTAGTGACCGGGTGAGAATGTTGCACCTGGGATCTCAATCCGTAGAAATCCCCCATGCCTGGCAGCTGCCCTCTTTAGTGCTCGCCGGGCTGTGTTTTTGTGTTTGAACATCATGTGAGTTTTTTGCATCTGGTTGTCTTGGGTTGTTTACTTCTCCTAACTTTTCCCAAATTGACAAGAACCTTTTTTCTGTTGTTTGTAGTAATGCCTGTATGGATATAGGGAAATGTTTTACGATTAAGTTGATGGCTTGTTCTTCCGTGATTTTTGGCGAATCTAAGTATTTAAGCTCGTCCATCCATCTGTGAAAGTGTTCTTGGTAATTTTCTTTTGTCGGTGTTTTCCCAGCTTCAGTGCATTTCATGAAGATTCCCCATTGTTTGGTTTCCGAGAAAAAATATTTCAGGAATAGCTGTTTAAAGTTATCTGTGTTTAATGATGCATCTTTTATCATAGTGTACCATTTTGCTGCGTTGCCTTTTAAGCAACTTTCAATTAAGAGCATTTTTTCTTCTTCGACTACTCTCTTATGGCTTAAGTATGTGTCGATTGCCTTTAAAAATTTTTTCGGGTGGTCATTTTCGTTTGTTCCTTCGAAGGTGGGTAGTGGTAGATCGACTGAGTTAGGTTTTATTGGTGAGTTTTCTGTTGAAACTTTATTCCTTACTTTTTCGTTAATCTGTTCAACGTCTTGTTTGATTTTTGTCGCTGTAACAAATGATTTGGTATCATTTTCGTTTACGAGTTGATGTAATAACTCGATGCGATTATTAAAATCATCTTGCATTGTTTGTATTTTCTTCGATAATTGGTCAATAGTTGCTTCAAGTCGTGCAATTCTTTCGGCTGAGGTTTCAATGACCGGACTGTTCTCGACGTTGCGTGAAGTGTTTTTGTTAGTTCTTCTGTTGGTCATTTCTGTTGAATCCGTTACTAGACTTCCAAGAAAATTGTTCTGCGGTATTACTGCGTCGACTAGTAACGTTCTTATCGGTTTGTTGGCGGGTATACTATTTCGCCGTGCCGACTAGTAAACGTCGTACTTGTATATTGTGTTGATTTCGTGGTCGATGTAGTTTCCGAGGCACGGGTTGGTTATTCAGACTTCCAAAAATCGATTGCGGTGTTACTGTATCGACTAATAGACGTTCTTATCGGTTTGTTGGCGGGTATACTATTTCGCCGTACCGACTAGTAAACGTCGTACTTGTATATTGTGTTGATTTCGTGGTCGATGTAGTTTCCGAGGCACGGGTTGGTTATTCAAACTTCCAAAATATCGATTGCGGTGTTACTGTATTGACTAATAGACGTTCTTATCGGTTTGTTGGCGGGTATACTATTTCGCCGTACCGACTAGTAAACGTCGTACTTGTATATTGTGTTGATTTCGTGGTCGATGTAGTTTCCGAGGCACGGGTTGGTTATTCAAACTTCCAAAATATCGATTGCAGTGTTACTGTATTGACTAATAGACGTTCTTATCGGTTTGTTGGCGGGTATACTATTTCGCCGTACCGACTAGTAAACGTCGTACTTGTATATTGTGTTGATTTCGTGGTCGATGTAGTTTCCGAGGCACGGGTTGGTTATTCAAACTTCCAAAATATCGATTGCGGTGTTACTGTATTGACTAATAGACGTTCTTATCGGTTTGTTGGCGGGTATACTATTTCGCCGTACCGACTAGTAAACGTCGTACTTGTATATTGTGTTGATTTTGTGGTCGATGTAGTTTCCGAGTCACGGGTTGGGCGCCAGCTGAAACAGTAGCCTTCTGGCTTGTTTCGTGGGAAGTGAAATAATAACACTAAAGTTATCGGTATCACTTCTTCTGTTTATTTCTATGTAAATATATATGTACAGTTAATATGGTAGTGGGGGGGATCGATTCGCTAATACGACAGCCGGGCTGAATAGCGAGCTGCCGGTAGGGCGTTTCGTCACGACGGGCAATAAGCTCCGTCCTATTTACAATATGGGCTGTAGGAATGGTTGTATGGCATATGGCGAGGGATGGGAGGTCGACCACGGGTAGTGTCTAGCTATGAAGCGACTGCTACGGTGAATCAGACCCGGGTAGGCAGGCTCTCAAAAGCGGCCGAGGGAGGTCGGGGACGTAACTGCGTGTTCCGTTGCCGGCTCGTCCGGTGTCTTGGTCTGGCTCCGGTCGTCGGTGCTGCCGTTAGACTACGGATGCTCGTCGCTCTCCGTCGCTGCTCCTTCTGGCAGTTACTGACTGCGGTTTCGTTCCGTACGGTGAGAATGTGGCGGTGCCCGTACGGGGTGCGCACAGTCCGTACGAGGAATGATCGTTCGGCGTCTCCGTCGATGTGGCTTCCAGCCGCCGGTTGCAGCTAATCGTCTTTCGCTTCGGTGGTCTTCTTGTCTTCTTTTCTTCGTACTGAGATACTGGTGTGTTCTGGTAGAAGAGGTAATGTTGATTGAAGACTGAAGATGATTGTGGTCGGAAAACGACCGGTATATAACCCGTGCGCCGTACCGACTAGTAAACCAGCGTGTGTGCCGCCGTAATGCTTGTGTTTTCTGTCGGTACGGATTTGTGATTTATTCATTGGGTTTTTTGGTTACAGCCATGGGGAGGGTTTCATTAGATGTGTCCTAATCCCCCCTATCCATGGCTGTATTTTGTTAAGTCGTTAACCACTTTGAAATCACTCATATTTAGTAGTAAAGCTCTGGTTACCGTGATTTCTAATATGGCGTGCTGTGATTGGTTGTTATTGTGTAGTCCTGAAAAGGACTGTTTTAGTTGGTGGTGTACCGTTACATGCGTCATTATGATTTATCGGAAGTCGTTGTATTAACGATCTGTAGATACAGTATCTCGGACACCAGAGAAAATTGCAATGAATGTTGTGTCGTCTTACTGATGACGACAATGATAAAAAAATGTGACTTGTATATAAACATGAATGCGAACGAAACTTAGGAGCTGCTTTAATAGCGATTGCCTGCAGTTCACACCACAACAATAATACTACAGTAGTATAATTCGAACTCTTTTTTGTTATGTTGACACAACGTAAAAAAAAGACAAAATAAAAAATATATAAGCCATGGCGGTGTTTACATTGATTTAGCAAAGACATTAGACATACGTTTGTATAGAGTGGATCATGTTTGTAATGCGTAGTAAGAGAAGGTGAAGAGCGGGGAGAAAAGAGTTCTCCATTGTGCGTGCAAAATGTTGAATTTCATATGCACCATAGCCGCGCCACAAGAAAACGTAAATTGTCTGAGTCGTCCGCGAGATGGGCTGCCCATGGGATGATAAAACACCAATGCACGACAAGATCTCATCAGGTATCTGCCAGAGTAACCAAGACCCACCAGGTCTATTACAAAATATAGCAAATGAACATTTTGCGCGACTTTTGTAATTTACATGATGATTTTAAAAAAAAACTATACCTAGTTTAACAAAGTATAACTGTTGAGTAACGGTATCCAAAATTGAAGGAGAAATAAGCAGTAAGTGAATGTTGTATTGGTAAATAAACGATATCAAATAGGGTCAAAAGTATAGGCTAAAATAAATACGGTAAGAAATTGATTAATTATTACTAAGCATCACTTATCACTTTGCATAGATTGTAAAATGTAAGCATTATTACCGTTTATGAATAAATGATTCGTGCCGCAAGAACAATTGTGTTATATTTGTTCAACTTGCGGTAGTTATGTTGATACAAAAGACAAATGGTATTAACATTTCTATAATCATTGCGTTCAAATAATAATCATTATTGTTATGTTGTGAACAAGGAACACGTTGAAACACGTACGTATACAGCGACCAGGACTATTAATTGTACATCGATCGAAACAAGGCATTTCTGAACTATCTGATCACCGCGTTGGTTAGGTTAGGTAGGCCACAGACGAGTATGAAGTGCGGTTCAAGACCACCGGAATCCGTAATGTCGAACAGGGAAGTTTAGCAATGGCTTCTAGAAGTCGAACAACAAGACCAACGGCGAGCCGCAATCGAACAAGACATCAGTGTTAAGTCGAATGGAAAGCTCTATCTAATGAATAATGTTGTTGTTCATAATTTATGTATTTTAAATAGATTTTCCCCTTATGAAATCCTAAGAATATATTTAACTTAAAAATTTGATGAAAGAGAAGATAAATAAGTATACTGCCAAATGATCGCAGTCTCCTAAACATATTAGGTAACACGGTACATATCGAGCTCAAATTTTCCGTCTTTGCCAAACTATCAAGTTTTAAGTAAAATCGTGACGAAGGAACCTAAAAAATGTTACATTGCAATGACTAGGGCCCGGATTTTTATGCATTTGCATGGTTTTTTTATCAATCCAAAAAGTAGCTAGATAAGCTACAAATTTAAATTATTGACAATAGATCCGGAATACAAAGATTTATTTGGCATATTTTTGAATATTTTGCAATTGTTTTATGTATACTGCATATTTCTGAGTTTAACGAATACCTAAGTGTTTTTAACCATTTGTTTTACTATTGTTCTCACCAGGTTTCTGCAAAGTATTCTGGACAAATCAACATTTATGAAAAATTATTTATTCGATGTATACCAACAAACCATTGCCATAATCCACGATTGTATTTCAAATCATAAAATATGTATACAGATCGTGTAATATAATACAACTATTAAAACTAGGTTCACGCGTATTACCGCTGATCTTGATTTAATTATTAATGAAAATGCATTTTCGTTTGCATATTTGATTGATCATATTATACTAATGTATTATTATTGTTGTGGTGTGAACTGCAGACAATCGTTATTAAAGCAGCTCCTAAGTTTCGTTCGTATTCATTTTTATACACACGTTACATTTTGTACCATTGTCGTCATCAGTACGATGAAAAAATAATCATTGTGATTTACTCTGGTTTCGCAGATACTGAATATGCAAATCATTTATACAACAGCTTCCGACAAATAATAATATACCGTTCACAATTGGGTGAGTACTTTTTTATTTGGTTCCGTTTTTAATACCTACATCTCTGTTAGATAGTCCGGACTGACTATAGTCCATAAGAATTGAGCGTACAGTTTTCATTACAATATCATCTGCGTCATTATGATTTATCGGAAGTCGTTGTATTAACGATCTGTAGATACAGTATCTCGGACACCAGAGAAAATTGCAATGAATGTTGTGTCGTCTTACTGATGACGACAATGATAAAAAAATGTGACTTGTATATAAACATGAATGCGAACGAAACTTAGGAGCTGCTTTAATAGCGATTGCCTGCAGTTCACACCACAACAATAATACTACAGTAGTATAATTCGAACTCTTTTTTGTTATGTTGACACAACGTAAAAAAAAGACAAAATAAAAATATATAAGCCATGGCGGTGTTTACATTGATTTAGCAAAGACATTAGACATACGTTTGTATAGAGTGGATCATGTTTGTAATGCGAAGAAGAGAAGGTGAAGAGCGGGGAGAAAAGAGTTCTCCATTGTGCGTGCAAAATGTTGAATTTCATATGCACCATAGCCGCGCCACAAGAAAACGTAAATTGTCTGAGTCGTCCGCGAGATGGGCTGCCCATGGGATGATAAAACACCAATGCACGACAAGATCTCATCAGGTATCTGCCAGAGTAACCAAGACCCACCAGGTCTATTACAAAATATAGCAAATGAACATTTTGCGCGACTTTTGTAATTTACATGATGATTTTAATAAAAAAAACTATACCTAGTTAAACAAAGTATAACTGTTGAGTAACGGTATCCAAAATTGAAGGAGAAATAAGCAGTAAGTGAATGTTGTATTGGTAAATAAACGATATCAAATAGGGTCAAAAGTATAGGCTAAAATAAATACGGTAAGAAATTGATTAATTATTACTAAGCATCACTTATCACTTTGCATAGATTGTAAAATGTAAGCATTATTACCGTTTATGAATAAATGATTCGTGCCGCAAGAACAATTGTGTTATATTTGTTCAACTTGCGGTAGTTATGTTGATACAAAAGACAAACGGTATTAACATTTCTATAATCATTGCGTTCAAATAATAATCATTATTGTTATGTTGTGAACAAGGAACACGTTGAAACACGTACGCATACAGCGACCAGGACTATTAATTGTACATCGATCGAAACAAGGCATTTCTGAACTATCTGATCACCGCGTTGGTTAGGTTAGGTAGGCCACAGACGAGTATGAAGTGCGGTTCAAGACCACCGGAATCCGTAATGTCGAACAGGGAAGTTTCGCAATGGCTTCTAGAAGTCGAACAACAAGACCAACGGCGAGCCGCAATCGAACAAGACATCAGTGTTAAGTCGAATTGAAAGCTCTATCTAATGAATAATGTTGTTGTTCATAATTTATGTATTTTAAATAGATTTTCCCCTTATGAAATCCTAAGAATATATTTAACTTAAAAATTTGATGAAAGAGAAGATAAATAAGTATACTGCCAAATGATCGCAGTCTCCTAAACATATTAGGTAACACGGTACATATCGAGCTCAAATTTTCCGTCTTTGCCAAACTATCAAGTTTTAAGTAAAATCGTTACGAAGGAACCTAAAAAATGTTACATTGCAATGACTAG